>JAQPPZ010003723.1:0-10835 GCA_028583015.1 Wollemia nobilis
AATTTTTTAATTATAGTAATTTATATATTAACAATAATAATTTTAAAAGTATAATTATAATTTTTTATAATTATTTGTAAAAAAATATTAAATTTAAAAAGATTACAATAATATTTTTGACTCCTTAACAGAAATAGCAAAAATATCCTGAGATAAAATATAATAATAACCAACTTAAAATTACATGATAGTTACCGTCATGTTATGACAAGCTTTGCAACATATCCCTCCTTGAATTTTGATATTGATTACAAATTCTGTGAATTGCATTGACTCCAATTCAACTAGAATTTTTTCCCTTTTCTGGAAAATTACACCGACTGCTATTTTCTTTAATGCCCCATCGAAAATTTCAGGTTATAATGATTTTTTTTAAGCAAATTTATACATGCTTTGAATCTAAATGGGTGACCGTTGGAACGATTTTTTTTGGTTTTATTTTCTTCTTTCGTAGAATTCATCTTGGCAGCTGTTGTACAAAACTATCTTCTTAAGATTGATATATCAAAACAATATAAAATTATCTTCATTAAAACATAAAATTAATATATTATATTTTTTTATTAAAAAGATTTAAATTTAAACGGCAGAATTAACCTTCAGGGACTCAAAAGTATCATGGGTAAGTAATTATTTTTTCCCAACTTCAGAGTACCATTCTATATAGGTCATCCTCATTAATAAAACACCTTTATTATTTCTCAAGTAATTTCACTAATCTAAAATTACAAGATATTAATGGGTGGACGGGGGATTTCAACATAAGGGAATTAAGGAAGTTAATACTGGGTTAGCCTCAACTAATGATTTTTTTTTAATTATAAGAATATTTGTTTATAAAAATAAAAGGATATTTGTATTGGAATTAAATTTTTTAAATTATATGTTTGTAATTTATAATAGTTATATATATTAACTAAATATTGAATTTCTTCATCAATTTATTAAATCTTCTTATCTTCAATATCTATGCTACTTAATTCTACCTTCTTATTAATACTCATCTGAACCAAAAGTTAGCTAAATATTGAATTTGCTTATTAAGCTGTCTAATTTTTTTATCTTCAATAGCTATGCCACTTAACTCTATCCCTTATTAATACTCATATGAGCTAGAAGTCTACCATTTTATTGAGAGCTCTATCCACATAATTCAAAATCACAAAATCTAATTTCCTCCACAATTCCTTTAACTCAGAGCTCTATCCACATAAATGGAAATCACAAAATCTAATTCCCTCCACAATTCCTTAATTTAGATGACAAGAATCTTCAATTTCTATATTTCCAAAGTAAAATACCTTGTGAAATCTAAAAATAATACCAAACTTTAAAAATCTAATTCTATAAATTATTTTTATATAACCTTATGTTACTCTCTAAATAAAAATAAATTTAATAACAATTATTAATTATTATTTTTATTTTTTATTGTAATTTTTTTAATTAATTATCATACTTTAAAAAAATCATAAACATTTTACATACTTAACAACCCTCAAAACATTCATCTACAATAATTCTTCAACTGTACCTTAATTAAAAAAAAAAATACCTTTTCCTTCGGAAAACATATCTCCCTTGCAAATTTGACATGATTCCTTTAGATCTAGATCATATATATATATATATATATATATATATCCTATATTATCACAAGTTTTCTTTTCTACATCATACATTCATATAAATATATAAATCCTATATTATCACATGTTTTCTTTTCTACTCTTAGTATAATCTGATTACCATAAGATTCCTTCATATTGTTTGACTCTACAACATCCCTCAAGAAATGTGTTCTTTGAAAATTACGATAAGTTTTGTCAATAGTAAACGAAGATGGCTTAAACTCAATGACATTTACAAAAGGTGTGGAGTATTAGCTACCACCTCGTAAACGAAGATGGCTGAAACTCAATGACATTTACAAGAGGTATGGAGTATAAGATACCGCCCTCTAGCTCACCATTGTCATTTGCTCTTTCACCTACATAAAAGGGTCAACCCCTACTCCAAGTATTCTCCTAGAAACCCAATTTGCTTGTATTTCAAATATTAGATTCTACTCTTTTCCTAATGGAGTGTTTAAAAATTCGTGAAGCACATTTCTGCAGCCATGCAAATGGAATAAGACTATGTAAAACACTTGTAGGGGATTCCCAATATATGTTTGAGAATGACCTGGTTTTCGGATCAGGCCATAACCTGCTGAAAACTTCTACATTGACCTTTTAAATTTATACTTCGATTTCCATGTCCTTCCCTGGCTGCTCTCTGTGAAACTCCGCATATATGTCGGTGCTGTAAAACTTCCTCGTCCTCAAAACCAGAATCCCAGAAACCAGGGCCCCAAACAACGTCACCGCCGTCATAATAATGAAGCTCAACCGGAAACACTCGCGGCCCACGCAGGTGAGATTATTATGCCCGGGCACCGCCAATAACGTCTGAAGAGTAGCACCGGAATCCATGAGACCATTTTGCTTTCTGGCTTCTCTGTCGTATAAAACCCCCACAGTCCTCACAGAAAGAAGATACGATCCCAAAGGTCTAGACGTCGTTCCAAGATTGTAGAGAGTCGCGTAATATTTAAGGCCGAAGAGTTCAGAAATCACGGCAAACAACACGGGCAACAAAGCCCCGAAACACAACCCTATTGTTAAAAATATTAATCTTGATCTCACGCATCCGTCAAACTGTGCTCCGAACTTGGGCGAAGCTGGACTGCGCTCGCGAAGTCGGGCATCCCAGCAAAACCTTTGACTTGACATCGCACGTGCCCTCTGACGGATGTGAAGTCTGACAGATCCGATCGTCGTAGAACTTAATGCCAGTTCGACGATTGGTCAAAAACCCTAGTTGAGGGTCTGTCAGAATCTATCAGAGGACAACCCCTATCTTCCTCTCCCTGCGGCTATATAAGGCAGTTCGGGTCTTCAGACAAGCGCGTGGAAAGAGAGCGGAGAGAGAGGAGAGTGGGGGAAACTTGGGAAAAACAGTCATTCATAGAGTAGCAAACGAGATTGTTTGAGTGAGCAGTGCAACTCATCTATTTAATGTCCGAGCAGCAGACTCGACATTTGTTTTCCCTTTCAGTTTATCTTGCAACTTTAGTCTACAGATGTTAGTTTTTCCTTAGTTGAGGACTTTTGTAACCCTCGTCTTATATGAATAAAATTTGTTGTGTTTTAAGGCATCTGTAGGGTTTGTGGTTATCTTTGTCGACACAAAATCAGTTGTTGTCTATACAAATTGCCTCAGAGGGTTTTATTTTAGGTTCTATAAGTTTGAGCTCAGATCTGAAACATTGCATTTAGATTCGGTGTTTCTCTTCTCCCGTACAGTTCTTGTCGAGCCAAGAAAAACACCATTGTAGTCACGCAAGCCTCCGGACAGCAAAAGCCCACAAGACAGAAATTTGGCTAAGTCTAGAGCTATCCACCCAACTACGCAGCGAAGTCGAACTTTGCTGCCTTTGACCAGTGCAGTCGGGTGTTGACCAACCCGACTACACACTTTCCCCGTGCACAACCCGACTGCGCTTACACAACCCAATTGCTTAATATTTGAGAGTGCAACCCGACTGTGCTTGCATAGCCTGATTGCATAAATTTGGGAGTGCAACTTGACTATGCTTGCGTAGCCTGATTGCACAACCCGACTTCGACCCTCCCTCCTTCGCCCTACGCTCATTCTCGACTATGGAAATTAAAAATTGAAACTTCAAATTGGTATTAGAGCTACTGATCCATTGATACGGAGACCAAAGCAGAATGGCTTCTAGTAGCAACAACTTGTAGTTGTAGATCTCGTGCTTCAATGGGAAGGATTACGATTATTGGAGCATCCAAATAAAGATCCTATTCGAATCTTAGGATCTATGGGAGTTAGTCGAGAATGGCTACCCAAAACCGGTAGATGCAGTAGCACTGGTCGCCTTATCTCAAGAAGATAAGGACCTATTGAAGGACTAGAGGGCCCTATTCTACATCATGCAAGCGGTCGAGGAGTCCATCTTCCCACAGATAGCATCAACCACCAAGGCGAAGCAGGCCTAGGATATTCTGGCCAGCTTGTACCAAGGCACCAATAAGGTAAAGTTGGTGAAGCTGCAGATGCTCAGGAGGGAGTTTGAAAATATATATATGAGTGAGTTTGAGTCCATGAGTGATTTCTTCACCCGGATGATGGACATTATCAACCAGATGAGATTGAATGGAGAAATCGTGTAGAGCCAGAGAATCATGGAGAAGATTCTTAAAAGTTTGCCTGCCAAGTTTGACTCGATTGTGATAGCAATCTAAGAGTTGAGGGATCTAAAAACCCTCTCGATAGATGATCTCATGGGTTCATTGCAGACACATGAACAGAGGCTGAGCCATTCATCTCAGACCTCTCTGGAGTAAGAATTCAAGGCTTAGGTCTCATTTCGAGACAACGGCAGACAAGATTCCCACCATGACGCCTCTAGTTCTCACGAAGCAAGAGGCAAAGATAGGTGTGGAAAAAGCAACAAGAAATAAGGACATTCAAACCCTAGCGAAGGAGAGACCAACTGTAATTTCCATCAGCAAGGTGGAAGAGGTAGTTCAAAAAATTAGCAAGTTGGATCTGGTGAGAAGAAGGACATGTCAAAGGTCCAATGCTATTTCTGCAAGAAGTTAGGCCATTACAAATCATAGTGCAAAAAATGGATGGCCAAGGAGAACCAGTAGCAGGCCCATTACACGGATGAAATCAAAAATGTGGTAGGAGGAAATGTGTTGTTGATCTATAACATTGAGGAGGAGTGCTAGAAGAATTCCTGATATTTAGATAGTAGGTGCAGCAACCACATGATGGGGAACAAGGAGATGTTCTCCCAACTGAATGAAACAGTCCAGTCTGAGGTGAAGATGGGGAACAACAACAAAGTTCTCATAATGGGGAAGGGAAATATCCTCATCCGCACTAGGCACGGTGAACGAAAGCAGATCTGTGATGTCTACTATGTGCCTAGCCTAAAGCACAACCTGTCGAGCATTGGACAACTCGTGTAGAAGGGACATACGGTCCAGTTCAAATATGGAGCTTGCACCATCAAAGACAAGTTGCATGGATAGATTGCTATAGTGTCCATGATGAAGAATAAAATGTTTTTGCTACAAATTCAAAATGAATCATTGATGTCTCTGAGTGCAGTTGTGAAAGATGCTACCTGGTTGTGGCATCTTAGATTTTGTCACCTAAACTTCAGTGGCCTGAATCAACTACATAAGAAGCATATGGTGAAGGGTTTACCCCTGATACAGCAGCAAAATCAAGTTTGTGAGTGCTACTTAGTCAGAAAACAACATAGGGATTCATTCCCTTCCGATTAGTCTTGGAGAGCATCACATCTAGTGGAGCTGGTGCACTCAGAAATTTGCGATCTGATGCAGACCAGCACATTTGTCGACAAAAAATACTTCTTAACATTCATAGATGACTTCAACCGGAAGACTTGGATCTATGCCATCAAGCTGAAGTCAGAAGCATTTGCAAGATTCAAGGAGTTCAAGGTTCTAGTGGAGAAACAAAGCAGATATCAGATCAAGACTCTCAGGATAGATGGCAGAGGTGAATACATCTCCAAATAATTCTATAACTACTACAAGCAGCATGGAATTCAAAGGTAGTTCACTGCTAGATACACACCACAACAAAACGACGTAGTTGAGAGGAAGAATCATACCATCATGGAGATGGCATGAAGCATAATGAAGGCGAAGGGATTGCCACACAAATTTTTGGTAGAGGCTATAACATGTGCAGTCTACCTGCTAAATAGATGTCCCACCAAAAGTGTGAAGGACAAAATCCTTCAAGAGGCCTAGAGCGATGTGAAGCCAAGTGTGGCTCACTTACGTGTGTTCGGGTGCATTGCATATGCACATGTTCCAGAAGATAAGCGGTAGAAGTTGGATGATAGAGTTGAGAAGTGCATTTTCATAGGGTATAGTGAGTAGGTGAAGGCATATAGGCTATACAACCCTATGATGAAGAAGTTCATCATCAACCGTGATGTGAAGTTTCTTGAAGATGAAGCCTGGAAATGGAAGTCCAAGACTAGCCGATCAGATCCAACAGTAGTAGAGTCTGTTGACTTGGAAGAAGGAAGTGTGCAGCCACCTGCAACCTCCAGTAGTAGTAGCAGTGGTGCCAGAAGTAGCACAACCACTCCATCTCGGTCACCTCCACGTGCAAGTAGAATCCAAAACTTGGTGACACCAACAAAGACAAGGAGCTTGCAATAAATCTATGAGGCAACCCAAACCCATGTAGATGAAGAGTACTCTGAATTTGCATTCTTTACTGAAGTTGATCCAGTAGAGTTCGAAGACGCAAGTCAAAATCAAAAGTGGGTGCAATCTATGTACGAGGAGATTGAAGCCATTGAAAAGAATGATACATGGCAACTGATAGATCTTCTAGTAGGGAAGAAGACCATTGGGGTCAAGTGGGTGTATAAGACAAAGTTAAACTCCCAAGGAGACGTTGACAAGCATAAGGCTAGACTGGTGGCAAAGGGCCACGAAAAAAATTTAGGCATCGATTACCATGCGATTTATGTGCCTATAGCCCGACTTGACACAGTTAGGATGATCCTGACATTGGCAGCCCAACAAGGTTGAAAGATGTACCAGATGGATATCAAGTCAGCCTTCCTCAATGAAGTGTTGGAGGAAGAGGTCTACATAGACCAGCTACCAAGTTACAAAATTGAATGCTATGAGGGAAAAGTCCTGAAGCTAAATAAGGCCCTGTATGGTTTGAAGCAGGTGCTTGGAGCTTGGTACAGCCGAATTGATAGTTATTTTCAAGAAAATGGGTTTGTAAAATGCCCATATGAGAACACCCTGTACATGAATACAAATGATGTAGGTGAGCTCATAATCATTTTCCTGTATGTGGATGATTTAATTTACACTAGCAACACACAACACTGTTTGCCCAGTTTAGAATAGCCATGAAGGAGTTTGAAATGACGGACTTAGGGCTGATGAAGTATTTTCTTGGTATTGAAGTTGAACAATCGATAGATGGCATCTTCATTTCTCAGGGAAAGTATGCGAAGGATGTTCTTAAGTGGTTCAATATGGAGGACAGTAAACCTACCATCACACCTGTAGCCACAGATTTGAAGTTGAGCAAGCTAGATTTAGGGAGGAATGTAGATCCAACCCTGTTCAAGAGGCTAGTTTGCAATCTGATATATTTGACTACAACTCGGCCAAATATGATGTTCGGAGTCAGTCTGATCAGTCATTTTATGGAGATTTCGAAGGACATGCACTGGAAAGCAGGCAAGAAGATCTTGTGCTATGTCAATGGGACGTGAAACAATGGCCTATTTTATGCTAGACATGACTAGTTAAAACTGGTGGGCTTCATAGATAGTGACTGGGCTGGCAGCATCGATGATCAAAAGATCACCTCTGGGTATGCTTTCAATATCGTATTAGGGGTAGTCTCATGGGCATCCAAGAAGTAATCCATCATTGCATTGTCCATAGCCGAAGCAGAACATGTCGTCACCATGTCAGCCGCATGCCAAGTAGTTTGGCTATGAAGAGTTTTGAGTGAACTGAACTATCCTCTGGAAGATGCGACAATATTTTTTTGTGATAACAATTTGGCCATTGCACTTTCAAAGGATCCCGTGTTCCATGGTCGAACGAAGCACATAGATATTTGTTATCACTTCATCAGAGAGTTGGTGAAGTCTGAAGAAATTCAACTGCAGTTTTGTAGATCCAAGGAGTAGTTGGTAGATATTTTCATAAAGCCTTTGAAGGAGGAATACTTCAATAGATTGCATGAGCAGCTTGGAGTCAAAGCTCTTGTGAAATTAGGCTTAAAGGAGGGTGTTAGAAATATTAATCTTGATCTCACGCCTCCGCCAAACTACGCTCTAAACTTGGGCGAAGCTAGATTGCGCTCGTGAAGTCGGGCATCCCGAAAAAACCTTTGACTTGACATCGCACGTGCCCTCTGATAGATGTGACATCTGATAGATCCGATCACCATAGAAGTTTATGCTAGTTTGATGATTTAATGCTAGTTCGAAGATTGGTCAAAAACCCTAGTTGAGGGTCTATCATAATCTATTAGAGGACAACCCCTATCTTCCTCTCCCCATGACTATATAAGGTAGTTCGGGTCTTCAGACAAGTGGGTGGAAAGAGAGCAGAGAGAGAGGAGAGTGGGGGAAACTTGGAAAAAATAGTCATTCGTAGAGTAGCGAACGAGATTGTTTCAGTGAGTAGTGTGGCTCATCTATTTAATGTCTGAGCAGTAGACTCGACATTAGTTTTCCCTTTCAGTTTATCCTATAGCTTTAGTCTACAGATGTTAGTTTTTCCTCAGTTGAGGACTTTTGTAACCCTCATATTATATGAATAAAATTTGTTGTTGTTTAAGGCATCTGTAGGGTTTGCGGTTATCTTTATCAGCACAAAATTAGTTGTTGTCTATACAAATCACCTCATAGCATTTTCTTTCGTGTTCTATAAGTTTGAGCTCAAATCTGAAACATTGCATTCATATTCGATGTTTCTCTTCTCCCATACAGTTCTTGCTGAGCCAAAGCAAAACATCAATGTAGCCATGCAAGCCTTCGGACAACAAATTTTGCAAGCGCGTAAGCCTCCGAATAGCAAAATATTGCAAGTAAAAAAATTGGCTAAGTCTAGAGCTATCCACCCGACTGCGCAGCGAAGTCGGACTTCGCTGCCTTTGACTAACGTAGTCGGGCGTTGACCAACGGCTTCCTAGACTTAGCATTTTTTTTCTCCATGTGTAGCATGATTGCGAACATCCTCCATGTGCAACCTGACTGCGCACTTGCCCCATGTGCAACCCGACTATGCACTTTCCCCGTGTGCAACCCGACTGTGTTGACGCAACCCGATCATGCAATATTCAAGAGCACAACCCGACTACGCTTGCGTAACCCGATTATGCAATATTCGAGAGCACAACTCGAATACACTTGCACAGCCTGATTACGCAACCCAACTTTGGCCCTCCTTCCTTCGCCCTGCACCCGTTCCTAACTACGGAAATTAAAAATTGAAACTTCACCTATCACCATCGAAGCCACATAGAGCGATCCCGGCAGAGCGAAGGCTATAAACACATGCCCCACACATGCCACAAGAAGAGTTATGGTGAACATGAGAGTCCTGGGAACTCCGTAGCGCTGCAGCAGAATCTCCGATAGATACCCCGCCACCAAACGACCCAGGAAGTTCCAGATGCTGATCAAAGACATGAACATGTTGATGTTGAGGGGGGTGTAGCCCAATGCCTTCCCAATCTGCCCCATGTTGTCGATGGCCGTGAGAGTAGAACCCACACCGCAGATAGTGGCGATGAAGAGAATTATCATGTCTGCAATCATCATTGCTTGTGGAATCGTGAATGTTGAGCAAGGTGCAAAAATAGTATTGTCATTGTTGTCAACTCAGACAGATAGATCAATTGTTGATGTAGTGAACAGATGTTCAGAGGTCAGTCAGAATAGGTACAGTCAATTTCCAAGAAGACAGAAGTGGCCCATATTCAAAAAAATCAAAGAAAAAGACAAGTAAGAAAACTGTCGTGATATCGTGACATTTTTTCTGTTGCGATTTCGTGACAAAAAGGAGGAGAGAGAAAATGCTAGAAAATTGTCGCAATATCGCGACATGTTTTCTGTCGTGATTTTGCAACAAAAAGGAGGAGAGAGAAAATGCTAGAAAACTGTCGCGATATCGTGACATGTCGAGTTTTCACGAGAGGAGAGAGAAAATGATGTCACGATTTGGCGACATGTTCCATTTTCACGGGCGAAAGCGAAGGAAAGAGGAGAGAGAAAATGATGGCGCGATTTCGCGACATGTTCCATTTTTGTGGGCGAAAGCGAAGGAAAGAGGAGAGAGAAAAGATGTCACGATTTTGTGACATGTTTCGATTTCACTGGTGCATGCCAAAAAGTGTCATGATTTCGTGACATGTTTCGATTTCACTGGTGCATGCCGAAAAGTGTCGCGATTTCATGACATGTTTCGATTTCGCTGGTGCATGCCGAAAAGTGTCATGATTTCGTGACATGTTCCATTTTTTGGTGCATGCTGAAAAGTGTCGCGATTTTGCGACATGTTCCATTTTCACGCCTACATGCCGAGAAGAAGACAAAAAGCTATCAGAGCAGCAATTTTGCTGTCAGAGAAGCAGGTTCAGCTGTCAAAACTGTAAATACACAGGTAAGGTTGACAGAGCCATAAAAAATGCAGGTAAGACGGTTAGAGCTGTAAATAGAAAGATAAATCTGTCAGAACATCAGATTTACTTACAAAGAGCTGGAAAGGTTGTCAGAGCAGTAAAGTGGGCAGATAAGTCTGTTAGAGACGTAAGTAAGCTTTTAAGGCTATTAACAGCGTAGTATGCAGTGCTATAAGAAAATCTTTTTGTGTACAAAAAGTTAGGGTTAGGGTTGAGCTCTACACGTGGCAAGAGTGTTGTGACTTGTCGAATAAAAGGAAAAAGATGCTATGAAAAGTACAAAGAGCATTGTGCTATGAAAAGTACAGAGAGTATTGTGCAGAGAAAGTACAGAGAGCAGTGTGCTATAAAAGTATAGAAGTCAGTACTATAAAAGTACATAACAAAGTATTGTAAAAGTATAGAATAGAGTGTTGTAAAAGTATAGAAGTCAGTACTGTAAAAGTACAAAACGAAGTGCTATAAAAGTATAGAAGACTGTGCTGTAAAAGATACAGAATAGAGTGCTATAAAAGTACAGAACATAGTGCTATAAAAGTATAGAG
>JAQPPZ010003724.1:0-11542 GCA_028583015.1 Wollemia nobilis
CAAAACAACCACAGGTCACCACGTGAAAGTTCAAGTGATTAGGGTTTAAGAAAAAACTAATTCATACCTTAGGATAAGGTTTAATTATCTACGAAGATTGTGACATGAACCAGTGAAGCCTGAATGTTGTCTGCGTCCTCGCGAATGCCTACGTCTAAACCTTAAGTCTGATTTTGGTAAGACTGTAACAGACTCACTGTAATGGTGAATGTATTATGATGGCGAAAGAAGGGCACCTATCTCAACTCCAGCAACGTGCTCTATTTTATTTCATCGAAATTCTCTTCACGACACCGTCGATGAATATTTCAGTCGTATGGAAACTTCTCTACTTTCGATTTTATTTTCCACGATCCCCAGGGAAGTGAGAGTGATAAAATAGAATGGACTGGGCTGGAATGTGCGATGGGAAAAAAAATGATGGTGAATTGGCTCCTTGATCTAGCTCTGATCCAGATGTTATAAAACTAAATAGTGCGAAAGGAAGAATCGCTTTTATATTGAATCACCTTTGATTGTAAGGTAGGAACCCACAATAGATTTAATTAATATATTTGTTCGATGATGCCTTATTACCATATTTGGATTGCATTTAAATACCTATTCTAATAGTTGTAAGAGTGAAGGGTTGTGACCCTTTGAATATAATTAATAAATAAATATAAGTATTAGGACATGTTAGGAGGGTCCTAACAAAATAGTTCTTAAGACCTTATCACAAACATCTGATTCATAAACCTTCATTCCAAGTCCTTGCATATCATTAACAACCTCATCAAATCAAATTAGATAAGTACTAATTTTTTCCTCATCCTTCATTCTTAATGCTTCAAATTGTCCTTTGAGATTTTCTCTTTGCTTTCTTGACACTTTTATCTCCATATATACTTTGCAGTTTATCCCACATTTCTTTTGCAATTTTATAATGCATAAATTTCATGGACTTTGTTCTATGCAAACCTCTCAAAAGTGCATTCATTGTTTTTGAATTGTAATGTTTTAGGATCTTACCTTCCTTATTTGTAGGTGTATTAATTAAGGGATCGTATCCAATTTCAATTACTTCCCAAATTTCATTCCCAAGCACCATTAGGTAGATCTTAATTCTCATACTCCAATATATATAGTCACTTCCATCAAATACTGGTGCTGAATTATTTGAGGAAACATTCTTAGAATTCATTATGTTTTTGTTTAGCTTTTCCTTCAAGCTGTTAAACTCTTTCGAAGGAACCTGCTTTGATACCAATTGAAGAGCACAAGCTTATATTGAGAGGGGGGTGAACAGTATAATACCACTTTTTACTTTTATTTCACAATCAATATTATGCAATATATAGATAGCAATATCAATAGTAGTAATCAAAGCAATGCACAAATCATCACACATAATAGAGACACCATAATTTACGTGGTTCACCTAATGTAGGCTACTCCACAGAGACAATATTTCACTAAAATTTTCTTAATCAATATTTTGGGAATTCTTTCCCTATTACAATGTTTATGGACCTTTTTCCAAAGGAGATACCAATCCCCTAAATAAATTTTATGTATCTCTATCCATAGGAGAACTCCTTCTCCTCTGATCTGGTTGGTGATCCTCTAGAAGACTACTGCCTCCACTACACTGGCTTGTGGATATCTCTCCATTGAAGACTCTTGTCCTCACTTAGAATACCTATCCTCACTACCCTAGCTAATAGATCTCTATTCACTGGAGACTACTATCCTCTACTCTATAACCTCCAAAGCTTTGTCTCAAATCTACACTAAAAATAGTCTATCGATCTAGCACAAATTTATCCTCAATCTTTGTCTTTGGTCTGGCACAAACCTATCCTCAAATATATACCAAACTCTGTCCTCAAATATATACTAAACATAGTCCTTTGGTCTAGCATAAATATGTCCTTGATATTTTTCCTCAAGCCTTAACTCAAGGCTTGACTCAACTTTGCTAGATCTGCCCCAAACCTTAACTCAAGGTTTGAAAAAATCAATCAATCAACTCTGCACTCAAGTCTTCTCAAATACTTTTCTCAAATATGCCTTGTAAGCTTCCACAAAATCTCACACTAATATGTCTACAAGTCCTCTCTAGAACTTGTCCAAATATGCTCCACAAATCCTCTCTAGAACTTCTATAAATCTTCTCCATAAGTCCTCTCTAGAACTTGCTCAAATATGCTCTACAAGTCCTCACTAGAACTTGTACAAATCTACTCTACAAGTCCTTACTAGAACCTATACAATCTGCTCAATAAGTCCTCTCAAGAACTTATCCAAATCTGCTCAATAATATGTATTATAAGCTTCCACAAAAGCTTACCCAAATCTGTCCACAAGTCTTCTCAAAGACTTACCTCAAATCTGCTAAGCAATTCCACACTAGAATGTGTCCAATCTCATAGAAACATTGTCCAATATCATAGAAACATAAATAGAATTATTAGAGACTCAATATGCTCTATACTCATTATAGTGCTCAAACACTTTCATTCACTCTTTTAGAAACATACAGAGAATTATTAGAGACTCAGTATGCTTCAACTCAATCACTTACTCAATTCAATTCAGAATATAGAATAGTTTTTTTTATGGAACTTGAAAAATCACTTCACATACCCACTTGACTAGGCTCAACCAACTCTACTCAACCAATCACTCAATGAAATAATCGAACCCTAGTCCAAGCATATGATCCTTTACTCAAAATGTTTTCAACAATGCTCAACAACAAATCTCACATAACAATGATACTCATGTTCTTTTCAAACCCTAGTTCAAGTTCTTTTCTAAAAACCTCACTTTAACAACAATGCTTATAAAACAAGGTTTCAATAACAACTCCTTATTCTAGAAAACAATGAAGCATTAACTCAAAGACACTCAATAAGGAAGCCCTAATCAATTCATTTTTACTCCAAACTTTTTTTCATAAAACCAGTCAATCAACTCAACTATGGAAGAATGTGCTCATACCTTTACTTGATGATGAAGGAACCTCAAATATCTGCCACAACCACAAACACTTCTATGCCAAACTCAAATAGGTTATAAGATAAATATCTCTCACAATGTAATGCAAAAACTCAGTTACACCTTATCACTCCTTTAAAAAAAATATCAACATACGTAAAATATTTGTCCAATAACACCTTATAATATCCCAATTAAAATAAATTTATCATTCACCAAAAGTAACTCAAAAACCTCCTTAATTTAATTTAATGGCAAAAAGAACTTTGGCAAAAATCAAATCCACTTTCCTTATAACTCCAATAACATAAATTAATTACCAAGCAAGTAACCTTTCATTTACCCTTATAACTCCCTTTTTCACCTTAGGAAAAACATTAGGCAAATAAAAAATATTTAATTAAAAGTACCTTTGCCACTTGTGGGATTTGAACCCACAATCACTACCTCCTCGTGTTCCCTAGTTGCGGGCTTGACCACCGCATGTGCTAGGCACACACTTGGGAGGCTAAGAGCACCACATGATTTTTCTTCTCAAGCTTGGCACTTAAAAAGCATGCGCCAAACATATTTCCACCTCAACGCTCAAGACAAACACACCAACAACCTCCACGCGAGTCGATCATGGTCACTCCTGCTCCAAAATGCTCTTGCAAAATGCACACTACCAATGGACCACACTATCCAATGGGAGTGAGGCCTTAAGCCCTCCCCACTAGTCTTCTTCCTGGCACTAAAAGACAAAACGTTATTTTGTCTTCTTCCTCAACGATTTGCACAAAATAAACTTTGCTCGATCGCTAAAAATCAATCAATGAAGGTAAGGTTTGAATGCCCCTTGGCATAGCATTTATACATGAAATCCATCATTTGACTTAGATGTTGTCACTCCACAAAGTTTGATGCTGTCGACGGAGAAAATACAATTACGATTAAATTTAAACTTTGCCAACCTTACCATAAGGTAATTTAATTAAATTATAAATTAATTAATAATAATACTAATTAATATAATTAAGTTATAATTAATTTAATAACCAAAATTATTATTAAATTAAATTTAAAATTAATATATATAATTAAATTATTATAAGTAATTATAATTAATTTAATTCCTTAAGCCTCTTCATAGGTTTTAATAAAAACCTTTTATTTTGTCATCAATGGTTTTGAGAAAAACCATTTAAATCATGCTTCACATAAAGCTCTTTTGGAACCAATCAAAATGCAATTCTTCTTAGAACCTTTTGACATCAATGACAACTAATATTCCTCAAAATTTCCAACATCTATAAGCTTTCCTTTCTCTTCATCATATTCTTGAAGTTGAAGCTTGAATTTTGAGTTTTGCTTTCTTACATTCCTTAGTGCATCAAGGGCAAAAATAAGCTCACCCTCAAGATCATCTATCTCTACCTCTTTGCCTTTGGGATCATCTTCATTCCTTTATGATCTAATCTCAATAGGAACACCTCCTTCTTCTATTGCCAAAAGTATACTTTATTTTGGTCCTTCAAGTGTATATTCATATTCATCATCAATGAAACTGAATCCATTATCTGTACAACTATCTTCAAGATGACCAAAGTTACCACATCTAAAACACTTGAGAATAATTGGTGACCTTTTTCCAACCACTTCTTTTCATCTATCAAAAATAGAATTTCATCTTCATCATTACTTGAGGAGCTTCCATTACTATCACTTGAAATCTTACTTGCCTTTTTTTCATAAAAACTCTTCTTATGCCTTTGGAAAAACTTATTTCCTTGCTTACCTTGTTCATCTTTACTTTTATTTTGGTACTTGTGTTTTCTTGTTTCCTTGTTCTTATGATCCTGTTTTTCTTCATCATTTCTATTTCTAGCCTTTGGATAATTAGACGCATAGTGACTATATTTTCCATAATTGAAACATCTAACTAATTTTGTACCTTAATACTTTCTTGATTCCTTGTTCCTTCTACCATAATTTGCTTCTTCATCACTGGATAACTCATTGCTTGAATATGACTTCTTACCCTTTATCTTATTAGTAGCTTTGAAGGTTGCTTCTTTTTAGGGATTAGGTTCCTCTTTTATTCTCATCTCAAAAGTTGTGAGAATTCCATGTAATTCATCCCTTGTCAAAATTTCAATATATTTTGACTCTTCTATAGTTGAAATATTTTCACTATACCTCTTTGGGAGTGACCTTAAAATCTTATCACAAACATATGTTTCTTCAACTTTAAGCCCAAGTCCTTGCATGGAGTTAACAACCTCATCCACACAAAGTAGATATGCAGCAATGTTTTCCTCTTCCTTCATATTTAGGTCTTCAAACATTCTCTTGTAATTTTAAAACTTTACCATTTTGATATTTTTGTCTCCCTCGTATATACCTTTCAACTTATCCCAAATTGCCTTTGTTGATTTGCAGTGCATAACCTTTATAAACTTTTTTTCATGCAAACCTTTCAAAATTCCATTCATTGCCTTTGAATTATTCAGATGTAGGAGCTTACCATATTTATATATAGGTGGAGTATTTGGTGGTACGTATCCATTCTCAACTGCTTTCCATATTTCATTTCCAAGTGCCATTAGGTGAATCTTCATTCTCATACTCCAAATTACATAATTGTTCCCATCGAACAATGGTTCTGAATTCCCTAAGGATCCATTTTAAAAATCCATTTGTGTTCTTGAGAGCTTTTCCTTGATGTTGTTAAACTCTTTCGAAGGAACCCACTCTGATACCAATTTAAGAACACAAGCTTATACTGAGAGGGACGATGAATAGTATAAGACCACTTTTTACTTTTCTTTACTCAAACAATATTATCCAATATATCAATGCAATGTCAATAGCAGTAATCAAAGCAATGCACAAATCATCACACACAATAGAGACACCAATTTAATGTGGTTCACCCAATATGGGCTACTCCATGGATAAAATCTTTCACTAAAGTTTTCTCAACAAATATCTTGGGAATCATTTACCTATTACAATATTTATAGACATCTATCCAAATGAGACATTAATTCCCTAATCTAATTTATGGGTACCAACCCACAGGAGACACCAATCTTCTTAGCTGGTTTGTGGATATCTATCCACTGGATAACTCCTTCTCCATTGCTCTGGTTGGTGATCGTCTAGAAGACTACTACCTCCACTACACTGGCTTGTGGATCTCTCTCAACTGAAGACACCTATCCTCACTTAGAAGACCTTTGTCCTCACTATCCTAGATAATGGATATCTATCCACTAGAGACTACTATCCTCTAATTTATCACCTCTAAAGCTTGCTCTCAGATCTACTCAATATCAATCTCAAATTTGCACTAAACACAGTCCTTCAACCTAGCACAAATCTACTCAATATTTATCCTCAAATATATGCTAAACACAGTCCTTTGGTCTATCATAAATCTGCTCAATCTCTATCTCAAACTGCACTAAACATAGTCCTTTGGTCTATCATAAATTTTCTCAATCTCTGTCTCAAATCTGCACTAAACATAGTCCTTCAATATAGCATAAATCTTCTCAATATCTGTTTCAAATATGCACTAAACGCAGTCCTTCGGTCTAGCAAAAAATTGCTCAATCTCTGTCTCTAGTATGGCATAAACCTATCCTTAAATCTGCACCAAACTCTATCCTCAAATTTGTTCTGAAGCCTTAACACAAAGCTTGACCCAATCACTAATCAACTCTGCTAGATCTGCCCCAAGCCTTAACACAAAGCTTGAAAAAATTAATCAATCAACTATGCTCTCAAGTCTTCTCAAATACTTACCTCAAATCTGCTCAACAAGCCCTTAATAGAGTTTTTCCAATCTGCTCAACAAGTCTTCACCAAAACTTACCTCAAATATGTTCAACAAGTCCTCAATAGTACGTGTCCAATCTGCTCAACAAGTCTTCACTAAGACTTACCTCAAATATGCATTGTAAGCTTCCACAAAAGCTTACTCAACTATATCCTTAAGTCCACTACATAACTTACTCAAATCTATCCACTAGCTTTCACAAAAGCTTATTCAACTCAACTCAATCTATCATAGAAAACCTCTTCAATCACACAAACAAGTTTCACATAGAATTTTTTTTAATCTCATAGAAACATATAGAGAATGGTTAGAGACTCAATATGTTTCACACTCACAAAAATACTTAATCATTTTCAAACTCTCTTTTTTAACCACAAAAACATATGGAGAATAGTTAGAGACTCAATATGTTTCACTCTCACACAACACTCACTCACTTCCAAAATTAATTAAGAATAAAGAACAATTTGTTTCACAGAACTTGAACTATCACTCCAACACTTTTAATCAATACTGCTCATCCAAATTCACTCAACCATTCACTCAATGAAACACAACTTGCTTACAAACCCTAAACAGGTGTTTCACTTCACTTACAACAACTCACACTATGAATCTCAATCCTTGACTAAAGATGATTTCTCATTCACATAAGAATTATACTCATGTTCTTTTCATAAACCCTAAACAAGGAAAATGAAGGTTTACTCAAATATTTCTAATAATTCTTATCAAACAATCTCACATAACAATGATACTCATGATCTTGCACAAACCCTAGTTCAAGATAGTTCTCAATTTCTCACTCAAATGTTCTCACAAACATTCACCAATCATGCACATGAAATATTAATCAACAATGCTTATCAAACAAACCTTTTCACTCCAACTTAGCATTCACAACATCCAACCCAATAATATTTCACTCACAAGGATGATATGCCCATACCTTTTGTTTGAATAATATTAAACCTCAAAATCTATCTCAATCACAATCAACCTCTTTGCCAATCTCGATGGTTAGATAGATAAAATCTTCACCCAAATATTCTCTCAATATTAATTCAACATTACAATATTAACAAAAACTCAAGTACACCTTATTATCTCCAAAATTATCAAATAAATATTTCAACTACTCAGTTTCACAATAACCCCTTTCAAAATTTTAATGTATGAAGTAATCCAAAAACTACTTATGTCTCCCTACTCACAATTGCATTTTCAAATAATTAACTTTATAAAGCAATGCAATTTATTTTCAACCTTCAATAAAAATATTTCTCACTTTTGTCTAAGATAAAAATTAATTACCTTATCCCTTTTAACTCCCTAAGCACTCAACAAACCCAAATATACCATGTTCTCATAACATTCCCACTTCACACTTTAACCTAGGTGCAAAAATTAAAGCATGTGCTTTAAGCACCACAACAACATTAGACTATGCATGTTTTACCCAAAAAATAAAATACCTCATGTGTGCTCCTCATGGGACTCAATCCCTGGTTGAAGCACCACCTACGCCTTAGCCATGGCTTCGTTGTCGTGTGAGCTAATAACTCACATGGGATGCAAAAGCACCTAGAGCACTTTGACTCCTGCTCCCATATCAAAAGCTAAAAGGCTTTATCCCTACATTGTCGTTAAAATTTGAACGTAGCACCTATTTGTTTCCAACACCTTGCATACCTTGGATTCGCTGCTAGCCCAACTCTTTTTTGGTGTTGAAACTTCCTACCTTGGTCACTTTGCTTTCCACGTATTTTAGGGGCAATTAAAAATTGAAACCTTTATCCTTTGCTTGCTCATGAATTATTCACCTTCACTCAAAATTGCATGCACAAATATTTTGGATACTTACCTTTGTGAGGTAAGTGCTATGGTATTTATACCATATGCTTCCCTTTTCCAACATTTATGGAGGAATATGAAATATCAATTAACTTTTGTGCCTAACCCAACTTTGGGTTATAAATTTATTATTTTATAAATTAATTTATAATATAAATATTATAAATTATTTATAAACTACCTTAGGCATTAATTAACCTTTTAATATTATAATATTATTTCCATTGGGCCTAGGTGTTTTCCTCTTTCACCTTTAGACCTTTTCTGATCACCTTTAATATTATAATAATAAATATTATAATACTATTTCCTTTATACCTTTTCTCCAAGGTATTTAACCGTCCTTTTGACCAATCATGTGGAGCTCTTAAACCAAATCTCTTGGGCTTAAAATATAAATATTTTAACCCTTCTTTTGCCAAGTCCTGCACTAATTCCTAACACTAAATCTTGACATCAATGACAACACAACTAACTCAAAATTTCCAATACATACCTATTAAACTTTGGACTTTAGCATAAATTAATTTAAAAAAAACTTTGTTGTTGCCTACCATCGAGAATCAAACCCACACTGCCTGCTGGCCCCGTGCCCTAGCCACAAATAGGCCACCATGTGGGCTAGCCACCCACATAAAATCAAAGGGAAACTTCCCTTCCTTTAACATACCTTCCACCATGCAAAAAGAAAACCATGACACAAAACCTTCCACTACCTCTGTTGCGTCTTGAACATGAGACCTGTTAGCTGATATGCTCTAGCACTGTGACCATAGCTATCTAGGCTACCCACTCGGATGGGATGTGAATATGGAGCCTCCACTCCTTATTTTTTTCCTACCTCAAACTCTAAAAAAAATGTTTTCCACCTTTCCTTGTCGCGAATCGATTGATGAACGAGCCTCTAGATTTAATCGATGATCAAACAACCTTTCCCCCCCTCAACATTTGCAATATAATTAAGCTTTCAATATCATTAACATTCAACGCTGGAACTTTGAAAATCACATTTGGCGCTTTGAAAATATATTATATTTAATTATAATAATTTAAATCCTATGGATTTAAATATTATAATTTAAATATTAAAAATCTTTTTTGGCATTTTCTTTAAGGAGAAACTTTTGCCACCTTAAATAATTATTAACCTTTGCAAAATTACCATCAAGGCAAATCAAATAGACTTGTAAATTATTTCTCAAACACCATGGAGAGGAATTCCTTTCTTCTTGTTGCCTTATACCTCATGTGCCCCCATGAAGAATATTCTCACAAATATTTCCATCAACTTAGGACATTAAACCTTTTGACATCAATGACAACACAACATGCTCAAATTTCCAACATTATCCACATAGAATAAGAAATCAAGTACAAATAAGAATAAAAATAGAGTGTGGTATACAACATTGAGAAGAAGAAGGAAAGAGTGGAGTCGTCATCTACATAGAATAAAATAGTATTTACAAAGAAGTTAAATAAAAGAGTGGAGTCATCATCTGCATAGATAAAATAATATAATAAGAAGAAAGCTATAGTCTTGAGATAAAAATGCATATCATTCTTGAATAAGCATAAATCAACATACAAAGCTTACTTTATATAGCTTCAAGCATTGGATTGAAAGGAACAAGGATAACATCAAGCAATTAATAGAAACAAGTATTTCACTAAAGAGAAATAGCATAATAATCATTAGTAGTTAAAATAAATATGAAGCATAGCATTGAAGGTAAATAGCATATCAAAAGAGTATTAAGGAAAAGTAAGCAATGATGATTGCAACCAATAGAGGTCAACATTGGAATATTGTGGTCAATAGAAGCCTACATTGTAGTGTAAGGTGACCATGTTTGAAAATAGTGGTAGAACAATGGTCTGAGATCACTCAACATCCAAGTATAAGAGAAGAGACCACTTGGTCTCATACAAGCATAGTATAGAAGAAGAGACCACAAAAACTCATTCAAGCTTGGCATAAAAGCATATATCACTCATACTCATCCAAGCATAGTATAATAGAAGTGATGATTGGCTTCATACAAGAGTAGTCCAAACAAGAAGAGATGCTTGGCCACCTTCAAGTGTAGACCATAGAATGATATGCTTGGCCTCCTCCAAGCATAGATTAGAGAAGAGACGCTTGGCCTCCTACAAGAGTATACCAAATAATGAAATGCTTGGCCTCCTCAAAGTGTAGATAAAAATATGAAATGCTTGGATTCCTACAAGGTTAGAATAGAAGTTATTCAACTTCTTCAAAGTGAAATCCAACAACAAAGGAGATAAATAATCTCCTACATAGCATCACAACAAAAGTAGTAGTGAACAAGAAACACAACATAGCTAGTAGCAAAGAAGAAACATAGCATAACCAGTAGAAAAGGAGATAAATCATAGTAGATACAACATATTTAGTGAATCACAGTTCTTCCTTCACCAATATAGTCGAAGTATACAATGAACAAGTAGGCTTCTTGCCTTCAACGAGTCATGATAGGTCAAGAATTTGGAAAGGTATAGCCAATAGTAAAGAAGAAACATAGCACAACTAGTAGCAAAGGAGATAAATCATAGGAGAGACAACATATTTAGTGAAGTACAGTTCTTCCTTCACCAATATAGTCGAAGCATACAATGAACAAGCAGGATTCTTGCCTTCAACAAGCCATGAAAGGTCAAGAATTTGGAAAGGTAATCACTTGACAACAAGGAATAGTATTCATGCAAGAATCAATATTTGAAGCATGCAACACTAACACTATAGCAATAATCATGCTAACCCATGTAATGTTACATAAAATTACAAATATTTCCAATGCTTTACAAAAAAATTGGAGGGAAATAATGCATATTTATTTTTTTTTAACTGTAGACACC
>JAQPPZ010003725.1:600000-1054284 GCA_028583015.1 Wollemia nobilis
TTAAATGAAAAGAGAACAAAGCTAAGCATGGAAAGCACCACAATTTTGACACAATTTGAGAGGGTCCATTTCAAGTTTCAGGAGTAAATTTGGCAAATGCATATCATATTCAAGACATGGATGGTTGGGATATTTTAATTCCAATTAACGACCTTCATCTAAAGGCTTATTTTCAGTGATATGATCATAGGTGCAAGTATGTAAATATGTACAAATTTTATTTTCTGCAAGAATTTTTATTGTTTGATAAAAATATAGATATATCTGATAAAAAAATAAAGAAAAGGATGAAGTTGATTCTGCTGAAAGATGCCATGCTACCCTCAAGGAAAAAAATACTTGTAAAAATGCTTCCTCTTTCTAAAATCAATTTTGCCCCAAAATAGTTTTCCAAATATGCAAGGTGAAAGTATAGTAATATTTGAAAGCATGAAATGTAAATATGCATGGGCCCAATTTTGAAATCATGGAGTGCAAGAACTGGAAGCATTTTCGCCCCAAATAAGAGGCAAAAAATCTCATTCGCCTCCCTATGGGGTGAACACATGTTAAAAATGTTGGACTCTAGAGCATACTTTAGAGTATCTTCCCTAAAGTATATAGGTTCTAAATATTTATTTTTCATTTAAATATAGTTGCACCAACTTTACTATTTGAGAGGAAATCAATTTTGTTGTGAGAGCATATAGGGAATTTTTTAGAGTGTTTCTAAACATAGTAGGAGCAAGTAAGATCTCCATAATAGTAGAGATTTCAAATTGATTGGAGTGCTATAAAAGCATTGTAATTTATTATGATTATAAATATAATGAGCATATTTTATCATTTTGGTATCATAGGAGGTTTTATCATATGGATCAAAACCTGTGGAGAGTGGTGTGAAGAGATCTGAAGCACACACTTTATCAGAGAAACTCAAGTCCAGCACTCAGTAGAGTTGCAAGGAAGAGATCGAGTAAATAATTAGTATCTTATGTATCCTAAGGTATTTGCTTATGAAATTTTTATGGTTGTTATATAATTGTATAAAGAGGATGCGGTAAAAATTTCAGGTGCTTTGGAGCTAATTTTTTGATTTTATTAGTATATTGAGTTTGTTAATAAAATGGTTGTATAAGGTGGAAGACAGGGTATTTTCTTCTCAAATTTTGGGAGAAATATTATTTAGATAAAATAATAATTCAAAAAACATTTCAGGTCATTTGGATATGTATTTATTGATTTGTGTGAATATTTATTTTTTCTTCAAAAATACTAGATCTGGAATTGTGATAAAAAGGGAAAAAGTAAATGATTACATATTTTTCACCTTTGTAAATTTTATTCTAAAATTTAGAGGGTTTTCAGATTATTTTATCAAGAATACAGAGTTTAATTTTCAGAAATTTTGGAGCTGTATGGATTGATTTATGTGAAAAACATTGAGGTTGTCTAAAAAACACTCTAAGATCTAGAAAGGACAAAAGTAAATTGATCACATATTTATCATTTGTGTGAATTTGCTTCTGAAATTTAGTGTATTTTCAGATACATATATCATAAGTCTACAGGAAAAATTTTATTTTGTTTCAATCAGTATTGGCTTATTTATGATAAATTTGGTGCTTGAGACTTTGGTAAATAAAAAGAAGCATGCATTTTTGCAATTAGAGGTTAATTCTGAGAGATTAAATTAACAGGTTGAGTCGATTGAGTAAAATAAGATTTTTTGTTGTTATTTATTGTATAAAAATTGTATTAGAAGCTATCTACATTATTCCAAAGTTTTTTTGATTAGTATCAATGGTTACCAATAACAATCTTCCCATTCCTGAATTTAATGGGTTATATTACGAGTATTGGTTCATCAAGATGAGGACCTTACTCTTAGGCAAGGGGTTATGGGATATTGTAGAAGAAGAATAAAATGAACCTGAATATTGGACCACCTTGAGTGTAGCTGATAGAACCAATAAAAAGGATTCCCAAAATAAAAACTCATTTGCTCTCTACCATCTCCAAGTAGCTTTGGAGAAAAGCATATTTCCAAGGATTGCTTCTTGTTCAACAACCCTAGAAGCATGTACAGACTTGAGAGATAGCTATAAAGGTAGAAATAAAGTGAAGCAAGTGAGGCTTCAAACCTTGAAGAGATATTTTTGGAATCTCAAGATGCAAGATGATGAAAGAGTGGGAGATTATTGTGTGAGAGTGAAATACATTGTAAACAAAATGTAAACCCTTGGAGAAGACATCAAAACTGAAGTAGTGGTGAAGAAATTATTGAGAAAACTTCTTCATAAATGGAATCATATTGCTATCATTATTGAAGAGTCTAAATATTTGTCTACTCTAACTTTTGATGCTCTAATTTGTTCTTTGATGTCTCATGAAGAAAGATTGCAGGGTGCTACATCTACAAGCTATGGAGGTGATGAGAAAGCATTCTCTTCCAAAGAAGGTGATAATGCACAAGGAAGAGGACAAGGAAAAGTACAAGGAAGAGGTCAAAGGAGAGGTAAAGGAAGAGGACGAGGTAGATTAATAGGTGGCAATAAAGGAAGAGGAGGTGACAAATCAAATAAATCTTGTTACAATTGTGGTAAGGTTGGTCACTTTGCTAGAGATTGTTGGTCCAAGACTTCTCAAGATGGGAGAGGTCAATATGGAAACTATGGAGAAGAGGAAGGAGCTTCTTAAAATCTGTTCCTCACCTATGGAAAATCAGATCAAAATCTTAATGAAAATTGGATTTTGGATACTGGTTGTTCCAATCACATGAGTGGCAAAGAGGAGCTCTTTGCTACAATGGATTCCTCCTAAAAATCAAAGATCAAATTGGGAGATGACAAGGCACTACAATTTGAAGGTATTGGAGCCATGGAGGTTCCAACAAAATAAGACACCAAGAAGGTAAATAACATCTATTACACCCCCAAAATCCAACATAATTTGCTTAGTGTTGGACAAATTATGGAGAAGAACTATAGGCTTGTTTTTTATTAAGGAAAATGTATCATTTTTTATAAAAACAATTGTAATAGACTTATTACACAAGTACCTATGACAAAGAATAGGTTGTTTCCTCTTAATTTTAGGGAACAAGGAGGTTCTCAACTTGCTATTTTAGCTATTGCTAATCCAAGTGTGCTTTGGCACTTGAGATTTGGTCATCTTAATTTTGCAATATTGAAGTTGTTGACTTCTCAAGCTATGGTAAGTGGACTTCCAAGAGTTGAAGAACACAAGGAGGTGTGTGAAGGATGTGCTTTGGGAAAGAACTCAAGATCAAAGTTTCTAAAGGGACAAGCATGGAGAGTAATCCATCCACTACAATTGGTGCATTCAGACATTTGTGGTCCAATGCAAACCAAAATCATTGGTAACAACTCTTACTTTCTCACTTTCATTGATGATTTCTCTAGGATGTGTTGGATTTATTTTTTGAAAACTAAAGATGAAGATTTTGATTGTTTCATAGATTTCAAAAATAATTTAGAGAATCAAAGTGAGTTTGTTGTAAAAATTCATAGGACTGATAGAGGAGGAGAGTATTCTTCAAAAGCATTTCTACAATATTGTAAATATTGTAGAATAAAAAAGCAATTCACAATTGCCTAAACCCCACAAAAAAATGGTATGGCTGAAAGAAAGAACCGCACTATAGTAGAAATGGCTAGATCAATGCTGCAAACTAAGCATATAAGTAACATGTATTGGGCTGATGTTGTTAGAACTAGTGTTTACATTTTGAATAGGAGTCCTACTTCTAGTTTATATGGGATTACCCCTTATGAAGGATGGTATAGCAAAAAACCAAATGTAAAACACTTTAAGGTTTTTGGTTGTCTTGCATATGCCCATATTCCTGATGAGCAAAGAAAGAAACTTGATCCCAAAATTCAAGCATATATTTTTATTGGATATTGTGAGTCTTCCAAAGCATATAGGCTCTACAATCCCAAAACACATAAAATTGTAATCTCTAGGGATGTAATTTTTGATGAAGGGGGAGAATGGGGTCATCAAAAACTTTTTTTGATGATGGATCTCATGATGCAAGTTCCTCTCAAGTGTAGCAAGTGCAGCAAGTGCAGCCTAAAAACAACAAAGGAAGTCCTCCAAGACCAATTATGAGTACTAATTCAAGTAAACCAGATGCTACTCCAAGTCCTTCTCCACAAATATCGGTAAGTTCTTCACCAATGGATATTTATTCTCCATCAAGAGGTAAAATAATAATTTAGCACCATCCATATTTTCAAATGTTGGATAAGAATTTCCAGAAAATATACACTAGAAGTCAAGCTAGTGAAATGAATGCAGTTTTGAAAAGACTTGAAAATCTACATATGTATGGTGATGATGAATCCCAAGAGCCTAAGGGAGATGTTGTAAATTATGCTTTAATGACCAGTGTAAATTATAGCATTCAATGCAAACCAGCCTAAGTGATGTGATAGTATCCAATTGTGATACCTCAGTAGCCAAGGGCACTTGTGCCCCTTGCTATCACTAAAAAAAATATCCAAAAGACTCTTGGTAACTGGGATAAAGTAGCCAACAATGGCTTGAAACTTGTAGTAGCCATGCCACTCAAAGTTCTAATATTTTTCAATAAAAATATCAAAATGTTCCTTGGGAAGTGGGCCTTGCCACTAGAACCAATCAAAACCACCCAAATCATCTGAGAAATGCCAAGACTCATCCCATAGAGGATGGTACACCTTGGATCCTTTAATATAGTGGAACATTTAAAAAGGTCCATGATACCAGTTATAGTTTTGGAGATTCTAACTATTCTATGATAAAAGGAGCAGCTACAAAAGACATTAGAAGAAGCAGAAATAAGAGAAAGGTAACCACAAGCTACAAAAATGCTCCAAATATTATATTTCAGACTTAGAAAGCCTAAACCCCCCATTTTATCTAACCCTTGTATACTTAGACAAGTTGATTCATAATTACAACATAGATTCAAGGGCCAACACATCCATCATTTCAAAAATACTAGTGGATGCATTAGATTTAATATTGAAGAGAAATAAAAAGTCCCAATAAACTAAATCAGAATAGCAGTAATAACAAAATAAAAATAGGAAGATCGTAGATTCACACATTACACAATATTTATCTTGGAAACCCTCAATCGGAAAAAAACCAGCACAATATTATCTTATTATTGCATTAACTTGATTGTATCCAATACAATAATATTCTTCTTTTGTCTCTCCCCAAATCCTAATGCAAGTGCAATATATATAACAAAGGCACATGCACAGATTTTTACAATATCATGGGAAAAAAACATGGGTTCAAATATAGTAACCCTAAAAGCCCATATGGGTCTAAAAATAACTTAAAAAACCCTAAAAATTTAGTGTTAGGTCCAAGTACCTTTTAGTGTTAGCCCCACTAGAATAACATGGAAAATATTCAACATATTTCCAACAAAGATATCATCATGTAGGTAAAAAGAATTTACAATTAGATATAAGCTTGATTCAAACATTAGGAATCATTGAAATACTTTTGAATCATTGAAACATTAGGAATCATTCAAAAATTATAAATAGTTGACCTCCCACCATCCTTTGGTGTCTGCCTATAAAAATATTTTATTGAAAAGCTAGGAGAGGACTTATATTTGGATTGGTCCATGATGGTTTTAAGAATACCAAATGGGACTAGGATTAAGATTCCAATAGAGCCCCTATATCCTTATCATCTGGAGGAGCTACCCTCATCAGAATGGAACAATGATAAAATTCTAAAAACCGAGGAGGTATGGTCTAACACTTGTGAGATGATGGATGAAATACAACCATGCATTCAAGAAGACCAAATGGGCTAGTGGAAAAAAAATGCTAGGATTCAAATCCTCCAAAGGTTTATAGATAAATAGGTATGGGATACAGAGAAATCAAAGAAGAAAACCAAGCCTCAAAAAAGGAGGGTTATGTAAATATGTTAAAAGAAAACCAATTTTGATTTAGAATTACCTTTTATGAAAGGGAAAGGATTGCTTAGCCATTAATAAAATCGCTCTTGGGAACAATTCCAAAGCAAATGAATAGTCAAATCAAGAAAGGTGGCAAACTCTCATGAATTTAAAAGTCGATTATACACTAGAGAAGGATTTTATTACATCATATTCAAAGAGCAAGATATGACTAGGCTAAAGGACAAGGATGATGAAAAGAAATAAGGAAGATTCAAGATAAATATTAAGGGTAGTTGCCTTACCTCCCCAAGATAAGGTTATAAAAGAAAGGTTTAACGTTCTAAAAGAAGAAACTAAATTTTAGAGAATTTATGCCCAACGGATAAGTCCTTGTGCTCTGGGTTCATCTCCTCCTACAAGCAGAAGGTCCCCTGTGATCCACTAGAACTATAGTGAAATCTCACTATAATTCAATTCTTGAGCATCCAAAGGGATGTTGAGCCCAAGATGAAAGCAAAGGCATTGTATCCATACCAACTTCCAAACAATCCATATAAAAAATCATCAAAGAGATATATCCAAAGGGTTAATATGGGTGTAAAAACCATCACATTATGCTAACAAGTTGACCACCAAGACATTATGATAAGATGACCCATCGTATCCTACCTAGCCCTTTAATTGATATATGATATGAAATCCACTTTAGATAATGAATAATGAGCCTTTTTCATTGATAACTAAAAAATCCCATAAATGGTAGACGTTCAAACCAAACAATGGTTGCAAATATGCCAATAAAATTGATTCTTGTCTCAACCTTAGGCTCCTCATATGTCATCTCTCCACCACACCTTCAAGATGGTATCTTGTGGTAAGGGATGACTGAAGGGAGGTTAGAAGCTGAGAAAATAGGATAAGGACTCATGGGATATTTACATTAGAATATATCATGAGATATGTACTTCCACACATTCAACAAGAGATATACTAAGGTGAAACATTTTTGCATTGACCACCTATCTAGTACAAGATTCAGTTTAAGATGATAGCAGAGTTATTGACATGGATATATTCTAGTAAGTAGTCCTATGAAGTAAAGAATTATAATTAGGTTCATACTATATGGGATTCCAAAGACCTTTGCCTTAAAATAATTTAAGGAGAATATCCAATCACAAAGGAAAAAATTTGGTAAGTTGTAAAGACAAAAGGCACGAGCAAAGAGTGATCACAAGTTTTGGGAAAACCAATCAAAGTGGAAAGAAAAATTCTAATGAGACTACCTATTAGGACTTAGGAAATATTAAAGTATTGAAAGGGAGTAAAAGTATTGATTAGTAGATACCATTACGAATAAACATATGAAAATGGAAAGACATTTTTTGATGGAGTGGCTAATGGCTCTGACAAATTGTAAACTCTTTGGAACAAAAATAGGAGATACAAGTAATGGTACACAAATTTCTAGAAAAGCATTTGAGACATATTGGCATGCCATTACTAAGAAATGATAGAATCATCTATCAAATATACTTCAACCTAATAATGTAGAGATAGGTAGATGGATTATTAAATATAAAGAGACAATAACTACAACAACAATAGCTCTAGACTAATACAAGATATGGCAAAATATGTCCTCATTTGATTTTTAGAATCTCCAAAATAGGTAGCTAAAATGGTCAAAGTATTAGATAATTTTAGATGGAAATATCCCTGTTGTAGTCTATAAATAGAAATAGCATAGACTATAAAAATATTGACAACTGCAAGTTTAAAATTCTATTCTTTTGTAGGATTTCCCTTAATTTCCCTCTATATAACATTAAAATCTTGAGTGTCTTATGGGAAAATTGAACCCCTACTCCTATCACAATATCTATAATTAAAATATTTGCATATATATACATATATATGGAGGCCTACATCATTTGTGAGTTCTTGCGGATCAATTTTTATATGTGTGTGTGCTTGTAGTCTTTACCTGATTTGGGTTTTTTTGATGAATGTATGAGTGAGGGGCATGCATAAATTTTTGGATCAACCATTTGTGGCTTCATGTGGACCCACCTCTTTATGCATGAATATGTTGATGAATCTCATATGTTCTTAAATGTGTTGGGGAGAGGAATTATTGACTACTAGCACATAGCATTTAGACCTATTTTATGGAGGTATCTTAGTAGGTATTTTGGTGCATTGCCACCCTTTTTCTTTATTTATTTATTTGATTTTTATCTCTCACATATATTTTTTCTTTTTCAGTTCAAGTGCACCATAACTATCACATATTAACAAGGATTTGACGTTGTAAAAACTCTTGGAGGCCCTTGATTGAGCTGAACCTCATGCTCTTGTATACAACCATGTTGTATTACTCCTTGTAAGACATGATTATTTCAACTAGGAAAATTAGATATGACAACAATAATCAAGGTGCACTTCCTTCTATCATTATTAATAATGATGGTATTTTATTTTTTTCAATTTATAATTATTCTATCATACTACCATGGTCTTCCTTGAAAGGAATGGTGGAAAAATGCAAAATACCAAACCAAGCCATAAGTATCAAGGGGTTGAAGAATGACCACATTAACCAAAATGGAGAGACTACAAATAGAAATAAGATAATCGAAGCTAATACAAAATACAATAACATATAATATATCAAAAATTGATTGTGAATACAATGGAGAAGCCTTGCTTAAATAGGTAAGGAAGATCCACCATAGCTATAGGATCAACAAAGAGATAAGGGTCGATATCAACCATATAAACAAGGAGGTGTGATATGATCCATGGATAAAATATCTCAACTCTCCAAATGTAATCAATGAGTGTAACTTCCTAGAAATTCCAAATATCCTCATAATATCTAAATAAGATAAAAATAAATATTCACAAATAAAGTCGGTGGGGAAATAAACTAAACTAACATAAAAATAAAGTACCTAGGTGAGCATAAACTAGAGTCTAAAAACCTACTCTAACACCCCTCCTCAAGAAAATCTAGGGATACAAAAGAAGCGGCATATCCAAGGTGTGAGTCCCGATAATAAGGCTTGATCAAATACTCATTTATAATGTGTATCCAAAAGCTCTTGAACCAAAAGTAGGGAAAAACATATGGGAAAAACCATTGAGCGAGAAGGAGAGAAGAAGAAGAAAGGAAGGTGGGATCATCCACACACCCCAATGAAAACTTCATTCACCCCAAGAATATCTTAAAATAAATGAAATAAGGATATGGGAAGGGTTTAGTGAAGATGTCGATAATCTGTTATGGAGTGGAAATGTAGTCCAGGATGATCACTCCATCCTATATAAGCTACCAAATGAAGTGCATATGAATATCAATATGCTTGGTCCTCTAATGCTCAATAAATTTACGAGAAATATGTATGGTACTTTGGTTGTCACACCAAAGTGAAGTTTTGCACTAATCCTGTGAGAAGCCAAGCTTTATAAAAAACTATCCAATCCAAATAATCTCCTAACTAGCCAATACTACTTCTCGATATTTGACCTTTATCAATGAAAGTGTAGTAGTTGTCTACTTTTTGCATGTCTAAGCAATAGATGAAGAACCAAGGTAGAAGACATAACCAAAAGTAGATCTTCAAGTATCAACATAGCCTTCCCAATAAAAATTTTTATACCTAACCAACTGTAAAGACCCCTAGAAAAGTAAAGCCCAAAATGTAAAGTCCCACAAAGATATCACAAAATCCACTTGGCAACCTACCAATTATTTTCATGTGGATCACATGAAAACTAGGAGACCAAACCAATTGCAAATGATATATCAGAATGAGTATGATTTAAGTAAATCAAACTCCCAACCAACTATATTTAAATGGTGGCATCAACTCTAGGAGTAGAACATGTGGTACTCAAAACCATACCTGACTAAAAAGGAGCAGAAGATGACTTGCAGTCAACCATTCCACATCATTTAAGAAAATCCAATGTGTACTTTTGTTGAAAAATAAAGATCAATGAATCTAACTATGAAATCTAAAAACCAAGGAAAAAGTGTAGAAGTCCAAGATCTATCATCTCAAAATGCTTGGAAAGAGAGTGTTGCAAAACCTAGATGCATGAAGTAGAATTTCTTGTGATTAATAAATCGTCAACATATAATATAATGATGATGATGTCCTATCTATCTCTCAGAGTGTAAACTATAGGATTAGAATGGCATCTCAAAAATCTGAAAGATATAAGAAAAGAATCCATCTTCTCATACCAAGCCCTAAGGGCTTGTTTGAGGTCATAAAGTGATTCCTATAATCTGGACACCAATGAAGAATTAGAATGGCATCTCAAAAATCTAAAATATATAAGAAAAGAATCCATCTTCTCATACCAAACCCCGAGGGCCTGTTTGAGGTCATAAAGTGATTTCTATAATATGCACACCAATGAAGAATCCTGGATAAATCTTGGAGGCTACTCCATATAAATATCTTCTTGCAAATATCCATGCAAGAAGACACTCTTCACATCCATCTAGTAAACTGACCAACCTTGTGATGCAACAATACAAAGTACAAGATTAACATAATCCAACTTGGTGACAAGGATAAATATCTCAGAGTAATCAACTCCCTTAACCTATGAAAAACCTTCGCCACAAGTTGAGCCTTGTACCTATGAATGGACCCATTTGCTACATATTTGGTGTGATACACCCATTTGCATCTCACCATTTTTCTTCCTTTTGGAAGAGGAACCAAAACCCAAGTATGATTCTTCATTAAGGAATAATACTCATCATCTATGGCATCATCCCACTTCCAAATTCCATGGGCCTCATCAAATATATATGGATAAACAAAATTGCCTAACAAATAAGACCCATATTGGAAGTAGAAGTATTCCTTGAATGTGGGAGATATTCAATGAAAGGTGTTGCCTCATCAACTATAGTTTGATCCCACCTAGGCATGGGGGAAACATGTGTAAGAACCTTTATAACTATCTCAATAATATTCTCATCCTCACTATGATCATCATTAAAATAACCATATTCAAAGTGAAAAGTATATGAGGATGGAAAATAAAGAGTAGAAATATTGGTCTTAGTTGGAGAATAGTGCTCATCAAATTGGACATGATTTTGAAAAATAACTTCATGTGTATATGGATCTAGTAATCTATAATCCATCATATCCTCACAACAGCCAATAAAAATGAGTGGCTTAATATTTCTATCTAAATTTATCCTTTTCTTATTTGGAACATGAGCCCTTGCTTGACTCGTAAAAACTTGAAAATGAGAAACATTAGACTTGGTCCTTGTCCAAGCCTCCTCATAATTCACACAATTGACTACCTTAGCACAAAAATTGGGAGGTAAATCTTTTGAGTGCATCATACAATTTGCTATTTTATTGAGTGTTCTATTTTTCTACTTAGCTACACCATTTTTTTGTAGTGTATGTGGGACAAAGTGTTGATGTATAATCCCATGAAGGGCTAGAAAATCTAAAAAATCCCTGCTGAAATACTCCCCCCATTATTTGTATGAAGCTTATTGATGCAACTCGGAGATTTATTCTCAATAAAATCCTTAAAGACTTTGAATGTGGCTAAAAAATAACTCTTGAACTTGAGAAAATATACCCAAGTTCTCCTTGAAAAATCATCAATAAAGATGAGGAAAAAACCATCAAGTCAATATGCAACAACTCAAGATGGGAAGAAGCTCTCTTGGACTTACCTTTGGGAAAAGGATCTTGATGTTGTTTCCAAGTACATAACCTAGAAAAAATCCATCAATATAGAAGACCTTAGGTAATCCAATGACCATATCATGAGTGCTTAAATCCTTCAAATATCTGTAATTGATATGGCCAAATATCTCATGCCAAATATTGCTTTCTAAATCTGCATGAGCCACAAAACAAGTACCTCCAAGTGAAGAATCAAAACCCTCAAGGTGATAAAGACATGATCTATGGTTAGCAACGCATTGTGAAATAATAGACTATGGGTCACTCAAATCTCTAATCTCAGCTCCTTAAAAAAACACTGTTCTCTCCACTAGAATGACAAATTTGGTACATAGAGAACAAATTAGTGGAAATGTTTGGAACATAAAGAAAATTCTTAATGCATCCACTATAAACATGGATGACATATTTTACCTTAACTAAAATGGAAGAAGAATCTCCAACCTCAATGCAATATGTAGGAGTAGAACACAATGTGGCAAATGACTCCTTGGATGAAGTCTTTCCCTTATATTTTTAAGGAGTGGAGGATAATTTTTTATTCCTAAAGGTTTCCTCTAAGTCTTGTAACTTTTTCCAATAATTTTTATTGGAATGACCACTGACTCCACAATATGAACAAGTAACATTTGACCTATTTTTTATTTTTGACTATGTAGGTTTATTATTGGAATATTTGGAGGATGACTCTTTGTGGTGTGACTCTTTTGGCTTTTGATGAAATGAAGGAGAAGGGGAAGGATTAGGTTGGGACTTAGAATTGGATTTTTCCTTGCCTTTGTAAGTGGAAGTGGAGGATGCAACAAATGCCTTATGTGAGGAGGTGTAATACTCAGAGTTAGGAACTTTAGATTATTTTCTTAAAATATTGGCACAAAACTTCTTGTAGGCAGAAAATCCACCTCACAAAAGAAGAAGTGAAAATAGGATTTTCACAATTTTGTTAGTTTTGTTAATTTTGTTAGATGTATGGTTTATCAAAATGTACATATATGGAGTTTAGCCAAATTGTACAAATGATAAGTTATAAAATGTACAATTGTGAGTAATTGTACAAATGTCATAAATGTGCAATTCAAAATTAGAATGCAATTAAGTGAAAAGTTCATTTATGGTTAATTTGATAATTATAAAATTACACTTCGGAAGACCTTAATGCAAGTTGATTGTTACGGGGATGGTAGTTGTAAATAGTAGTTGTCTCAGGAACCACTTTGGAATGATCTAAGAAATCATTATAAGGATCCCCCATTCAATTTTTTTGGTTGTTGGTTGATGGTTCATAGTTTTGGATTGTTCATTGATAGTTCATTTATGTTGTTGTTGTAGACCATAGTTGTTCTTGGTTGTTCATTGTGATTGTTCATTGATAATTGTATAGACATATTCAGCCATAATAATAAAATCATCATTGCAGTTGTGAGTTATTATGAATTTTATTGTGCATGTGGATGGTGATTCTAGATTGTGTATTATGTGCAAGTATGGCCAGAATGGTGTGGAATATGGACATTGTGGCAATGGAATTATACTAATTATGAACTCTTAACCTTGGAGAATGCTGAGTAATTGATCCTACACATTATTATTGTTGTAAAAAAACATCATTATGCTATTGTACAATTTTTTGAAACATTGGTAATGATAATAATTCAATGGCAATGAATTAGGGTTTGCATGTTGTAAAACTATGTTGGTAATTGCACTAGAAAGATAACCCAAATATTTCCTGGAGAAGAATAGTGTGCAAATTGAAAAATATATGAGTGAAGCATTCAGAAAGGGTTTAATAAAACTGTACATCCTGACCACCAAATTGTACAACTGATCATTGCCCAATTTGGAAGTGTAATTGTGTAGTTTAAACTTGCCAATTAAGGAAAATTAGGTTTCTAAAGAGAATGATTACAAAACTAATCGATTTGAATTGCAAAACAACTTTCAACAACTTGGCCATGTGTAAAATCATACATTCCAAATCGTTGTATAATTTGGATCGTACAACTATACAATTTGGTGATCGTACAAGTAGTTTTGTGAAAGTCATAAATCGTTCAAAGGCAAATCATACACCTATACAATTTGAGTAAAAGCTATTATAAACCATTGGGATTCATATCCAAACCTCCAAAATAACCTCTCCCTATAGGAATAATATCCCTTGTGCTACATTTTACACCTTTTCCTATTAAAATTGAGTTAAATTAGTGCAATTTGTTATTGTAGAAGATCATCGAGGATCTGAAATGATGTTGCATTTGTCATTGTTGCCTAGTTAAATTTTGGCAATTGACATCATTTTTTGGAATTGGATCAAAATTATCACATTTGAGAAGTTTTTGTAAGTTACAAGAGCCAAGTAAAAACCAATTGAATATGAATGAAAAATACAAGTTTACAAAGATGTAGGAGATGATATTAAGGAGAAGAGCAAATCCCAGTTAGAAGGAGCACAAAAATTGCTCAAAGGGAGACTATGAAAAACTCTACAAATGAACCAGTAATTGAACAAGTATGGATATTATAAGGATATACTAAAAGGTTGGATATATTGTTTGTATATATAGGAGAAAGGGTACAAGAATCACCAAGAATCGAAGATAACATTGACGTAAGGGAAGACGTTGATGGAAGAATTATGTGAGTAGACAGTGAGTGGATGGTAACAACTGAAAAAGTGATAGGAAGGTTTCAAAGGGGTTTAGAGGATGGGAGTTAGGCACCAGAGCAATAGGATGTAATATATCAAGAAGGAGAACTAGGGCCATAGTCGATATTTCAATGAAGAAGATCATGGAGTGAGGATGCATAAGAGGTTAGGAGATGATTAGTTGGTAAAAATAAGGTACCATAGATAGAAACATATGATGAAGAGAAACATAGTGGAATACCCACCCAAGGAAGGAATTAGTTTAAGATTATTGAAGACACCTCCTCAAGTGAAGAGGAAGGATATCTAGCAATGGCTAGTGTAGCTATGAAAGGAGGAAAACAAAGATGTCCACCCTTCATGGGGGAAGGGAAGGAGGACCCAACAAGTCACATTGGGATATGTATAACCATTTGGAAAGTGAATGGTGTAAATAAACCAAATGAATGGTTGTAATATTTTCTACTACACTACGAGGACTTGTAATAGATTGGTATATAAAGTGAGAGAATACAACAATATTCTAAGCATGGCATACGATGAAGAATGCCTTCATCAAAGAATTAAAACCCTTGAGATATGATGATGATATTATCAGCAAGATGTACACCACAAAGCAAGGTTTTGATGAGGATATAAACACATATAATCAGTGGCTAAAGAAATTAGCTCATAATATGTAGGTTCCACCAGTAGATGTACTGGTGAAGTAATGGTTTCTTGATGGGCTACTACCAAGATACAAAAAGAAGATGAAGGCAATATCTTCCTCAAATTACAAGGAAGCACTAGAAAAAGCAAAGGATTTTGAGAGTGAGGCAAATCATATGATAATAGGAATCATAGAACATACTAGGCATGAAGATTCAAATAGTGGTGAAGAAGATACAATACATCAGACCATTCAGTCATTCCAAAAGGAATTTTATAAGATTATAAGAGAAGCCAAGAAAGATACATGGTGAGATCAAAAGGATATCTGGTGTATAAAATATAAGGCTAAAGGAAATTCAACTATGAATTACCCTCAGAATGAATATTGTCACATATGTAATGTGCTAGAACATGAAGTACTAGAGTGTCCATTTAATGTAAAAGTTTGCCAACAGACCCTCACAATTCAAGATCAAGAGGAGAAAACAAAACCTCAAAGGAGTGGATAGGTTGCAACTAGCAAAGGTTATAGGAATAGTCAATGAGGAAGAAGGCCAGATTAGAGTAATTATCAAGGAGGCCAGAGTCAATTACATTAAGATTAAGAAGGAATATTGATCATACAATGTTGCAATTGCCAAGAGTGGGGGTAGTTTATGAAGAATTGTCCTTCTCCTCAGACGATGTAGCTGGCACATAATAATACTATATATATGTGTAGATGGTGTGGTGCAAGGAACCTCAAAGAAGTTAATTGCCCTAATAAATCAAGTTCAAGTGGGTCATAGAATGTGAATTTATTAGACATTGACGTACCCTCAATTAAGGAAGATAAAACTAAGGAAGAAGTACTAGTCGTGACATGGAGTATGGCTAAGAAATACACTTACCCTAAGCCTACCAAATAGAAGTAGAGATAGTAGGTGACAAAGAAGGTAATCGAAGAGGAATCCAAGAAGGCTAAGCAAATAAGGATTACAGAGCAAAAATATTTAAAGAAACCTTGCACATCAAAAGATAAGGTAATAGTACAAAATTTGGTATCATAGGTTTTGAATACAACCATTGATATAAGGGTGGAAAGTTTGTTGGAGGTCATACCATCATTGGATAAGGTAATGGAAGAGTAAATACAACCATAGAAGGTGATGGTGGTCTAGAGCCAACCTATATAGGAGAAAGAATTAAAGGATTATTTCATGGATCCAACAATCCTAATGATTGATGTTGTAAAGAAACTAGCATTAGTTCATATGGAGATATTGGAGCACAAGCTAACACAAGTTATCATGGATGAAGGGTCCAGTATGAGTGCTACCAAAAAATACCTAGAGAGAGATTGGTGATCCATCCCTAGGGGCACCAAGCTTTCATTTGTATGGTGCTGACAAGTATGGCATTGAAACAAAGGGAGTATTGATAGGATAAGTTATAATAGCCAACCAATAGTTTGTCTTGGATTTTATTATGATTACAATGCAAAAGCTTGCATATGATGCACTTCTGGGAAGATTTTGGCTATGAGTAGCCAAATTTAATGACAACTAGGAAAATTTTAGATCACATTCAAGAAATCACAACACAAATATATGATTAACCTAAATAATTAGATAATTATTGAGGATGTTGCCACGACAGATGAGTTGAACAGTTCTTTAGAAAAAAAGAATATAAACCTAATGAAGAGGAGATTTTATACCTAGATTACTATAGTGAATATGAAGCTTGATTTGATAGTGGACTTCTTCATTGGTATATGGAGGAGTATGAGATTTTTCAATGCATATTCATCATGATTCATGAAATTGAACAAAGCCATCAATAGATAGCTAAGTCTAGTGAACCTTGAGAAGTATTATTAAGCAATCAAGAAACACCATGGGAGGGTAGTGATATGAGGATCACACATATATTTGCAAAATGGGGATAAGAAAGACCAATTATAGAAAGGAAATAATTGGTACCTCACCTTGGCAAAACAAGACATACAAGTACATGTAAGGTTTGTAGATACGTTGAACCAAATAATAGAGGAGGAGGAAGAAGTAATTCCTCCAAGTGAAGCGATAAACCAAGAGCTAGTATCGATAGCAATTAATTGGGAGTAGTAAGAATAAGAAAACCAATTAGAAGTAGTGTATCCATGACTGGAATGAAGAGAGTTGCCTTGCATAGTGGAATATCGACATAGGATACAACTGACAATACAATATGAGGATAGAATAGACACCTTCGATATGGAAGTCCCAGATTCAAATGAAGTTGGAATCATAGAATAAGAGTTAGTATGACTCACTTCATTAGCTTAGATAGGTATGATGCAACAAAGAATGCACTATCAAGTACAATAATTGTAGGAGTTTGAGATATTACAAGCACATAATGCAAGGCTTTGTAGATAGATCATTCAAGAGATGGATGATACTATGCAACAAATTGAGAAGCAATAGGTGGAATTGTAGAGGGAACTGGGTACAAGTAGTGAGAGTATCAAGGAAGTACCTTAGGCAAGGGGAAGTCTAAAAGTAGGTATAAGTTCTCAGGGAGAAGGAATCTCCCAAGTAAAAACAAAATATTGAATGCATGAGCCATTATTCATAAGAGAAGTAGCTAAGGTGGTATGGTGAGACATTGAGCAAGGCCTCACATTCCTAAGCCCCAAGGAAAATTACATGCTGAATCAAGTGATTTGAGTAAGGGGGAATACCCTATTTAGTAAGGGATAGTGACCATGGAAGTGGTAGTGATAACCTCTTAGAATAGCCAAAAGCACTCCATGCCCGACCAAATCTAGATGCCTATGATATAGCCTATCATCAATTGAGAAGACAAAGGAGAGAAGTTAGAAGACTTCAACAAAGAAAGGAATTGCCAATGGAGTGGTTACCACAAAGAAGGGATAGTCATAATGACTTGAGTATAGAGTCTAATTTTTTATACAAGTATAGGGAGACTTTGGTAAGTTTTTCCCCACAATATTGCTTTGAAGAAATATGTCAGATGAAATGGCTAATGTGTGCACATAATCAAGTAAGAGAATTACAATGATTGGTGCTGCAAGTTCCAAGAATTGATGGGTACCTAGCCAATGTAGAGTTGGTATGTAACTCCAAGAACTTGGGAAAGAATGGAAATTAGTCAACAATAGGATTATCCACAAAGAACCCCAAGTCCCATAGGATAGTAGATAGGTTAGAGATGAGGATTATTATCACCTAGAGGTAGGAGAGAAAGGATACGATCTCCTACTCAAATATGGCTTGGGGATACACCACTCCCTTATTTGAATTGGACTAGGAATGCATAGGGTATTTATGTGTGAAGGGGACAAGTACCAAATATAACTAGAGGGTACCCACTTGGGCAACAAACCATGCATCAAAAAGGACCTAAAAGTATGGAATTAGGTAGAGGTTTATCCTAGGAAGAGGGTAACCCATTTAATATGAGAAGAGGTCCACTAGCAAGAGGATAAGCTCATGGAAGACAAATGCAAGGAAGAGGACTTTTCGGTAGAGGAAGAGTACTCTTTGTGGATGAGGAATGTCAAGGAAGGTGAAGGAATCATTCACCAAGTTTAGAGGTAGAATGGATCTAAGGAGATAGGAGTAGAAGCCAACCAAATGGAAGTAGAGTGGCAAGGGTACTCCTACCTCAATATTGGTCAATTGAAAAATAAAATATAGTTTTGCAGGATGGACATGTTGTGTTGCAAATTATACAATTTGTAATTGCACAAACCTAAACTATACAAATGACACTGATACTTGTACAATTTAAAATCATACAATGGGCCAATAAGCAAGGAAAACTTGTACCAATGACATTGGTATGATTTTAGAACATAGAGAGAACCTGCAGGAAGGAGTGAATCATATGAATGATCGATGGGATCTCAATTGTATGATTTTTTGGAATGAGGTGGTGGAACTTCCCAATGACACATCAACAAAAGGGATCCTACAAGTGAATGTCACTGTATGATTTCCTAGAAGTTAAATTAACAATTTGGCAAAAAAAAAGTCTAAAAATAGAAAAATATCTTAATTGTGAAAATCCCTTAGGATGCAATTAATATGGAAGGTGGTTGAAAACTAGAAATGGAAGCCCCTTCTGTGAAAAAATAAAATAAAAACAAAAAATAATAAAATATTAAAAAATAATAAGGGCAAGAAAAGGACAAAAAACAAGAAAAAGACAAAAGTTCATGCAAAAAGAAGTGAGTTGGATATCATCCATGCAAAAATCCAAAAATACATGCAAAGGAGGATAAGGTGGCAAATTTTCATGCAAGGGACGTTTAAATATAAAAATAGGGCACCATGAATGTTATTTATTTACTAGTTTAAAAAATTGCATGAAGGAAACAGTGAATTATGGAGCATTCGGGAGCAAGAGTGTGCAATTGTAGGAATTCGTTCACATATGGGCATGTAAACATCACAGGATACCTAAAATTGATGATCCATCATGACTTTGCACCATAGATTCTTGTTTTTTTTTAAAAAGCGGCTGGAATTGGAGGAAAAGCTACCAAAGTTAGGGTTTTTGCTCTAAAAAAATTGAAGTTCTATCAAAAAGCATACTAGAGAGAAAATTTCAACCTAGTGGAGTTATGTTTTTCAGAAAAAATGCATATGATATATCCATTGAAAAAATTATAGGATTTGACCTGTTTGTCTTATACGATCTTCACTACACACCCACTCCATCCAACAACTCTATTTGCTTTAGAATTTGTCTTAATAGACATGGGTATTAAGGGGAGAGGTAATGAGTATGTTGGGAATGATGGAGTTGTTGGATGGAGTGAATACAAATTATAGGGAGTATCCCCAAGTGTACTTGGATGAGAGCATGCATTAGATATGTCTATTGAACACATCAAGCACTGAATATCAAATGACACCTTCAAAATTGATCTTCATCCTTCAAAAATAGAATTTCCTAACATATTGGATCGAGTGGCTCAACTTGGGGCTTGAAAAAATTATCAATCCAAGGAAGCATAGAAAGATAAATTTGATGCTACTCGAAAGAAGATGGCTATGATTGAAGAAGAAATAGAGCTTAACAAGACTAAGGTCAAAGAGAAATTGAAGAAGATAGAAGCTAAATTGGATATAATTAAGCTTGCTTATGAGGATAAGATACACTCACAAGAACAAGAAAAGCAACTTGTGGTTTAGCAAACTAAAGAGTAAAAGAAATTATTGGAAGAGCAGGAAGCATTGTTGCAACAATGTCCAACACAAATTAAATAGCAAGAGGAGAAGTTAAAGGCTTTTGATGCACAACTGCAACTAAAGGACCACAATATTGAGGACTAATGAGTGATGCCAATCAATATAATGATATAATAATGGATCATAAAGAACAATTATGGGTGAAATAAGAGTGTATATAGGCCTATGACATGGATTTGTAGTAGCACTTGAGACTCATCACAAAGAAGGATGAGGTATTGGCTATTGCCACTAGGACAGAGGTAGCATTGAATGAGAAGATATGCAAGGGTACATCTAAGTGGGAGGAGTTAGTGCAACTCTTAGATACTATGGAAGAGAAGATCAACAAGTATGGAGTGAAGGCTATGGAGCTTAGCAATTATGCAACCAGGTTATAGACTGAGTGTGCTATCCTTCATATTCATCTTGATGATCTTAAGCAAGACTAGTCAACCAAGACTAAGACAATAGAGTCAATGAGGAAACTACTTTATGTAAAGAAGAGGGTAGATGTAGGCAGCAAATCCACCTCCCAAAAGAAGTGAAAATAGGATTTGCACAATTTTATTAGTTTTGCTAATTTTGTTAGATGTATGATTTGTCAAAACATACATATATAGATTTTAGCCAAATTGTACAAATGTGAAGTTATAAAATGTACAATTGGGAGTAATTGTACAAATGTCATAAATGTGCAATTTAAAATTAGAATGAAATTAAGTGAAAAGTAAATTTAAGGTTAATTTGATAATAATCAAATTACACTTAGGAAGACCTTAATGCAAGTTGATTGTTATGGGTATGGTAGTTGTAAATAGTGGTTGTCTCAAGAACCACTTTGGAATAGCCTTGGAAAGCATTATAAGGAACCCCATTCAATTTTGTTGATTGTTGGTTGATGGTTCATAGTTCTAGATTGTTCATTGATAGTTCATTTATGTTGTTGTTGTAGACCATAGTTGTTCTTGGTTGTTCATTATGATTGTTCATTGATAATTGTACAGATATATTCAACCATAATAATGAAAGCAACATTGCAGTTGTGAGTTATTGTGAATTCTATTGTGCATGTGGATGATGATTCCAAATTGTGTTATGTGCAAGTATGGCCAGAATGGTGTGGAATATGGGCATTGTGGCAATATAATTATACTAATTATGAAATCATAACCATCGATAATGCTGAGGAATTGATCCTGCACATTATTATTTCTGTACAAAAATATCATTATGCTATTGTACAATTTCTAGAAATTTTGGTAATGATAATAATTCAATGGCAATGAATTAGGGTTTGCATGTTGTAAAACTATGTTGGTAATTGCACTAGAAAGATAACCCAAATATTTCCTTGAGAAGAATGGTGTGCAAATTGATAAATCTAGTGAAATTGTACATCTTGACCACCAAACTGTATAATTGATCATTGCCCAATTTGGAAGTACAATTGTGTAGCTTAAACATACCAATTAAGGAAAATTAGGGTTTTTACGAGAACGCTTACAAAATTGATCAATTTAGATTGCAAAATGACTTTCAACAACTTGAACAAGTGGAAAATCATACATGTCGACCTGTTGTATGATTTGTATTATACAACTATACGATTTAGTGATAGTATGAGCAGTTTTGTGAAAGTCATAAATCGTTCAAAGGTAAATTGTACACCTATACGATTTAGAAAAAATTGTTATAAATGATTGGAATTCATATCCAAACTTCTAAAATCACCTCCCCTTCTGGGAATACTCTCCCCTATGCTACACTTCTCAAAAGTAGGCATTTTGTGATCAGAACCCATGGAATCCATATTGGCAAAAAATGTGGAGGCAAACATATGGAATAGACCCCTAAGTTTTGACAAGATCATGAAAATACATTCTTCATCCATTTTAGTTTTTCCACTACCCTTTAAAAGTGTGAGCAAGGATTTAAACTTAGTGAGAAAATCACCCATAGATGGAAAATCATCTGGATTGAGAGCAGTAAGTTCAACATCAAGATGTAAAACTCTCAAAGTGTCCACTTACCTAAAAAGCTTCTCAATATTCTCCCAAATTTGAAAAGGGGTGTCACAATCATTAATATGAAACAATATGCATCCCAATTAATCCATTACATTCATCCATTTTGCAATCACGAATAAACTTATGATACTCTTTTGTAACTCTAGGTAGCTCTTTTTGCATTAATCTTGATAACCCCTTAGATTTAGTAAGTGTCATCATGTGTGGCTTCTATATGTGATAATTATGTGATTTAAATGGCTCAAAATCCTATAAACCCATTTTTAAATCACAAGAAATAAAATTCAAGATCCACAAAAATGGTGTTTAAATCGACACCAAGACACCCCACCCAAAATATTTTTATTCAATACTTCCAGAAATAAGAGCCCCATAAAAAATAAAATGCCTTTATAATTTAGGCCTTACAAAGATTATATGATCATATCTGAATTTTACGATCACTAATATTTTGTAGATATGAAAAGAACAAAAATTAAGTAATGACTTCACAAAACAAATATTTTACAAAGTTTTTTTCAAATACATAGAACTGCCAATAAAATACATTTTTTTTAGTGTATTTGTAGCAAACATTATCAGTAACTTAAATTTAGATCCAATTTTGAAATTTGGAAAGAACTCAGGAGTGAAGAATATAGGTTCCATATCTTAGAAAACCAAATCTACAACAAACAACTTCAGATATTGTAGAAAACTAGATATTTTGTGGACTGCGTGCAAGAAAAAACCCACATATAGAAACACAAATCTATATACGATATTGGCCGCTAGTGGTAAAAAATGTTTGGTGATAATTCTGTATCAATGATGGTCAGGTGAATAGGATATTTAATGGTTCTAAAACTATTAATATAGCCCAAAAATAACTCCAAAAATATCTTCCAAAAAATAAAACCTCTCTAATAAATCCCCATGGTTAGAGGAGTCAACCAAGATGCAATGAAGGGATAAAATATATGTAGAAGCTCTTCACAAAACAATAGAATATAAAACATTCAATTTTCATCTTTGAGGGCTTAGAAACCTCCAATATCCAATTACAAAACCTTCAACATGATCCAACTGCATGAACCTCAACATTGGATAATTCCAATAGTCCTCAAAGATCTGATACAATGAAGGGAATGATGGAAAAATTTAACACACCAAACCAAGACACAAGTATCAAGGGGTTAAAGAAACACCACATTAACCAAAATAGAGAGACTAAAAAATAGAAACAAAATAGTGGAAGCTAACACAAAAACTGCAATATCATATCATATGTCAAAAATTGATTATGAATACAATGCAAAAACATTACTTAAATAGGTAAGGAAGATCCACCTCAACAATAGGATAAAAAAAGAGATAAGGAACAATATCCATCGTACAAATAAGGATATGCGATAGGATCTGTATCGCTCCAAATTTTTCGCACCCTTACCTTCAGGCTATAGGATCCGTGCCCGAAAGGAGGATGGGAAAAGGATGTCGCGGTACCTCGGACTGAGAGGACTTGCGAAGGTCCCGCCTCTCAAGGGAGGTGTATATTGGTGATTTTTTGATGGATGGTGGGTTCACCAAGAAACATTTAATGGCAGTTTCCATGCCTAGGTTTGGAATGTGTTTTTATGTGTTCATTTTTAGCCTTAAGCATTCATATCCTAGGTTTGGCCAAATGAATCTAAATTAATCTATATGAAAGTGCAGATTTAATGAATGCAAAAAACAAAATTAAGACAAAAAATAGAGAAATAAAAGAAGAATACCTGATCCGGATGTCTGATGGAGATTCTGATGTTTGAAGCAGTCAGGATCACCTCTGATTTGACATGATCATCTGAGATCAGACAAGATCGTCTGAGATCTGACGAATTCGTCAGACGAATTCGTCAGAGACCTACAAACAGAAAAACAAATGCAAAATACAAAGAATGCCACTGTGATAACAGAGGGAAACAACACAAAATGACAATATGAATACTAAACAATAGTTATGAATAAAAATTCAAACAAATTATGATATTCTAATGAGAAATTATGATCTTATCATGCAACCTAAGCTATATGGGTGAACTCCAAATGCAAAATAGTAAGAAATAAGGAAAAAACTAACTTAAATGTAGAATAAAACAACAAAAGGTATAAGAGAAAGTGCAAACTCTGGGCACTGATTGCCCCCAATGCAGATTGCAATCGAAATCATCTGGAAGCAATGAAATCATCTCGAATTGTGACAGGATCGTCCGAGATTTGAACGAGATCATCTGCGATGATCTGAGCTTGCTCCAGCTGAAAATCAATGAGGTCCCTACAAGAAAACTTCAAAATAACAAATGCAAAATGATGCTCTAGGTATTCTAATGCACGCAAAATCAAGTTACAGGGAAATTCAGCCAGGGGTTGGGAAGGGAAGGTCCTAAGGATTAAATAGGCTTAGGGGAGTAGTTAGGAGGTTGGAGATCATCCCTATTTGGGAGATCTCCAACGGGGGAGGGTCTCTAACGGCGTAGACATGCTTCTGCCCGGATTAGAGACCCGTTGGAACAGAAGCTAATTGTGCAAAATTAGTTTAGGGACAAGATCGTCTGGACGTCCTAGCCCAGACGAAATTGTCAGATCTGGGGCGATATCATCTGATCGACGACGATATCGTCAAACGGTCAAAACAACCTCTAAAAATGGCACGAAAAAGGGGGAAACGGATTACCCGACGGTTAACGAGCGGTTTGGGAGGTTAAAATTTGAATTTAAATTATTTACTAGGATGAATGTAATTATTAAGATTTCACTGCGCCAATTTTAGGGTGCTACATTTTGCCCCCTCTTTAGCGAATTTTCCAAAGAAAATGCGTTAAAGATGAGTTCTTCTCGATCTACGAGAAAGCAAAAAATTATTCCCATTTTTAGGCGACGATTCTTGGTCGAATCGTATGACAACTTACTATGGTGCCCCCTCCGTGTTTTTACCCAAATCGAACGTTTGAGGTAAAAATGCGGAAAAGCAAAATTATTTTTGAATAAAATTAAGAAAAATAGGGTAAAACCCTAATTCATTTTTACTGTTCATTTTTACTGGTTTTAGAGCTCTGGAAGCAAAAATGGTGGAGACGACGCACAGATCAACAGAGGTCCGACGCGGGCTACGGGTAAGAGTCTAGACTTAACTTAGAATGCTTTAATTTGATTTTACATGCTTTTTAGGTAAATTTTAATTGAATTTTGAGCATCGCAGCTGTTTTTGGGCCGTCGACATCGTCGGGATGAAATCGTCCCGATTTCGACGAAATCATCTCAATTTCGCCAATTTCGTCCAAGGGCGAAATCGACGAAAGGGGGACGATTTCGTCAAATTAGGGACGATTTCGACCTGCGAAATCGGAAACGATTATGCTCAAATTTGGGACGATATCGTCCAATAGTGGACGATATCATCAATTGCATAAAATTGAACTTATTTTACTTGCATTTTTAAATACTTGAATTTGTTATTAATGATTGTTTGTTGTTTTGTTGTTTATGTTGTAGAGAGGTTTGCTAAAAAGCAGGGAATGGAAGTATGGAGGTTTGAGAGATGACTTGGCCGCTCTTACACAGGTAGAGCGGGATCAGCTGGCACAGGTCGGCTTATAGCATGTGGCAGAGATGCCACAAGTGTCTATAGATATGGGGCTACTGACAGCCCTAGCAGAGAGATGGTATCCGGGTTCTTCATGTTTTTGGCTACCTACAGGGGAGATGACTCCCACTCTAGAGGATGTATGGAGGATTCTGAGAATCCCCATACAAGGATGGTTGATTACTCCTACGGCCAATCAGGGCCATGCTATGGGACGATTGTGTGGTGACCCGAGCTTCGCCCTAGAGAAGGGCGGAGTTAACATCGAGGCACTGCATCAGATGCCTGGGGCATCTAGACTCACACGGGTTCTAGCTGGAGTGGTTGGTGGACTTCTGCTGTGCCACCAGAGTGGATGCAGGGTGCCGTGGATGCTAGAAGATGTGATCTACGACATGCGGGACCATGGCTATAGGTTTGCTTGGGGCAGCTTTGTGCTATGTCGACTGTACAGGATCCTACATGGGGTCGTGTACAAGGGCGGTCGATGTATGGTGATGACATCGCTCCTACAGGTTTGGTGCTGGGAGCACATTGCAGTGCGGAGGCCGGTAGGGCTTCCTCTGATAGGGATTGACGGGGAGAGGCCCCGAGTCTTCTACTGATGGCTCCGGAGAGGGTCACAACGATGGATCGACCTTTCGATGTCCCGGAGACTGCTAGATGACCTAGTCCCAGACCAGATCACCTGGAGGCCATGGCACGAGCACCCAGGGTGGGCCGAGGATGGACAGGAGCTAGCTCGCGTTAGGCGAGTGTGCTGGCTACGGATGGAGAGGGGAGAGGTGGAGCTCCATCGCTATGACCGAGTTTTGTGATAGTTCGGTCTGCAGCAGGGGATCCCATCTCTCAAGGATTATGAGTTTTCTCGGACTGTTCGGGATAACACTATAGTGAGCGGGGCTCCAGACATGCAGCATTTCTGGAGTCAGGACTCGAACGATGCCCCCATTCAGCCAGTGGATGGGGATGATGCAGGGGTTGCAGATGGCTATGATGCCTGGTATGCAGGCATCCGCCCTCCTCGGATGATGAGGGCTCAGGGTCCGATACATGCAGTTGTGCGTCGGATAGGGAGGCGATGCCAGGCGGCTATGGAGGCGGCCCAGGGTCACGGTAGGAGAGAGCTGAGGAGGCCACAGGCACAGGAGAGGCCACGGTAGAGGGAGAGGAGGGAGGTGAGACCCCCTTCTCCATAGAGAGAGAGGCCACCATCGCCCGATAAGGGCAAGGGTGTTGACACAAGGGAGAGTAGCGAGACAGCTACTCTCCGAGTGAAGAGAGATCATCTCCGAGCATAGGTGCAGACATTGCAGGACGAGGCTGCATGCCATCGAGCTGAGGTTACCCAGCTTAGAGACGAGATTGCACGCCTCAGGGCACGGGGTGGAGGAGCGAGCACACAAGAGCTGGCACGGTCGATTGCTTAGACCACGTTCTACCAAGGCATCTACTTCTAGATGGTGCCAGAGGGTCAGAGGGTACAGCTACCAGCCGACATTGCTGACCCTATCAGGATTGGGTCCTCGAGGACTTCGTCCCGATCGAGGACTAGGACTCACAGTACTACTCATACTGCGATGGGGCCACCTCGTCCACCTCAGGGTGGGGGAGGAGATGAGGCTGAGAGCTCGAGGGGCTCTCGAGGCTAGAGGACTGCATTACACTATACATATTGATATGTAGGTTTATTATTTTTGATAGAGGATTGAGTATGCCGAGGTACAGATTGTGGCATACCGATCCAGTTTTGATGATGTATATATACTGTTGATATATATATGAGATGAGATAGTTTTGATCATATGACTTGTGTTATGTGTATGTTTATGATGCTTTTATGTTTGATTGATTGATTTGATAATTGGATTGAGGATTCATGAAATTATGTCATTTTGAAAATTTATAATTTTGATGTCATGCGGTAATATTTTAAATGAAATAATCTGATGTAACAAATGGGTTGTTTGTAATGTGATGTGGTAAAAAATAAAAAGAGACTTCTAACAATAATTTCAAAGGACATTGTCGCTATTATAGACCATTTCATGGAGTCGCTGCTCACTCGGTCGTCAAGCTAATCCCAGTTATAGAAATATTGTTAAAAGTAAAAGAGTGCTTAAGAGACTGTCTTAAGACTTTGGTGCAATGGTGAAAATGATGATGATGATGGTTTGTTTTTCAGATTTTTCATAAAAATAGTATGCATGAAATAATGTTTAAAATGATTTTTGCTAGGCATAAATTCCTAAGTGTGATAATTTTTGGATAATTCCTTAGGAATTATATCATCTTTGCAAAATTGAAGGTTGACATAATGACATGAAATAGTGATAATGTGCATGCTTTGTGTTTAAAAAACATAATTGTGTAATAGTATGATTTAAGTCATATGGTTTTCATGATTTTTAAATAAATGGGGAATAAAAATTGTTACAATGGTTTGCGCTAGGCATAGAATATGTAGGTATAGACTTATACCATCATCGCGAAAATCAAAGAAAAATAGATAGTTTTATTGCATGGTTGATTTTTTAATAAACAGAAAATATGAAGATGAGGACTTGCGCTAGGCATAAAATTTCAATTTTGGTTTTGGAACTTATACCATCGTCGCGAAAGTCGACAAAAGTTATATATATATATATATATATATATATATATATATATATATATGTGTATATGTGTGTGTGATATATGTTTTGATTGTATAGTTTTGAAAGAAATTTTTGATTTTTCTATTATATAGTTGTCTTTATGGTAAACAACTGTACTTGAATTATTCCAAACAAGTTGCAAAAATAATATTTCAAAGTATTTTGAAGACAAAAGTTAGATTTATAAGGAATCCCATGTGCATATGTGAATTCATTTTCGATCTTGATTTATCATAATGATACACAAAATCTCTCAAATACAAATGTGTGTGCAATTGCTTTGTGCATTTACCAGTTTTGAGCAAGATAATATGATACAAGTGATTTGAAGAAACCAAATAAGTGTTCATTAACCATGATGTAGATGCATATAACCATACTAGACTACTATGTAGGTCGGATTATCAAGAGCTAGCTAATCCATAAGCAGACATAGGTCTATACAAAAGAAGGTCGCTAATGTGACGGACATATCACCACGCTAGGAGTTACCCAAGGCCAAGCAGGTTGGGCACAAACCATCTGTTATGGGGCTTACCTCACAATTTTTGAATAATTGAGAATTCCAGGGATTCAAGCTCATCAACCCTTCTTTTCTTTTCAAAGGGTAGGGAAAGGGATTTTATTGCTTTCTTGCTTTCTGCTTTCTTTTGCTTTTCTTTTGAACTTTGCTTCTTTTTATTTTTGTATTTTTTTGCTTGATTTTTGAGATAGTGCTTGAAATATTGTTGTAATGATATAAAATAACATTTTTCTTTTCTCTTTTTTCTTGAACTTTTCTTTTCTTCTTCTTTGCTAGGGATACTTGCTCGGATTAGCTGTAGAGCAAGGGATTTTTATTCTGGGTAGGGGTGAGCTTGTCCTTTTGCCAATTCTCAAAGATTCTAGACCATGTGCATGATAGGATAGCAGGGGAAACTTTTCGCTCAAGAAATCACGTCTACTATGTAGCAAAACATGGAAATTACAAATATAATCATTTTATTGTGAAAAGATGTGCTTGGTTTAAGTAAATAACAAGATCAATTCTCTATGCTCAAACTTTATTTAATTGAATTTTGTGGACTTTGATATAAGAGAGATTAGTAATCATGCCAGATAAAATCAAGATATTTATTTTTGTGAGTGTGCAAGTGAGGGATTCCAAATAAATGCTAATTTATCCAAAATAATTTGAAACATATAACTGCAATAATTGTAAGAAAATATATATAAATACTTTTGAGAAGTTTTGAGAATGTTGACTCTCTCTTTCTTCTTTATATTGTTTTGGTTTTGAAAGAGTCAAGCATATTGTTGTTTTTATATTTTTATCATTATTTTTTTTTTTGGTTTTATTTTTGTTTTTGAACAAAAAATTTAACAAGTGCCATAAATAAATGCAACAAATAGTTTTGAAGATTTTGATGATTATGAATGTTTTTGGTGTTTTTGAATTTATAAATTTGAAAGAAATACAAGATAGTGATTTTGAATTTTAAACAAATATATACATGGATGAAATGACCAAATTTATACATAGTAACGTTTAAGATGCAAAATATTCATGGGTTCTTTAAGTTCTTTACCATCTAAGGTAGACAATTTGTATGCTCCTCGATTCAAATTTAGCAGTAATAATGTATGGTCCAAGCCAGTTGGGCTCAAATTTACCTTTAAGGTCCTTAGTTGCATTAGTATTTTTTTGATTTTCTTTTAAAACAAGGTCGCCGATCTCAAAGGATCGATGACGAACTTTTTTAGCATATGATCTTTTAAGCTTGTTTTGGTAGGCACGGAGATGCTCCAAAGCATTGATGCATTTTTCATCTAGGAGTTCCAGCTGACTGAGTTTGCTAGCATCGATATTCATCTCCTACTTCGGTATCTTGAAGTAGTAGAGCCAAAGAAGGAACTTCTAATTCAAAGGGAAAAACTGCTTCAGCACCATAAACCAAAACAAATGGTGAAGTTCCCGTGGGGGTTCGAACACTAGTTCGATAGGCCCACAAGGCTGGATATAATTGAATGTGCCAATCCACGACCAGTTTTATTGACCAATATTTTGAGAATTTTGATTAAGGTTTTGTTAGATGCTTCTGCTTGACCATTACCCTGAGGATAATAGGGAGTGGACCAACGATGTTGAATCTTATATTTTTGGCATAATTTTTTAACATCTTTATTTTTGAAACAAGTTCCATTGTCAGAGATGAGATTTGCAGGAATTCCGAACCTACAAATGATTTGATTAAAAATAAATTTAGAGACTTGTGTGCCAATGCAGGAAGCTAAAGGCATAGCTTCAACCCACTTCGTGAAATACTCAGTGGCGGTTATGATGAACTTGTGTCCATCAGATGACACAGGATTGATTTTGCCAATAATGTCTAAACCCCATTTGGAAAAGGGCCAAGGAGATGAAATAGCCTCGTAGCTCTTGTGCAGGCGCATGGACAAGGTCAGCATGTTTCTGGCACTTGTCGCAATGGCGCACATACTCATGTGCATCCGTTTCCATGGTAGGCCAAAAGTATCCTATCCGAAGGAGCTTTTTAGCAATGACACTACCACTAAAGTGTCCTCCACAAGATCCATCGTGGGCTTCACTCAAGGCTGATTTAGACTCTTCTAAGTTTAAACATCTTAATAGGATACCTTCAAAAGATCTCCTATATAAAGTATTGCCAATTATTACAAATCGACTTGCTCGTCTACGTAATAACCGACGCTGGTTGCTATTAGAATTGGCAGGGAAAGTCCCATTTTGGAGAAAATCAAATATGTTCGTATACCAAGGTTTAGGAGTAGTTTCGTTGATTAGAAACACATCCAAAGGTTCTAAGCATGACTTATTTGAAGCGGGTTCCTGGAGTCGATGAATAATGATAGTGGCATATTCGTCATCTAACTCCAAGGGCAGGAGAGATGCAGCTGCGACCATAGCATCAGCCGCACGGTTGCTAGTTCGAGGAATAGCTTCCAAGGTAACTTGATCAAATAGAGACATTAATTGTAAAACATAGGCCTTATATGGGCATAGTTTATCATCTCTGGTCTGATAAACTTCATTAATTTGGTTTATAACCAATTGAGAATCACCAAAAACTAACAGATGTTTAATTTTTAGCGCCAAGGCAGCTCGTAATCCAAGGATTAGAGCTTCATACTCAACAGTATTGTTGGTGCAAGAAAATGTCAATTTGAAGGACAGAGGAATAAGATGTTTTTGCGGGGATATTAAAATAATACCCGCACCAGCCCCACTCATGCATCGGGCTCCATCAAAGTATAAGGACCATTGTTCAACATGGTTTGCCTCTAATTGAAGGCATTCATTAGGAAACTCGATGATGAGGGGATGGGTAGACTCTAAGGGTGCAAAAGCTAATTGATCTGCTATGATTTGACCCTTAAAAGACTTCTGTCCTATGAATGTGAGATCAAACTCGCTTAGAGCAAGAACCCACTTGGCTGTGCGACCCGATAAATAAGGTCGACTCATGAGATACCTTAAGGGATCGTATTTAGCAATGACATAAGTTTTTTGACTAAGCATATAATGTCGTAATTTTTGCGTAGCAAACACGACTGCTAGACATAGTTTCTCTAACGCTATATAGCGGGTTTCATAACTGATGAAGGTTCGACTAATATAATAATTAGCACGTTCTCTCTTTTCATCATCAAGCTGAGCTAACATAGCTCCTAAGGCAGAATCTAAAGCTAAAATATATAGGAGAAATGGGCGATCAGGTTTAGGCGGTGAAAGCATAGGTGGATTAAGGAGGTATTGTTTGAGAAGTTCAAAAGCTTCTCTACATTCGTTGTCCCAATTAAAAGGGACATCCTTCTTAAGGAGTTTAAGAAAGGGACCGGTTTTGTCCGCCAGCTTATCGATGAAGCGACGGATAGCTTGAAGTTTACCTTGTAAACTTCGTAACTCAGATATATTAGTAGGTGCGGGCATATCAGTGATGGCCGTAATCTTGAGAGGGTCGATTTCAATACCACGTAAAGAAACTAAAACCCCTAATAGTTTGTCGGACTTAACTCCGAATATGCATTTTGCTAGATTTAATCGAATGAGATATTCTCGTAATCGATTAAAAACTTTTCTCAAATCATCTAAATGATTATCTTCAATAATAGAGCGAGCTATAATATCATCTACATAATCATGTAGGATATCATGCATCATATCATGAAAAATATAGGTCATAGCTCGTTGATAAGTTGCACCTACGTTCTTTAAGCCAAATGGCATCACTTTCCAACAAAAGGTACCCCAGGGGGTAATAAAGGCTATTTTAGCCTGATCTTCAGGAGCTATCCTGATCTGATTATAACCGGAGAATCCATCCATTAAGGACATCATCCCACTCCCGACGATGAAGTCAATGATTTGATCCATGTTTGGAAGAGGAAAGTCATATTTAGGGCATGCAACGTTAATATCTCTAAAATATGTGCAAACCCTAACTTTGGTAGCTTCTTTCTTGGTGACTTGGAACTACATTTGAGATCCATTCAAGCATAATCAATAGCTTGTATAAAAACAACATTCGGGAGTTTTTCTAACTCCCCTTTGACTAGCAGAGCCACTTTGGGATGCATTTTTCTAAGTTTTTGTTTAACAGGTTTAGCATCCGGATGGACCACTAGATGATGCATGACTACGGAAGGGTCTAGACTTGGCATATCTTCATATGTCCAAGCGAAGACATCTTCATACTCTTTAAGGAATGCAATGTATTGTTCTTGTTTTTCTTGACTTAATTCTGATCCAATATTGATTATGTGGGGATTATCCTCCGTTCCAATATTAATTTTAATGATGTTTTCTACCTCCATGTGTAGATCTCTTTCAAAATTAGGTGGGGCGGGTGAAACACCCAATTCTTGTAATTCTTGTAAGGTTAATTTGGATAATTCATCTTGAGGATTAGTGGTCTCAAGTTGGGCTATAGTTGGTATAGAACCATCAAAATAAAATCCATTGTGTAACATCTCTTCAACGGAGACATCATGGAAGATATCTCCTTCCAACTCTTCATCGGGGTCAGCAATCATTTCAGGGTAAGCTATGGATAGCATGTTACATGAAAATGACTGATTTTTAAGAGGCAAATCAACATGCCTATCCAAATAATCTTGATAACATATGAGATGATCATCATCTTCAAAAGGAAAGGGTTGACCCTTACTAGGAAATAGGCCCACACCACAGCGGGTAGGCCACGGTTCTACCTCGAAAGGTTCTTTCATGCCATTTTGGAAAGGTCCCAAGCCTTTCCCTTTATATCCCATTTTAAGCATCATGGGTTTAGCTTTAATATATTCATTGGTAAAATAACACCGAGCGTATCCCTCATGATGAGTTTTGATATTTCGAGGGATTCTTCCCCAGTCATATCCTTTATAAATGAAGGCACAACTCCCGACTTGGTAAGTACTTCCCATAGGTTGTGGGAGGCCCAAAGTACGAGGAGATGGTGGCAAGTTATTTAAAAGAATGGAATCTCGCATGAAAGCATTTGTCTTTTTTGATATTAAGGTTGTGGATAAATCTGGTAAAAGTTCATCGAAAAGGGCATAAGATGTAGAAGGATTATTCCCTATATCTTGAGATGTGGAAGGTATGATAGTTGTTTCTGTGGGTTTCGAAATTATAGGGATAGAACTTGAAGGATTGGTTGTAGATTTAAGATCTTTTTGAGGTTCTAGAGTGATTTGTTTAGAAGATTGTTGATCTATATAGGAGGATGAAATTAATGGAGGGGAAATAGGTGAAGTTATGGGTGTGTGTTTCATAGTTTTAGATGAAAAATAAGAACTAGGATGTGTGGATGACAGAGTAGGGCAAAATTGCACTCCAACGGGTTCTGCCAAAGCACACATATCAAAGGGTCTAGGGTCACCATGGATAGTGACCAACTGATTTTTAAATTCGAATTTAACACATTGGTGTAAAGTTGATGGGACATCCCGCATTGCGTTGATCCAAGGGCGACCCAAAAGTATATTGTACGATGTTGGGCAATGTACAATAAACACGGTTGTTTCTAGGGTTCTAGGACCAACTTGCAATGGGAGGGTAATAACTCCACACGTTTCTTGTGTTTCGTCATTGAAAGCTTTGATAATCATGTCAGTTTTCTTCATTTCATCACTTCTAAAGCCAAATATTTGGTAGAAGTCAAAAGTGCAAATGTTTAGAGATGAGCCATTATCAATCAAGACTCGTTTGATAGCTACATCTCCAATTAGAGCAGTAATGTATAAGGGATTGTCCTTATGTAAACTGTGTTGTGGGATATCTTTATCCCGAAAGTCAATACAATCAACCTCTCGAGTGATGATAGTATTGGCCATAGCTTCAGGTTGAATGTTTTGAGGTACCATCATTTGGCTTAATGTAAGCATCAACTCATCCCTATGGGTGGGAGAAGATCTTAATAAATCCAAAAGGGAAATTATGGTTGTAGTATTGGATAATTGCTCATTAATATTGTAAGGGGGTTTAGGTTGAACATTAGGAGCATGATTCCATTTATTGGGATTTTTCAAAACGAATGGAGCTGATCCATCATTCTGATTTGATTCTTGTTGAGAATTTTGAGCCTATTTTCGGGTAACGACTCCAATGGTACCTACAATGTTATATTGAGGACGTTGAACTGGTCTCGGTCTAGCATTTATGGCTTGTTCATTTGGGAGGAATTGATTAGAAGAAGGTCGAGTAGTAACTCTTCTAGGAAATGGTTCTTCTGGAACCATGGCATCTGTGACGGGTTGAATAGGATCTGATTCATTTTCAGAACTATTCGATTGGTTTGAAGTAATGTCTACTTCACTTTCAGTATCTGATTCTACATCACTAGAATCAGAAGTTTGAAAATTATGTAAGGGCCTGGTCGTAACCAGGGATAAGGTTGTGTCAAATATTTGAGGATCCTGAATAGGTAATTGTCCGCTAATGGTTCCTACATATCGGGTAGGAGGGGGAACATTATGATGTTCGATTTGATTGGCTACCTCTTTACCATGTCTTGGTAAAGGGTGTTGAAATATGTCTAATGTTTGATTAGCATTTTGATTTTGATTTTGGGGAATGGTATTTTGAGTATTATTAGGAGGGTTTTGTTTAGGTTGGAAGGCTTGCACTTCCATTTCATTATTATCAATCAAATCCTGTATTTTATGTTTCAACCTTTTACAAGCGTTGGTAGAGTGTCCAGGTCCTCTATGGAAATCACAGTGTAAGTCAACTCTGTATCCGGGTATAGTTGGATCAAGTTCCCGGATAGTTGGTAATTGGATCAAACCTCTTTCGAGTAATTGAGGTAAAATAGTTGATAAGGGTTGATTTAATCTAGTAAATTCTCGAGGAGGCTTATCAGGAGGTTTCAATATAAATTTTTCTGTTGTCTTCGTTGCATTGATATTAGCAACATTTCTGTTGTCAGTGACTCCATCACCGACAACTTGTTTGTTTTTATATTGATTTTTGGATGTTTTCTCATCATCCTTCTTCCTAAGTTGGCCTCTCCTAATGAGGGCATCTTCTACTCTTCGAGCTAAATCTATAGCTTGATCGAAGGTAGTTAAAGTAGCAGTTGATAGCTCATAAGATATTTGTTCTTGTAAATTATTGATAAAAATGTCCAACATTTCCCTATAAGGTAGCACAAAGTGCAGTTTTCCTATCAATTGCCTCCATCTAGCTAAGAAATCGGCAAAGCATTCATCCTTGTCTTGTTTTAAGTTGTATAAATCTTTAATGGTTACATGCCTCTCGATGTAGGCACTAAATTGATGGACAAATGATTTAGCTGTTTCTTCAAAGTTTCTCAAAGAATGAGTGGGCAATTGATAGTACCACTCTAATGCCATTCCACCTAAACTTTTTGGGAACATTTTTAGTAATAGCAAGTCATCATGTGATATATCATGACATGCTATCCTAAACATGCGAAGATGCTCTATGGGATCTTCGGTTCCTTTATATATAGGCAAGATAGGCATGGGAAAATGCTTAGGGTATGGTTGAGCTACAACTATGGGATCCAAAGGTTGACTACAGATCTCTCGATAATTGTACGAGGGACGGTAGGGATCTATCTGGTCCATACGCGAAGCTAATTGTTTCACCATGGCTTCCAGATTACTAGTTTGCCCCCCATATTGGTTTGGTAGGGCATTGACATGGGTTTTATGGGCATATGATGGAGGGACATGAAGATTAGATGCCATGTTACTATTGTGTAAATTGTTGGTAGGAAAAGTGTTATGAAGGAATTTTGAAGTTGTATTATGTTGTATTCCAGATTGTTGAAAATTGGTGTTTGGCTTCGTTTTAGGTTTTTGTTTACTTGAAGCATATTGCTCAATAGTTTGGCAGAATAAAGTAGTGAAGGAAGTTTTATTTTGTGTGGGAATGATTTTAGGTTGAATAATAGGTTCCTTAGGAGGTTGGATAACCTGTTGTTTTGACATGTTTTGCATCATAGTGACCATGTCTGTATTGGATGGCCCAACCTTATCACTTTCTTGATCAATGAAAGACAAGGGATTAGTGCGCACATCATACATATATTCCATGGCTGCTTGAGTGTCACTAATTTTCCCTTTATCAATACGAATGGCCACATTAAGGGCATCAATATTATCATTGAGAAATTTCTTGAAATGATCTACGTTGTCAAAAGCAATAGTTCCATCTGGAGCTACTCTAGGGGATGAGGGTCCATCCTCTTTAACACTTCCTTCTTGTTCATTATCTTCACCTAGGTCATGTTCTGGTTGATCTAGAGTTTTTCCTTCCGGAATTGGATCTTCAGGAAGGACATTTGGGTCTCTAGTTGTATCTTGTAACCAATCTTCTTCTTCTCCTAAAGTTTCTTTACCATTCCTAAGTTTAGGCATGGTGCTTAAATTTTGATTTCAGCAAAATATATATATATATATATATATATATATATATATATATATATATATATATATATATATATATATGCAACAAGATTAAGAGGTATATATTTACTATATACCTACTACAATATTTGAAATGAAATGTTTAAGTTTTTGCTATGTTTTTAGTTTTTTTTTTTTAGTTTTTGTTTTTGAAATAATATTGTAAAGACAACAAATAACACAAATAAATGCAAGAAATAAGACTGAAAGTAATAATCTAGTTTTCTATAAACAATTTATAAATATCATTAATAGGCTCGAGTTGTTCAGGAGTCATGAAGTGTTCTTCTTCAAATTGAAATTTTTCTTTTAAAAATTTAATGAAAAGAGCTATAGTGATACCATGTATTTCAGATTCGGATTGATAATAATAATTCTCACGGCAATATTCATGATACAACATAGCTCTAGGAATCTCTATTCCATATTCTTCTAATCATAAGATCAGCCTCTAGGTCTTCTACATGAACTAGAAATTGGCGTACCAATGGCTGCATTCTTGAGGTATTCCTCGAAGGTTAAAAATTTTGAAGATACAAGAGCTCTCCTATAAGCTAACCATCTATGGCAGGCTCTCTGAAGTTCATGATAAAAGACAAGTTGATGAGGATCCAGGATTCTATCTAGGACTAGCCTCTTGATCTGTTTAAGTTGTGTTGACCTAGATGAGATGACACTAAGTCTTCTATCAAGTTCATCCCACAAGAGTTGATTTCTATCTGTTTCAGGCACACTAAGTACAGAATTGACTTCTATGGCTGCCAATTGGTTTTCTACATTTATAGTAACTGCTAATATTTTCTTAGGAGCTACCATCTAAACATGATATTAAACTTAAATGATCTAAAATGCATCTATGTCTTAGTTGTTCTATTTTTTTTTTTTTGTTTTCAAAAGGTTTATAATGCATTCACGTCGGGTTCACCAAAATGTATCGCTCCAAAATTTTTGCACCCTTACCTTCAGGCTATAGGATCCATGCCCGAAAGGAGGATGGGAAAAGGATGTCGCGGTACCTCGGACTGAGAGGACTTGCGAAGGTCCCACCTCTCAAGGGAGGTGTATATTGGTGATTTTTCGACGGATGGTGGGTTCACCAGGAAACATTTAATGGCAGTTTCCACGCCTAGGTTTGGAATGTGTTTTTATGTGTTCATTTTTAGCCTTAAGCATTCATATCCTAGGTTTGGCCAAATGAATCTAAATTAATCTATATGAAAGTGCAGATTTAATGAATGCAAAAAACAAAATTAAGATAGAAAATAGAGAAATAAAAGAAGAATACCTGATCCGGATGTCTGATGGAGATTCTGATGTTTGAAGTAGTCAGGATCGCCTCTGATTTGACATGATCATCTGAGATCAGACAAGATCATCTGAGATCTGATGAATTCATCAGAGACCTACAAACAGAAAAACAAATGCAAAATACAAAGAATGCCACTGTGATAACAGAGGGAAACAACACAAAATGACAATATGAATACTAAACAATAGTTATGAATAGAAATTCAAACAAATTATGATATTCTAATGAGAAATTATGATCTTATCATGCAACCTAAGCTATATGGGTGAACTCCAAATGCAAAATAGTAAGAAATAAGGAAAAAACTAACTTAAATGCAGAATAAAACAACAAAAGGTATAAGAGAAAGCGCAAACTCTGGGCACTGATTTCCCCCAATGTAGATTGCAGTTGAAATCATCTGGAAGCAATGAAATCGTCTCAAATTGTGACAAGATCATCCGAGATTTGAACGAGATCATCTACGACGATCTGAGCTTGCTCCGGCTGAAAATCAATGAGGTCCCTGCAAGAAAACTTCAAAATAACAAATGCAAAATGATGCTCTAGGTATTCTAATGCACGCAAAATCAAGTTACAGGGAAATTCAGCCAGGGGTTGGGAAGGGAAGGTCCTAAGGATTAAATAGGCTTAGGGGAGTAGTTAGGAGGTTGGAGATCATCCCTATTTGGGAGATCTCCAACGAGGGAGGGTCTCTAACGGTGCAGACACGCTTCTGCTCGGATTAGAGACCCGTTGGAACAGAAGCTAATTGTGCAAAATTAGTTTTGGGACAAGATCGTCTGGACGTCCTAGCCTAGACGAAATCGTCATATCTGGGGCGATATCGTCTGATCGACGACGATATCGTCAAACGATCAAAACAACCTCTAAAAATGGCACGAAAAAGGGGAAACGGATTACCCGACGGTTAACGAGCGGTTTGGGAGGTTAAAATTTGAATTTAAATTATTTACTAGGATGAATGTAATTGCTAAGGTTTTACTGCACCAATTTTAGGGTGCTGCAGGATCCCTAGAGAAAATATCTCAACTCTCCAAATGTAATCAATGAGTGTAACTCCCTAGGAATGCCAAATATCCCCATAATATCTAAATAATATAAAAATAAATATCCACACATAAAATGGGTAGGAAAAAATAAAATAAACTAATATAAAAATAAATCAGAGTCTAAACACCTACTCTAACATTCCCAAGAGTAAATAACACATGTCCATGCACATTACATCACATCATATATCTTATTTATCAAAATCAATCAAAACATAGACTAAATATATCTCATTTAAAATCAATTGATACCCCGTTTATCTCTAGGAATCATTATATGGACTAGGATGCATTATCTTCTTCAACACCTAGATTATACGTCATTTCAATAGAAAATAGATTGTAAGTACCACCACTATCAATAATAAACTTGCAACACTTACCTCTATTTATGCACATGATTCTAAACAAATTCTTCCTTTAGAGTGGCTCTTTATATTTTTTTAGTTTTAGTAATACCTACCTAATAATTAAATTCTCTTTGTGTTCAGGATCTTCTAATTAAATGGTATAATTTCTTGTTCTTACTTCACTTTGTCAACTTTGTTAGTACTCTCATATATTATTATTCCAAATTATTCCTATATTCATGGACACTTAAAGGTCATATGACCAACAACTCCATATTTGAATCATGTGCCATATAAAACTCTTCCTCTATCTACCAAAGATGATTTAGAGTCTTGAAGAGTTTAATCCAATCTCAATGATTCTATTTGTACTTTATATACAATGTTTTATTCTTTATGATAATATTGACCTATTCCAAAGTTTCATTGGCCTCTTCCTCTTCCAATATTTTACTTACCTCTTGTTGTGCCTTGTTGCTTCTAGTTCAATTTTTTTATGCCTTAAAGAGATACAAAAATGCCTAGTCCATTAAGTACAACTAAAAAAAATTAATATAGTAGGATAATGTATCTTTGTCTATCTCACCATGCCTAGAACAAATGAAATTCTTATAAAACTTCTCTATATAGTCCAACACACTCTTTTTTTTTGTCTTAAGTTCTAAATTTTCTTGTGCAAATTATGGAATCAACAAGTTTGAATTCCATTTCAACTTGGAAATAATCTTTTCTCGCTTTGTTATTTTCTCATTTCATTTTATTTTCCTTTCAATTTTAACCTCCGTATATCAAAGTGTTGTATGACTCTTTAGCTTGGTTTGAGTTACCTTGACTTTCTTATGCTTATTAATATCACCATAATCTAAATATTCTTCCATTTGTATGATTCAATTGATCAACTCTTCTATATATAATGACATAATAAATATGGACACCTTTATATTTGTGCCCTTGTAAATTATAGATAAATCTTTGATGAATTGATCTTCATTTGGAACTAAATATTTTTTTTGATTTAGTGGTACTTATTCTCCTATTGTTTGTTCATTTTTAGCACCACTATCTTATTGACTAGACATAAAACCCTTCTCCTATATTTCTATAGAGTATCCATTGTAGTTTACATCATCCTCAACATATCCTACCCTATTTGAACCCATGGGTTTCCTCTAACAACATTAGGAGGTACTTTATCTCTTCTACATACTTAATATTGCAAATTTTGTTTATAATGATATGTTAAAAATCTTCCAATAACTTGAAAGACAACTTTAAAATCCAAAAAATATGCAATACCAAGGGATAATATTCTTTGATTGAATAACCTTACAACCCATCAAGGCAACAACAAAACAACTAAAATATTAGAAAATTATTATTTCTCTCAAATTATGATGGCTAAGTTAAATCGAAGACATTCTTTCCGTCAACACTTTATATTGTAGACACCCAAAAAATGTCAATTTTATAACCACCTAAATCCATTCTTGAAATCAATCACCAAAATCTCTAATGCTTATAAAATTCTTCTAATTTTCCCTTAAAATTCACAAATGCCTCTCAAATTCTTCTAATTCTCTCCAAAATCCCCTAATACCTCTCTAATTGATCTAAATCTCTCTAAAAACCCCAAATGCTTCTTGAAGTCCTCTAATTCCCTCTAAATTCCTTAATCCTATCTCTAATTCACCTAATTCCCTCTAAATTGTTTTATTTCCTCTATAATTTCCCTAAATCCTCCCAAATATCTCTAATTATTCATTAATTCATCTAAATTCCTCAAATTTCCTTAATTTCCCTAAATTCCTAACAAAATCCCCAAATCATCCTAAAAAATCCCAAAATCCCAATCAATCCCTAATTCCCTAATAAAATTTCTAATAAAGCCCTAATCATTTCCTAACCCCTAGTCAAATCCCAAATAAATTCCCAAATCCTAAAAGAAATTCCCAAAAATCCTAATTAGCCCTCAAAATCCCCATCAAATCCTTTAATAAATGCTTCTAATAAACTCCTAAGTCCTTCCAAATCCTCTACAATTTTATATGAATTTAAAATTCCCCAAATCCCAAGTCGAAGATCCTAATAAATATTCATCATAAATTCCCAAGTCATTTCAAGTCCACCTTAAATTTTTTATGAATTTAAAATTCCTCCACATCACCCAAGGTCTCCACATCCCCATGCTCCATCACCACTTCCCATGCCCATTTATGACACTTGGGTGGGTGAGGACTCTCCTCACCCAATATCATTAATGTTGGAAGGTGCACATTCCTCCAAATAGAAATATTTAGATTTTTCTTATCCTCCACACCTACCACATGGCTACCACCTCATGCCACCTCACCTCCTAGTCACCACCCCATCTCCCTTGCAAATTTCTATAAATACCCCCCTCATTTCTTTATTTGCATAAGAAATTTGAGTTCATTAGCTAAAAAATTGCCAAAATTGTTCAAACCCTTTGCTCCTTTCTATGTTCAAGCATCTTAGGGTGACCATCCTCATTTTTTGTGCACAAAACAACCATGGAATGAAGGAGTATTGAAGCATACATCCATATTCATATTGAAGTTTCTCTCAAATGAGAGATCAAACATGCATAAGACTAGAACCAAAGTATCCTAGCATTCCACAAAGGGTCCACACCAAATATTAATTGCATCATACCTTTAGGAAGCCAACCACCTGCCCCTAAGTTGTTAGCAGACCCAACCACTAGTCCCCTAGTGGTTAGTAGTCCCAACTCCAACCCCCTATGAAGTTGCATTCAAAGGCAAGATACATGCATTAAATCGGTAGCATAGAGGTTAGCAAGGTAATAAAGGTAAATTTGTGAGGTTTTGTAACATTTTCATACACTTTTATTCCTATTATCAAGGTTTTTAGAATTTTTGTATTTTCATCTCCATATGGTTTAGGCCTAATCAAGATAGGCCCTCTTGATGTTCTTGACTATTTGTTGTGGGATGTGTCCAGGTTCCATGGAGGAGTATGCAACATAGGATGGTCCAACAACAAAGGCTATTGAAACCCATCCCCCTTTAGAGGTGACCAAGGAAGACCATTAAAACACCATTGATATTACATGTAAGAGGAGATTTCTCCACTTTGGGGACCTTATTGTAAGTCACAAGAGGGTCATTTGTAAAAGAAAGATCATTTGTAATACATATTTTTTATTATTAATATAAATGGTGTAATTTTCCTTGTTGCATCTATGGTGATCATGATGGGATCTTGCTAACCCATGACACACTAGGCATTTATTCTCTTTCATAGGCTATACCAATAGTTGTTTCTTTCTACTTTTTATCCTAACATGTCTTGTGTGTTTCTTTTGGGATTTTTCATGTTCCTTTGCCTATCTTACTTTGCTTTCTAATTTCACTACTTTATTTTCATGTAATAGGTCTAAAAACACTTCATAATCATCCTTACATCAATCATATCGAGGCCCTCACCATCAACCTCTTATCATATATATCCAAGTCCAATTGCAACCCATTTGATGGTTAGTAGTGCCAACCACCACCCCCTAGTGGTTAGGATTCCTAAGACAATCTAGACCACAAAGATAGACCAACAACTTCTACCAACTCCAAAAAAAATATAAGACCACAGGTTAGGGGTTTTTCTCCTCCATTTTTAGCCCAAATCATCATGATTCCTTTTCTTTCTTTATCATAGTTTTTTAATTTCATAGCTAAGTTATCTTTCCATTTTATATATTATTTTTCTTTCCATTTCATATCTTAGTTGTCTTTCTATCCCTTAGCTTAATTTTTTTCCATTCTTAAGCATAGTTGTTCAATCCCTTAGCTTAGCATAGTTGTTTCGTCCCTTAATTGGTTGTCCACTCCCTTAACTTAGTTGTATTGCAATCCCTTATCATATTTGTTTTTCAATCCCTTAGCTTGTTCTTTCCAAATATCTTAGCATACTATTTTTTCATTGTCTTAGTTTAAATAATTTATTTTTTTAGCATAGGTGCTTTTCTCTTTCATAGCCTAGGTGCTTTATTTTCATTAGTCTAGTTGTTTTACTTTCCCTAGCATAGTTCCATTTATTTCCTCAAAATAGGTGCTTTCAAGTTCCTTAGCATAGTTCCTTTTATTTCTTAGCATTGTTAGATTCCCTTTCCTTAGTGTAGTCTTCTTTGCATATTCTTTATCATAGTTGCTTTTATCCTTCTAGCATAGTTGCTTTTCATCTTCCTCATCATAGTTGTTTTCATATTTTTAGCATAGTTGCTTTTATTTCCATAGCATAGTTGTTTCCATTTCATTAGCATAGTTGTCTTCATTTCCTAGAAAAGTTGCTTTTTCATTTTCTTAGAATAGTTTCTTATCATAGTTACTTTCATTTTCTTAGCATAGTTGTTTTCATTCCCTTTCACATAGTTGTCTTTCAAGTTGCATAGTATAGTTATTTCTTAAAATTTCTCAGCATAGTTGCTCTCCAAATTTCTTAGCATAATGACTTTCATCTTCATATATTAGTTGTCTTACTTTTTTTTTTTATAATAGTTGCTCTTCATTTTCATAGAGTAGTCACTCTTCATTTGCATAGATTAGTTGATTTTCATTCTCGTAGAATAGTTACCTTTCATTTTCTTAGCATAGTTGATTTTCCTTAGAATAATTTTTTTTCCAAGTGTCTTCCTTGTTTACATAGGATAGGTTCATCATCATCCTTTATTCCATTAGCATTTTTATTTTCCCTCTTAATTAGTATTATATTAGATTAGAATCAGTCACCAAACTAGTTATAGTCCACCAATCATAGTACCTTCATAATTCTATTAAGTTTTCCTTGCTTTTTTGTTCCCTATAACCTATCTTTGGGTCCAACTATCTATTCCCTAGTGATTAGCAGTCCCAACCACCATGAATGGTTAGCAACAACTAACCCCTTGGTGGTTAGGCTTGTGAGTTGGTTGACCCCAAACTATCATGCCTAAGATCATTTTATAGCCTTCCCCTTATTCTTTATTGATTATGTCACTAGTTTAGATCTTTGTTCTTCTTTATAAACTATATTTATTTCTTCCATTCCTCTAAATTTAGGGATTCCACTTTCCTCTCTTATTTATCATAGCTTCTCTTCTCCTTCTACAAAGATTTTTGCTTCCTTCTCTAAGAAGAGGATTCTTCCTTCCATTTTAGCATAGGTTTTCTCCTTTTATATTTAATTCTAGGATAGATCCCCTCTCATTTATTAGTTAGTATCCTTCCTTATCACTCTTACCTAGATTCATTTTTCAATTTATTGCTTTCTAGATTAGGTTTCTTTCCATGTATTTTTTTTTTTATTTCTTAAATTAGGTTTGGTCTTCATATTTGCCTTCTTAGATTAGTTTTTATTTTCATATTTCACTTGTTTCCCTATGTTAGGTTTTTTCCTAAAATTTATTTTCTTTCATAGGTTATTTTTCCTTTTCATGTCATGTTATTTGCTTCCTTGGGTTAGCTTTCATTTCATGTCATAGATTAGCTTTTATTTCATGATTTTGTCTTTCCTTATTAGGATAGTTTGCTTTCATGCATTGTACTTTTGCTCTTGTTTTTGTTTTCTAAGCATAGGTGTGTGCGAGTCCTCAACATGTAGTCAATCACCTTTGGTGCCATAGGTCTATCACTTCTCTCCATATCAATCACTTTTATTTTTGTTTCTTAGGCTTTGGTGTGTGTGAGTCCTCACCACCTAGTCAATCACCTTAGGGACCACAGGTATCTCACCTCTCTCATAAATCATTTTTATCTTTTCTTAGGCTCAGGTGTGTGTGAATCCTCATCACCTAGTCAATCACCTTGGGAAACATAGGTCTATTACCTCTCTCCCCATCAATCACTTTTATTTTTTGTTCTTAGGCTAGTTTTCATTTCACGCAATTGTATTTTATTTCTTAGACATAGATTTATTTCTATTTCTTGTAATTTACTTTCTTGATTAGATTTTCCTTCATATTTTTGCATCTTATTTTCATTAGACTAGAATTTAATTTCTAAAAGTTGTTAGCTCTCAAGGTTTTGCATTGGATCCTAGATAGTTAATGAGCATTCTAGATTAGTATTTGCATTTAGTGCAGGCCTATTTTTATATCTCACATATATAGGATAATTTCTACTTGTGCATCATAGATAGGCATCCTAAAAAAAAATAAAAGTCACACTTTACGTGATTTTGTAACACCAAACAGTGACATTCAAATTCATCCTCAATCATCAGTTGATCCCTTAGACACCCTAGTTTAGAACACATAGTTTCCTAGACTTCATCATTAGTAAATTGACTACCCTTGAGACTACCTTAGGGTATTTTTAGGTTAGAAACCCTTGGTCATGGGGCTTATTAATGAATGGATGCATAGCTATAATTTTTATTGAGCCTAATCGAGGGTGAAGTAAAAGTTGACTGGGTTGCCACTAGTTCTAGATAATACCACCTCTTTTGGAGGTCTATTTTTCCCCTAGGATACCTAGAGCCAATTCCATCCTAGGGAGCCATTTTTAGTTGTTTGTGTACTACTTCTCATAGAGGAGCATGCATAAACATACCCTTGTATATATATTCCTATACCCACCCTTTTTGTAGAATATAAGGCTAGGATACATTAAAACACACACAAAAAAAAAACACCAACACAAACATCAACAAACCAAACAACACCAACAACTTGCAAATAACACCAAATACCAAAAATGCATTCACTTGAACACACATTATTACTGTTTTTTGGTTTTCTTGGTTGTTTCTTTATTTGCATATATAACATTTTTCTTTCACAAAACCCCTCCAAAACAACAATCAAACCATCAAGCACCCCAAAACACAACCATACTACCATTATTCCACTTGTGTCTTTCTTTATAACCACTATACTTGGCCTCTGCAATTAACCATCCAAATTATATGGTTGATAGTTATCATCATCTAACCAAGTCTACACTCTTACCTCTCTAACCTATTTTCCTAGATAGTCATAATTAGGGTTAGTCTACAACATCCCCTTTCTAGCTTGTTCATTCCACCAAATTCTATTTTTTCCCTAGATACTTATGTTCCTAACTTGAAGCCAAGCTTGAAATCAAACATACCCTCCCATGGACCATTCTAAGTTGGTCCTTAGTCCTTGGTAACTCCTCCAACCCATTTTGGGGAGATGCCTCTCACCCCATCTAGTACCCTCTCCACCATCCCTCCTATCTTATGTCCAACTACTAAGGCCCATTCTCAACCTGATCTAGGCCTCATGTATGAAGCCATATAAACCACTCTAACAAAATTCCCTCCTAAGAGGACTACTTTTTCCTCCTTGCATCGATCCACCCCATCCCTACCACCTCTTATTCCAACACCATCTCTTCCCCCTCTTCTCTAGACACCCTATCCTTTATCTCATGCCCTTCACATGGACCAACACCCACAAATTTACCACTCATCCTCTCCTCTTCCTCCACTTTTACCCTATCCATGTTATTATCCCTACCAACTTAATCCTGACCATGTTATCAAACCATTCAAACCTATTTAGTCCACTCTAACTACATCTCTTGTTGATCTAAAAAAAATCATGGACAGGCTCAAAAATATTGAGCTACAATTGAATCATCAAGGAACCTCCACATCACCCTTAGAATATTTCTCCACTCCCCATTATTTATCTCAACCTTCCAATTGACCTCATCATATTCATTGTCCACCTCGTACTTGTATGTCCTTATTAGATCCACTGTCAATCATCTTTCAAAAATTATATGATGCTAAAACAATTTCTTTACTTAACATTCACTTAGAGAAAACCAACAATTCAAACCTAAATGGCACAAAGAAGACCACTATTGCATCTATCATTATCAAAAGGGTCATGATATTGATGATTGTCGACACTTCAACAATCTAGTACAAGATCTACTAGATCACAAGGAATTAACCATCTCATCAATATGAAACCATTCCAATGGTTCCATTATTTTTTGATCTCCTCATATTCATCGATTGGATTATTTCACCCATATACATATTACACATAACCAAAAATCAAATTCATTCACCCCAATCACCCTCCATCACAAATCACCTTATTTATTGAGTTGGGTGATACTATATTATCAATGTTGTCATGAATTTGATCAAATATCCAACACCCATTCTTGGAATATATGTCTGTGCCAAAACCTTATCAAAGACTATCATTAGCCCCCCCTATACTAGGACAAAATTAGAACTTCTCTTTCTAGATCAAAAATCTAATCCACTACTGATTTGGTATGCTCTATGCCTATGTTTGTATAGTTTCCCATGCCTATGCTATATTGAGGTGGCAAATTAAGACCACTTAAAATCAATTCCTAGCATCTTGAGAAAACCTACCATATGGCTAGCCCACTTGCTAAATCAAATATGCTCAACAATCTATCAAAAAAATGGTTCAAAGATATTCATCCCTTCCATCACTGGGGTATCTCACATTGATCATGATTCAAGATAGTATTATGTCTCCTCATCAAGTGTCAGTTTGGTCCCAGTTCATCCATCATCAACCACCATCATCATCCCATAATTCACCAATTTTGCTCTAGCTCCTCCTTGTTTGTCATCTACGCAACCTCCTTCATGTCTAATAGGTTCTAGGTCATTATTGTATGATCATGCTTCGAGTGGCTATGTACATATGGCTAGTTCCTTTTTCTCCTTTATTTTTCCTTCTCTCATTCCTTCCTCTTATTCTATTTTCCTCCTTACCCTTTCCTTCCTCATCTTTTTTACCTCCTCTAAGATCTCTCTTTTTGTCATCTCTCTCTCCCCTTCCTCAACTCACTTCTAGTCTAGGGTAGTCTATCCTCTTTCGATGCCATGACTCCCTAGTATGGGGGATTTGTCCATCCTTCAAAATCATTTTTCTATCTTGAGGAGTGCCAATTATCTCCATTTCCATTTTTTATGACATCAAAAAAATCCTAACTCTCCCTTTTCTTCCTTCATCATTCTTCATTTTCATCCAACCATTCCTCACTGTACTTCAATATATTCATCATATTTTTGTAGCATATGCTTAATTTGTCCCATAAAATGTCTCCTTGCATTACCTTACTTCTCTTTGTTTTTCTCCCCCTCATTCATTCCTACTATTCTGTTTATAATCATTCCTTCTTGACTAGGGGGTTCACCCCTCCTTCCATCCAATTTTTATTGGTGTAATTAATCAATGATATAAAGAAATTGTACATATTGTATCCATTTATATGTCTCACATTTTATTTATTTCCTCTTTGTCCATTGTGTCATGTTTGGTCATGTGTCATGTCATTTTATCCATTGTCGTGTGCACCCATTATCTCTCTTTCATTTATTTGTTACATGCCCTACTTGGTTCCATCATCCCAATGTCTTAAGTTGCTTACACATAGAGGTTTTTTTGGTTATTCATCCCTACCTAGCATTCAACTCAACCTTTATCAAATATTTTCATGTCCTAAGAAGATTTTGTCCTCCCCTGGCTAACTCAAGTCCATTAGTGGACAAAACACATATCACACCTTAATCACATTTTAAGTCTAAGAAAGATGAATCCAAGATAGATCTAGCCATAAAGAAAATAGTTTTCCCTACTTACCCTATCATGCACAAAATCCAAACCTAAGGATCCAAAGTGCATGTAAAAAAAGAACAAAATTAAAAATAAAAAGCTATTTTCATAAGAATGAATCCTTAGGTATTTTAGACGCCTCCACCAGGGCTATAAATACCTAATTGGTAATGGAGCTACATCGAAGGATTATGGAGCTATCTCCACTAGGGATATAGATGCTTGATTGGTAGTGGAGTACACCCTCCATGTGGTGATATATTGTTCACATTAACAACCTTTTGTATAGAAATCTAACTACTCATAGATGAGCTAGCTTATATTGACTTGCACTACACATGGTTAGTCCAATATCACTCAAAATTTATAAAGAAATATCATTGCAAAAACATTGGTCCATGAGTGGCTTGACCTTTTTTAGGATGGTCTAGATCTATAAGGGATGTTTAATGGCTAGTATATGAGTTTTATTAGTTTAACTAAGATGTTTGAGTTTCTTGAAACACTTATAGGATTTGAAAACCCTAAGACATCTAGGGCAATAAAGCATTTTAGTTCCACACCATTCATTACACATATGTCTTCATGTCTCCATTTGTATCATGTATCATACATTGTTTTTCATCATTTATTAGGTTCACATATTACTATCCATGTATTACATCTTATTCCCATTGTAATTATCATGTCTCATGTCTTATTTATGTGTCATCATGATGACTAGTTTATCATTAATTAATTAACTAATTTTAACTATGAGATGCATATACATATATCCAAATATGTGATCCATAAAACACATATGAGTCTAAACCATATAAATTAGTAGACACATCATAATCCATAACATCAACATATCAAATCCATGTTATCTAATATGTTGTATCTATCCAACCATAGGCATCTCTTAATTATACACATACAAATTACCCTAAATACATGCATAACACCATCCATACATAATATCATATCATATAAATAATAAAATCATCATCATACCTATATCATTAATGAATAAATATAGTCCATCACATATCCTCATCTCCTAAAAAAATAAGACGACTCTATAAAATTATGGTCCCTCAACCACACCCACTAGCATCCATCATTGTAGCTACCTCACTTACATCCTTACACTCCTATTTTATCCACCATATATATAAATACCATAAATTAATCCACTTTTTATCAATATTCATAAATTTACCCTCATACATCACCCTATAAACCAACCATTCCAATTTCACCTTACAAATGCCTAAAATTGAGCATTTATCCAAACCTGAAGAACACAAGCTTATACTGAGAGGGGGTGAATAGTATAAGACCAACTTTTATTTTTCTTTCCCAAATAATATTATCCAACATTATCGATGGTAATATAAACAACAGTAATCAAAGCAATGCATAAATCATCACACACAAGAGAGACACCAATTTAACATGGTTCACTAAATGTGGCTACTCCATGAAGAAAATATTTCTACTAAAATTTTCTCAAAAAATATCTTGGGAATCAATTCCCTATTACAATGTTTATGGACCTCTGTCCAAAGGAGACACCAATCCCTTATTCTCTGATTTGTGGATCTCTCTCCTCTAGAGAACTCTTTCCCTTTTTATCTGGTTCAAGGAACTTGATCCAAGAGAACTCTATCTCCTCAACTAGTTCATGGATATCTCTCCATAGAATAACTCTATCTTCCCATTTGGTTCATGGATCAATCTCCATGGTAGAACTCTTTACCCTAGCTCTAGTTTGTGGATCTCTATTCATAGGAGAACTCTATCTCCTCTACTATAGCTGATGAAATTATAGAATACTTCTACCCCCACCGCTCTAGCTTGTGGATCTCTCTCCATAGAAGACCTTTGTACTAACTTCCTTAGCTAATAGATATATATCCACTGGAAAATATTGTCCTCTTTGCTCTATCACCTCCAAATATTGCTCTTAACTTTATCTTAAACTACACCAAACTCTGTCTCAAGTGTAGTACAAATATTATCTAACTCTACTCACAAATCTGCTCACAAATATCTATCTCAACTCTGTCCTCAAGCCTTAACACAAAGATTGATAAAATAAATAATCAACTTTGTTTAGGTCTGTCCCAAGCCTTAACACAAATCTTGAACAAATAACTATTCAATTCTATTCAGATCTAACCCAACCCTTAACACAAATCTTGAACAAATTAGTAATAAAACCTACTCTCAATGCTATTCCAAGTCTTCACAATACTTGTTTAAATCTATACTCAAGCTCTAAGAGCTTGCTCAATTATGTCCTCAAGATTTTATAAACACTTTCTCAACTCTATCCTTAAGTCTTCTCAAAATACTTTCTCAACTCTGTCCTCAAGTGTACTCAAAGACTTTCTCAACTCTATCCTCAAGTGTACTCAAAGACCTTATCAAATAACTCCAAAACTTGCACACAAAACACAACTTAAATATCTTTTAGAAAAATCTCTTCACACAAACAAATTGTAATTAGAATCTTGTTTAACCTTATAAACATATAGATAATGATAAACTCTATCAAAACCTAAATATGTTTTACACTCACAAAGTTTGTACTCAACCAATCAATCTCTATCACTTGCAAAATATCTCTCAAAATAGTTTAGAATAATGTATAAATTGTTTCACAAAACTTGATCTACTAGTCCCATACTTTCAATCATTATTCCTTAGATCAATGCTCAAATAGCTCCACACAATTATTCAGTAAATGAAACACAGTTCACTCACAAAACCTAGTATAGGTGTTTCACTTCCTTTCAACAAAGATGCTTAATGTAGGTCTCAAACCCTAACTCAAAACTTTCCAACAAGTAGATCTCAAAATAAAAACTTTCCAACAATGTTTTACCAAACAATCCTTTTCACTCCACCTTATGTTTCACAACATTTAATCCAACAAACACTTCAAACAAAGGATGATGTGCCCATACCTTTTTGCTTTGATGGAGATATGTCTTCAAAACCTATCTCACTCACAACCAATTATTTTTGTGCCACTTCAAGGTTAGATAATAATAGTCTATCTCAGAACCTCTATATGAATATTCTCTCAACAAGATTCTCAAAGAATTCTGAAAATAATATTCTAGAATTCTTCTTTAGTTTTCATGGACAATGCAAAAACTCACTCAACACTTTCCCCTTTTTATAAAACAAGAATTACAATCAAATAACAAGAATTTTACACCTTTTATCTCCACTCTTTCATAAAATACCTTTCAAACTATTTTAATGATCAAAACAAGGATTTACAATCTAAATAAACCACTTACACCTTATCACTCCTACTTAAAGAAAATATATCCCCTTTATATTAAACCTTATTTTTCAAAAATGTAATCATAAAAGAAATATTTTTTCATAGCTTTTAACAATAGATTGTAAAGCGTGAATGGGTTTTGACCCTCCAACCTCTAGCATTTCAAAGCTATCCATAACCACTTGTGCTATCTACTTGTGTAGATATAAAATAGACAAAGCCCCTTTTATCACTTTCGTTCTTCCTCAAAAAATAAAAAACTTTGCACCATAGCGATTCGAACTTCAGAACTCCCATTTCATAGCGCCTTTGCTAAAAATAGCAACCAACTCCACTGTCTTGGCGAATGAGATCAACAAAGGCAGTAACATATTTATTTTTCCCTTTTTAAACCTTTAAAAAATGCTCATTGGTTGCTACGTCGTAAAAACCTTCTCTTGTTCCAATAAATTACTGCCGCATTGATCAAAATCACATGCTCAAATTATTTTTGACTTTGTGCATGTTCTAATCATTCAGGATGATAGTTGTCGTGTCATTTTTAAAAATAATCACCCTATCAATTGTCGTTTAAAGCTTTGAACTTTGTGCATACCGATATCAATGTTTTCTATCACATAATTTTTATCGATCACTTCGTAATCCACCATGTAAAACCTTTATCCCTTTTTATATATATACCAAGGCTCTTAAAATAAAACCGTCGACACTTTGACATGTAATAAAGTTGATTTCATTCGGTGGGAAAGGTAAGACAATGGCCCACTTTAAGTTTTATAAAATTTAATTTAAAATATTTAAATATTTAAATTTTAAATTATTTAAATCTTTAATTTAAATAATTTAAATATTAAATTTTTTAAATCAAGTAACTCCTTGGCCATGGTCTTAAACTTGGGCATCCAAACCTTCTTTAAACCTTTTATCCATTAACTTAGAACCCATGGACCCAAGTGATTTGGAGAGAACCTTGCCTTGCTTTCATATCACATTAATGACCATGCACCTTTGACATCAATATATTTCTGCCTTGCACCTTTGACATCAATGACAACTCAATAAACTCAAATTTCCAACAATCTCCCCCTTTGTCATTGATGTCAACCCTTACTGAAAAATATTCTTTTAGTGCAACTGGATACCAAAACTGCTCCCCCTAAGAAGCTGCTCCCCTGACTAAATGCTCTCTCCCTTACTCAAATATCTCCCCATTTGACATCAATGGCAAAGGGACACCTTTGGGGCTAAATATAAAACTCTTAGCTCAACCCCCTCACCACCTCCTCTCCTTGAGGTGATTAGTTATGGGGTGGGAGTAAATCTACTCCCATATTACAATGCTCTTCTCCCTTCTCAACTTTCTCTTTCCATACTTTTGAAGTCATACCTTTTTGAACCTTTTGAGAATCCTCTTTCTTGCATGTCCTTGGAAGTTATGGAAATTTTGTTCTACACCACCTTGTTGTATGCCCAACATTATTGCAATTGAAACACTTGATGTTGTGGTTCCTAGGAGGTGCAAATATCTTGAAGTTCCTCTTGGTGAAGCCATACCCATTTATGTCATGAACCCTGCAATGAATTGCTTTATGACCAAAATGATTACAAGAGTAGCAATATCCTTGAAAGAGATCCATCTTTGAAGTTATTCTTAGTAAAACCATATTCCTTCTTTTCATGAGCCCTACATTGCATAGCCTTGTGACCAAACCTGTTACATGATAAACAACGTCCTTTGAAAAAATATTGACTTGAACCTACTAGTCTCTTAGTCCTTTATTATTTGTGATGATCCCTATTCCTTGTTTATGCATTGTTTCCTTCCTCTTTGATGCTATCCCCTCTCAACACATCGACGTAAGTCTTAGGTTCCTCTTCAGCCACTTCTTTTGATGTTTCCTTTGAGACTTATTTTGAGCTTGAATCCCCTTTCTGTACTTCTAGATCTTCTTCATTGCCTAGTCCTATTTTGATAAATGAATATCTTTGTGCTTTGGTAATGTTATCCAAATATTTTGAACTTTTCTCAAACCTGTGTAGCTTGTATTTAGACTCTTTCACTTCCTTCCTTAGTGAAACTACCTCATGTTCTAATCCTTCACATTCTAAGACTTTTACCTCTAATTTTTCAGCCATACCTTCCTCAATTTTCTTTACCTCTTCAACCTTAACCTTAATGTTAGTGATATCTTGGAGAAAATTTGCCTTTGTTTCCTTATCCTCTTGTACTTGGGCTTTCAATATTGAGTTCTCCCTTTTCAAATCAACAAGTTCCTTAATTTTGGCTTCCTTATTTTTTTTATTCTTCCTCTTCTTTTAGGTCTTCAAGAGAATATTCATACTTTTCATTGTCTGAGAGACTTTCATAATTGTCACTTGAAGTAATGCTTGCTGCTTCAACATGAGCATCTTATTTTTCTTCTATTGTCAAAAGTATAATTTCCTTTGTACACTTGATTTGACTATCCCTATTTTATTTTTCATCTTCACTGCTACTGAAACCATTACAATAAGCTGCATTGTGGCCAAGGTTACCAAAACATTCTTCTTCACTACTACTATACCCAAATTTTGAACAATGATCTTCAAGATGACCAAAGTTACCACAAATAAAACATTTGAGTATTCTTAGTTCCTTCTTATTCCTTTTTACACAGTTAGCTTCTTTTCTACTGCTAGATCCTATTTCCACTTCTCCTCTTAGAGCAAAAATCTCTTTGAGAGCAAAATCAAATTCCTTTTCCTCATTGTTGCTATTATACCCATTTTGTGGACAATAAAGTGCCATGTGACCAAGCTTACCACACTCTACACATCTCACTAATTTTTCTTCTTCCCTTCTCTTAGTCTCAAAATCAAATTCTTCTTCCTTTTCAGGTCTCATGGTTCTTCTTTTGTCTTGTTGTGATGTCCTTCACACTGACCCCAAATTTTGGAGACCCACTGAGAAAAATTTGAAATTTTATTGTTATGTTGTTGGTTGGTTTTGATTGTTTCAGGTATTGGTCTAATGTGGAAGAATAACGTGGTTTATTATTTTTTTAAAAAAATTTATTGGTCTTCAGTTCCAAATGTTCTTTTAAAATAAACTTTTTAATTAATTAAATTATAAAATTTTATAATTTAATATATTTAAAATGGTTATTTTATAAACTTGCTTTAAATTAATTAAATTATAAAGTTTTATAACTTTATAATTTAATATATTTAAAATTGTTATTTTATAAACTTGTTTTAAATTAATTAAATTATAAAGTTTTATAACTTTATAATTTAATATAGTTAGAATTATTATTTTATAAATATGTTTTAAATTAATTAAATTATAAAGTTTTATAACTTTATAATTTAATTATATTTAAGAAGGTTATTTTATAAATGTTTTATATTCTAATTAATATTTGTCTTGTTGGCAGGATTATTAAAGTATGTTGAATAGAGGATGTGTTCGTGGGTTTCATTGACATGTCTTAAATTTAATTTTCGAATGCCAATGAGGAGAAATATTAAATCTTTTGAAAAGACGTTGGTGACATTAGGGTTTCATTGAGAAGAAATATTAAATCCTTTGAAAAGGCATTGGTGATATTAGGCTTCCATTAATTTTTTTTTTTTACAATTGTATGGATACCATAATGGAACGGGAAAGAACCAACCATGTAACAAATTATTCAAACTATAAATGGAGAACGAAAATCCAAAAATAGGGTTGGACATTTTGCAGAGTAGAGAAAGGATAAGGATTCAAAGGATCAAAAGTGGAGAGCATGAGAAGACTATAGGGTTTAGAATACCAGAGATTTCTAGAGCTTTATTGTAAGATTCAACTATTATATCAAATTATTTTGATTTAAATATGTGTGAATATAGTATTTAATTTTCAATAAAATGATTTGATATAGTTCTTTTAAATTAAATTTCCATTGAAGATTGCACCATTTTTATTGTTTTACTGTGTGATTTCTGGTAGACATAAAATTGGTTTTAAAGTTTTTGTAGATTCCATTTTGTAGTTGTTTGTCCGAGATTTAATTTATTTTCTTTTAACCTTTTGAAATTTATTTCATATTAATTTTTTTTAAGTGAAAAACCTCTTGCGAGGCTGCCTTGGTATGAGAGATCGCAATCAGGGGGTTCTACACCGTCAAAGTCACCCGAGAGTCGTGCTCGGCCTTACCCACACCAACATTATCAATTGGATTTTGGGTACCCAATTCAACTTTTTGGTAGGGTGGAGATTCGAACCTGGGACCTCCTTTGGAGGATTGCACCCTCCTCTCCAATTCACCTACAACACCTTGGTTATTTCATATTAAATTTGTAGACATTTAACCTAGTTTAATTTTATAAAGTTAGATTTTATAACTAGGTTATCAATAAATTTATTATTCAAATATTAAAATTAATTAATATTTTGAATAAATAAATTTACCGAGGATAAATAACTATTTTGATTCCAACTTTAATTTCGTAAATTTGAGAATTCAAAATTGATATCTTTTCACATTAAATAGCTTGGGTTTATTTTAATCTGGTTTCAATTTATTTAAATATCCAAACTTTATATTTGAGGCTCATATTTATTCTTAAATATTTAATTCAATAGATATTTAAGGGATAAATATTACACGAACGAAATTCCTATAAAATTTATTTACATATCATAAGATTTAAAAGTTCATAAATAAGATTTACATTAAACTCTATTTTCATAATTATTAAGGTTTATGACCTTATAATTTGGGTTTAATCATTATTGCATTATGATTATTGGGATTCCAACTTTAATTTCATAAAGTTGAGAATTCATGATTAATATCTATTTACATTAAAGAGTTTGGTTTACTATATTTTCATTTCAAATTATCAAAGGATCCAAAATTTACATTTAAGATTCATATTTATTCTCAAATGACTCTACTCTTTTAGGTAAAACTACAATTAAGGAAGCTTCTAATATTAAGAAAATCATTAGCTATTTTTCTAAGGCTACTAGGAAGTTGATCAATGAAGACAAATCTAAAGTTATTTTCTTTCACTACTTTGCTAGACAGGAATCCATGGTCTTGGATAAATTAATATATAAGAAGACCTCCCTTCCAATCACTTATTTAGGTATTCCCATAAATATTCAAAGGCAAAAAAATAAATATTGGAATTGGTTGTTGGACAAAGTCAAGAAGAAAATTGGAAAGTGGACCAACATGTTGCTTTCTTCTGGGGGTAGAATCACCTTGGTAAAATTAGTCCTTCAAGCTATTTCTATTTATGTGTCTTCCATGTTGAACATCCCAAAGGTCGTTCTTTGAGAACTGGATCAAATTATTCATCATTTCCTTTGGAGTGGTAGTAAGGAGAAAATAAAATGGGCCTTGGTGAAATGGGACACTTTATATCTTCCTAAGAATGAAGGGGGGTTAGGATTCCGGTCTTCTATTAATAACAACAAATATTTAGTTGCTAAATTATAGTGGAGGATGTTGCACAAACCCAATGTTCTTTGGGCCAATAATATCTGTGCTAAATATTCTAAGAACAAAAGTCCTGAAGACCTTTTTTGCTATCAACTTCCTACCAAAGGTTCTCCAATTTTAGCAGTTCTTAATACTAGTGAGGATTTGATAAAGAAAATTTTATTTTGGATTATTCATAATGGTCAACAGGTATATTTTTGGATAGATTCTTGGGATGGTCACAAGCCTTTGATAACTCAGTTTCCCGATTGGAGGCTTTGGATGGAGGAGTTTCATTGAGCTAACTAGATAAAGGTGGTTAATTACTATCAGTACCATACTAGTAATTCAAATGTTGGTAGATATTGGATCCTTATTGAGGACTGGCCTATTCAAATACCAGAAAGGCAAATACTAGATATCCAAGTCATCCTTCATATGAGATATCTCTCTTGGTCCCATGAAAAAGATTGTTTTGGATGGAGCAACACTACTAAGGGTGAGTATTCAGTTGCTCAAGGTTATTTGACCTTATGCCATAATAATCCCAACCATTCTTCTGACATATTTTCTCAATTGTGGGATCAAAAGCTCTACCCTAAGGTGAGATTCTTTAATTGGCTTTTATTGCATCGTAGGGTGCTTACTGGTGAGCAACTTATGAAGCATGTTTTTCATGGCCCTTTTAGATGTGAAATGTGTGAAGAGAATGTAGAAACTCTCAACCATATTTTTATTGAGTGTACTTTAGCCTCTGAACTATGGAGGATAATGGCCACTTTACTTGGCTTACAGTGGTCCAATTTTTTTACTTTTAAACAACTTTGGAGGGATTGGCCTAATCAAGAGGGTGTTGATCATTTTATTAGGAAGTTAGTTTGTATGGGTTCTACCATTCTTCTTTGGAATATTTGGAATGAAAGGAATAGCTAAATTTTTAATCAAGATAGGAAGGATATTCATTATATTTGGCAAAAGACCATATCCAACTTAGTTGAATCAGTCCATAAACTCCTTAATTACCCCCAAAAATCCCACCAAATATGGGATCAAGTGATGCAAATATTGAAGATTAAATCTTCTAAGGGCAACCAAATTAAAGGGAATGTGAGTATTAGTAAGATGGATAGGACAAGAAATTGGCAACCTCCCCATAAGGATTTTGGAAAATTCAATACTGATGGAGCCTCTAGAGGGAACCCTGGAAAAGCCAGTGTGGGAGGAATTGGTAGAATTTTAGATTGCTCCCTAGTTTTTACCTTTGCTGAGAATTTGGGTATTCTTTCCAATAACCTTGCTGAGGGGTATGGTATCCTCAAAGGCATTTAGGAGGCTACTAAGCTTGGATGGGAAAAGGTGTTAGTTGAGTCTGACTCTCAACTTATTATTAATCTTTAGAAGACTCCTTCTAAGAATCATAAGCTTAATTGGAGAATAAAAAGAATTATTGAGAAGATTCAATTAATCTAGATGGGATTTTTGAAAACAAGAGTGCTGATGCTTTAGCTAATTGGGATTTGGACAAAGGTGATCTTACTTGTTATGGCCACCCTCCTAGATGGTGGGCTTCACAAATTAGGTAAGCTCTTCTTTCTATCATTTCTTTGGATGGCTCCAGTTCTAAAGGTACCTAGTTTCTTCTTGCTTTATTTTTGCTTCTCTTTGGTTCATTTAGGTTATTTTAGTTCCCTAGCTCAAACTATTCTTTATTTTTTTTCCTTTGTTGATTTTTGCCTTAAAAGTCTTCTGGTCTAGTTAGGTCATTATTATGTTCAATTTTTTCTTTTTCTTTTTTTGTTTAGTTTTTTAAGGTGTGTGTGTTCTTTTGTTTTGTTTTTTTTTTTGTGTTCTTTGTGTTGTTTTTTGTTGTTCTTGTGTTTTTGTTGTTTTGTATTTTTTTTTAATGTTTTTTGTTATTGTTCTTGTGTTTTTGTCATTTTTGTTCTTGTGTTTCTCTTTGTTTATGTTAATTCCTGTTTTTATGTGAGTGTTTTCTATTTTTTTTGTTTTTGTTTATTGTTTGTTGTTGGTTGTTTTTTATTTTTATTTTTATTTTATTTTTTTAATATTTTAGGTTTTGGTTGTGTTTATTTTTCATGTTTTTTTTGGGTTGTCTTTGTAGTGTTATGTTGTTTTTGTCATGTTTGTGTTTTGTTATGTGGTTCTTGTGTTTTTTCTATGTGGTTTGTGTTGTGGTTTCTTTTATCTTTTTGTGTGTGTGTTTGGTTGTGCTTTTGTTTTCGACACACTCAAGGAGCATGTTTTGTATTTTATTTTATTATTATTTTTGTTATTTATTTATTTACTTATTTTTAAATTGGTTTTGTGTGTTTGTTTTCTCCTTGAGTATGTCAAAGGTGGTAGGCCAGGTCCGAGTCCTGGGTATTTTTGGCGGAATGGATACCCATGCCTCCTTGGGTCTTACCCGAAAGTGGCATCCCTTTTGGGATGTTTTCCACAAATAAAAAAAAAATTATTGCTAGAAGGAGATTTTTATGAACTTTATTTTAGTATTATAAAATTTAAAAGTTCATAGACAAGATTTATATTAAACCCTATTTTCATAATTATTAAGGTTCAAAACCTTATAATTTGGGTTAAACATTATTACATATGTTCATTCTTCAAATATTTCAATTTCAATTTCATATTTGGATGAGCAAATATTTACATTAAATAAAACCTTAAATGTTGAATATTATAAAGTTTAGACTTTATAAATGAAGGTTTATATTTAATCACTTTTATTAAAATTTCATAAACTTTGATTTTATTAAAGTTGATTGAATTTTAATGTTAATTAAAATGCTAGATTAACATCTATTTCAAATTCACTTGAAGCATTTTAATTAAAACGTTGTTTTAAGGTTATAAAATAAATTTGCATAAGTTATTAAAATTAAACTCAAAAGGTAAATTTATCTATTATTTCTTAGAGATAGAATTTGATTAAAATATACTTAACACATGATGAATTTAAAGTTAATTACCTGATTCCCAGGCCCCTTGTTATCAGTTACTTGCAAATAATTGAGATTGTTCAAGCACTTATTTTAGAACATATGCATGATATATAAAAACATTAAGTGAGAACCTTGGAGAAATACATTTTTCTTTGCAAGAGAGGATTATGATACTAACTATCGGGTGATCTTTGTAATTGGACAAAATCACACCTCAACAGAATTGGTGCTAGAAGGAGGTCCTGAAAGGTAATATTTTAATTTTTAGCATGTGCAATTAGTTATTTAAAATATATATATATTTTGAAAAATTTTGATTTATTTTGCATCAATGTTTTTATTTTTTTTGTTTTTTCTTAATTTACATGGTGGAATCGGTAGCCGCCACGAATTCGGGTAGGCTGTCCAGATTTTTATGGCCACCATTATTCTGTGTTGTCCGCTCCAGAAGCCGCCACACAGATCTTCGTGTAGTTCGCCCCTATAACCACCATGCCATAATCATTTTAAAACTTTTACGCCGCTGAAAGCACCAAGAAAGGGACAAGTGTTCCTTCCAATGAGTATTTTGCATCAATGTTAATCTGTCATAAATTCAAAAATTAGGTTATGATTCAATTTTTGTAAATTTTTATACATAGCCTTGCATATTAAAATTGGTTCAATGGCAGAAAATGATTCACCCCATTTTAAGCATAATGGGACGATTACATCTAAAGAACATATTTAGGCATATAAAAAAATTATGTTTCATTTTCAAATTATGCAGGAAGGTGTTTTTTGTAGAATATTTCCATAAACATTGGATGAATTTGCTAAAGATTGGTTTATAAATTTACCTGCAGTTTCTATCACTTCTTGGCACCAACTAGAAACAATATTTCTTGACTATTTTGGAACATTGGTTGACGTAGATTTGTTATCAAATAAATTTTCCTCTATCTGTAAAAAACCTAATGAATCCATGAGTCAATTTAATGATATGTTTCATAAGTTGTATACTAAAATAGAGATACACTTTATCATTTCTGAAGAAGAAGTTGTTCAAATATACTTGGAAGCTTTAGATCATTTTACTGTTAAGTTGCTAGAAAAGCTTCCTAAATATTTATCCTTATCTAGCATCTATGATGGGGTAGTATCTGTAGAACAATGGTTGATTTCAGGAGGAATTGATGTGGGTAGATTATCATTACTTAACCCTAATGTTTCAAAGCAATTACCACCTATGAGTCATGATACATATATTTCGACACCATTGAATAAAATTGAATGTCCTAGTTTTTCAACCACTTTTGATATTGTTCAAGAGGAAGTTCAAGTTTCAAATCTAATATACATTAATGAGGATTGTAGTAATCAAGTTTATCAGAATGTAGAAATGCATGAGTCTTCAGATATTGGAGGAGTTTTAGATCTAACTAGATTTGAAACATATGATAGAATAGAATCTTCTATAGAGTTGAATGAAACAATTAAAGATCTAGAATTGAAATATTCTAGAGGTAATTTCATTATGACTGATCATAAAAGTTTATTACTTGAGGAATATGAGTTTTTTATTGAAGATAATTTTTTTGAAAGTGATGAAGGTGAAATTGAAAAGTATTCGATTGTTGAATTTATAAAGTGCGAAGAAGTGGTTGAACATCACTCCCTAATTTTAGAGGATGATTATTGTTGGTGGAATAAATGGGATGATTTTACATCTCTTTATAATGAATTACTTGCTTCACATAAAATTTAGGACAAGTTGTACAGGTTAATTCTACATCTTAAAAAAATAGTGATCAAGCACAGGGATAAATGCATCAAGATGCATATATGGATAATTATATAAATCATTCTCATGAGACAAAGATCGAAGATGCTAAAAGGTATATTATTTTAGACAGTGGAGAAGTCCTAGAGTAGAATTGTTTTGAAACACATGATAAATCAATATCTTCCATAAATTTGGATGAGATCATTGAAAATGATGATCAAAATTTTTAGTATTCTCAAAACAATGATTAAGAAGAAATGAAAGAAGAGATACAATCTCATTAAATGTTTCAAGAAGATGATTATTATAATTTTTGGGGAAGATATGATGAATTATTTATTTCTAATTATCCTACTGATGAATTTTCCATTTCACTTGATATGTAGGATGTTGAAATCTCTATATTGCGTGAAGATTTGGCAATTTTTATCTAATTGGAAGATGACATGTCAATTTTAGAAGTAGAGAAGGTTCCAAGATTTTATCATTTTGAACATGAGTTTGTAGAACATTCTTCTACAATAGAAAGGAAATAAATGGTAAAGTTTTCTTATGATTCATCTATTTTAGATGAAGAAGAGGTAAATTATTTTCTTTCATTCTCGAATACTGAAGATTTGAGTGAAAATTTTCATGATTGTATTGAATATTCAAATGAAGAAAATTCATGTATGGCTAGCAAAGAACTATAATTTCCTATTCATCCTAAAAAAACTATTGCTTTATTTGATCAACAAGATTTATGGTTTGAAAAAAATGGACATATTCTTGATTGGATGCCTAATTTTGATGCTTCTAAAAAATAGGTCATTGATGAAAGAATACAAAATGATGTTGGTGATGATAGAGATCATGAAGAAAAATAAAATACTATAATGGCTCATCAAGTAATGGTAAATGAAAATGTGCAAAAGGTAGAATCTTATCCTTTGTATTTAAACATCCAAGAATCATGTAAAAGTTTGTATAATCATTTATTGGATTTAGATGTTGTTTATAATAAAATGCCATTGGAAGTTGATCAAGAAGTAAAATGGATTTATTTTCCCACTATAAATAATATTGCATTGCTAAATGAAAAATAATATATGCTTAAATTATTGACCCATGCTCAAAAACAGTTAAAAATTCAATCTAGGATACAAAACTATAATGATTCTTATTTTGTAAATATCCTAGATTCTTGTTATTTGTTACATGAATATGATTGGCCTAAAAACATAGATGATGATTTTGCTTTAAAATTTTTAGAAGTTGCTTATTATTTGAAATAAATACTATATGCTTGTGAAAATGAGAATTTAGGTCAAAGTGATGAATCAAGGTTTGAAATTCCCATCTTGTTGAATAAGTATAAGATCATGGAAGAACATGTATTTACTTGTAAGGTTAATGGATCAAATATTAAACATGGAATTGCTTATAATTTTGAATTAAATCAGTGAGATGTGAAAGGTAAAATTAAGGTTACATCGTTTCACTTCATTTTTGTTTTGGATGGATTTATGTAAAGCTTGGAATGCAAACCATATATGTCTTTTACATTGTGCCAATCGTATTTGGAATCCAGGAAGGTGATAGCATAAATATGTTATCATTTTGTACATAGTGTATATTTTTTGTAAATAGTTTTTTGGGTTTTATGTTTTTGTTTTATTTTGTACATAATTTGTTGTTTCGTGAAATTTGTTATGTTGCAATAAATTGGATTTTACCAAATTTTGGGGTTTTGTGATAATGTTTGTTTTGACGAAGTTTTAGTGAGGTTTTTTAGGATTGAGGTGGTTGTTACTGAGACACTTGTCATTTGGTGGTCTTGTTTGGTATTTGTTCCTGGGTCATATAGGACAAAATTACCTATTTTGAAAGCATGCAAAACCTGAAGAAAAAGGAAAATGAGATGTTAGTGTATATCTTCATGAATTTGAACCAAGATAAAGAAATTTAAAATATTAGAATCATATTGCAAAAGCTTCACAAGTACTACAAACACTTTAAAGAATATCTTTTGAAATTTTGGAAGTATGAAGTTGTCAGTTTTGCAAATTAAGGTGAAAAATTCCATATACTCTTTCAGCCTTACCTGATCTCTAACCCAAATGGTAGGTGGATTTTTTGCAAAGTACCTTATTATTGGATTTAGATGTTGTTTATAATAAAATGCCATTGGAGGTTGATCAAGAAGTAAAATGGATTTATTTTCCCACTATAAATAATATTGCATTGCTAAATGAAAAATAATATATGCTTAAATTATTGAACCAAGTTCAACAACAATTAACAATTCAATCTAGGATACAAAACTATAATGATTCTTATTTTGTAAATATCCTAGATTCTTGTAAATTGTTACATGAATATGATTGGCATAAAAACATAGATGATGATTTTGCTTTAAAATTTTTAGAAGTTGCTTATTATTTGAAATAAATACTATATGCTTGTGAAAATGAGAATTTAGGTCAAAGTGATGAATCAAGGTTTGAAATTCCCATCTTGTTGAATAAGTATAAGATCATGGAAGATCATGTATTTACTTGTAAGGTTAATGGATCAAATATTAAACATGGAATTGCTTATAATTTTGAATTAAATTAGTGAGATGTGAAAGGTAAAATTAAGGTTACATCGTTTCACTTCATTTTTGTTTTGGATGGATTTATGTAAAGCTTGGAATGCAAACCATATATGTCTTTTACATTGTGCCAATCGTATTTGGAATCCAGGAAGGTGATAGCATAAATATGTTATCAGTTGTACATAGTGTATATTTTTTGTAAATGGTTTTTTGGGTTTTATATTTTTGTTTTATTTTGTACATAATTTGTTGTTTCGTGAAATTTGTTATGTTGCAATAAATTGGATTTTACCAAATTTTGGAGTTTTTGTGATAATGTTTGTTTTGACGAAGTTAAGTTGTAGGTTGTTGTTTTAGGATTGAGGTGGTTTCTTCTATTGAGACACTTGTCATTTGGTGGTCTTGTTTGGTATTTGTTCCTGGGTCATATAGGACAAAATTACCTATTTTGAAAGCATGCAAAACCTGAAGAAAAAGGAAAATGAGATGTTAGTGTATATCTTCATGAATTTGAACCAAGATAAAGAAATTTAAAATATTAGAATCATATTGCAAAAGCTTCACAAGTACTACAAACACTTTAAAGAATATCTTTTGAAATTTTGGAAGTATGAAGTTGTCAGTTTTGCAAATTAAGGTGAAAAATTCCATATACTCTTTCAGCATTACCTAATCTCTAACCCAAATGGTAGGTGGATTTTTTGCAAAGTACCTTATTATTGGATAAAAAGAAAAAAAAATAAGAAAATAAAAAGAAAAAATAGAAAAGAGAAAAAATGATGAATACAAAGAAAAGTAATGATAAATATATCACCGTAGTCTAGATAGCCTTCATCGAGGCTATATACGCCTGATTGGCAGTGGAGATAGGTCTAGACTGAAATGAAAAATACAAAATGCAAAAATTCACCTAATATATGGGAGATTCAGATAATCTCTACCGGGGCTATGAATGCCTGGTTGGTAGTAGAGCAATATCTAAAGAGAGCCAGGTGGAGGTATACTTCAAAAGAGAAAATGTTCATAGCCTGAAATGCAAAATTGACAATGGAAGGTTGAACGGTTTCAAATATATAGAACGAATCACTTTACACACATCGAGCCAATGCTAATGATTCTACTGTTTCATGTTGAATTGGTTTGTTCACATTCTCTAGATATTATTGATGCTCATGATTCTAATATTTGGATTTTTGTTATTTTCAGAAGTTGGATTCTTAAGTTTGAAATGTCCAGGGATATTTACCAACAGAGTCGCCATTTTGTTGTGATTTCCTTCACAACGACCCCAAATTTTGCGGACCCACTGAGAAAAATTTGAAATTTTATTGTTATGTTATTGGTTGGTTTTGATTGTTTCAGGTATTGGTATGATGTGGAATAATATGGTGGTTTATTATTTATTTTTTATTTTTTATTGGTCTTCAGTTTCAAATGTTCTTTTAAAATAAACTTTTTAATTAATTAAATTATAAAATTTTATAATTTAATATATTTAAAATGGTTATTTTATAAACTTGCTTTAAATCAATTAAATTATTAAGTTCTATAACTTTATAATTTAATATATTTAAAATTATTATTTTGTAAACTTGTTTTAAATTAATTAAATTATGAAGTTTTATAATTTTATAATTTAATATAGTTAGAATGGTTATTTTATAAATATGTTTTACCCAATTAATTTAATTATAAAGTTTTATAACTTTATAATTTAATTATATTTAAGAAGGTTATTTTATAAATGTTTTATATTTTATTTAATATTTGTCTTGTTGGCAGAATTATTAAAGTATGTTGAATAGAGGATGTGTTCGTGGGTTTCATTGACATGTCTTAAATTTAATTTTCGAATGCCAATGAGGAGAAATATTAAATCCTTTGAAAAAGGCATTGGTGACATTAGGGTTTCATTGAGGAGAAATATTAAATCCTTTGAAAAAGGTGTTGGTGACATTAGGGTTTCATTAAGAATTTGTTTTTACAACTGTATGGAAACCATAATGGAACGGGAAAGAACCAACCATGTAACGAATTATTCAAACTATAAATGGAGAATGAAAAGCCAAGAACAGGGTCAAACATTTTGTAGAGCAAAGAAAGGATAAGGATTCAAAGGAGCAAAAGTGGAGAGCATGAGAAGACTATAGGGTTTGGAATAATAAATATTTGTAGAGCTTTATTGTAAGATTCAACTATTATATCAAATTATTTTGATTTAAATATGCGTGAATACAGTATTTAATTTTCAATAAAATGATTTGATATAAGTTCTTTTAAATTAAATTTCCATTGAATATTGCACCATTTTTATTGTTTTACTATGTGATTTCTCTCTGTAGATTCCATTCTGTAGTTGTTTTGTCCAAGATTTAATTTGTTTTTGTACTTTAAACCTTTTGAAATTTATTTCATATTAAATTTGCAGACATTTAACCTAGTTTAATTTTATAAAGTTAAAATTTATAACTAGGTTATAAATAAATTTATTATTCAAATATTAAATTTAATTAATATTTGAATAAATAAATTTACCGAGGATAAATGACTATTTTGATTCCAACTTTAATTTCATAAAGTTGAGAATTCAAAATTGATATCTTTTCACATTAAATAGTTTAGGTTTATTTTAATCTGGTTTCAATTTATTTAAAGATCCAAACTTTATATTTGAGGCTCATATTTATTCTTAAATATTTAATTCAATAGATATTTAAGGGATAAATATTACGGGAAGGAAATTCCTATGAAATTTATTTTCATATCATAAGATTTAAAAGTTCATAAATAAGATTTACATTAAACCCTATTTTTATAATTATTAAGGTTTTAGATCTTATAATTTGGGTTTAATCATTATTGCATTATGATTATTGGGATTCCAACTTTAATTTCATAAAGTTGAGAATTCATGATTAATATCTATTTACATTAAAGAGTTTGGTTTACTATAATTTTATTTTAAATTATTAAAGGATCCAAACTTTACATTTAAGATTCATATTTATTCTCAAATATTTAAATTCAATAAATATTGGAGAAATAAATATTGCTGAAAGGAGATTTTTATGAACTTTATTTTCATATCATAAAATTTAAAAGTTCATAGACAAGATTTATATTAAACCCTATTTTTATAATTATTAAGGTTCAAAACCTTATAATTTGGGTTTAAACATTATTACATTTTTTCATTTTTCAAATATTTCAATTTTTTTTGAAAAATATGAAAAATATGTTATATTTATAGAAGTTGTATTACAAGGTAAAATGAACTGGACAGGCATCAAGGGAGACAAAAAATCCTCCTCCAATCCCTCCTAGCTCAAAAATTACCCATAAAACATTACCTTACATAATGCAGATATCCATACCCTCAGCACTACCATAGCTGAATTCCAGTTTATCCAATTTATCTGAATTCCGTAAACTATCCATTTATCTTCATGTTGTGTTGCTCTGTGGCCTAACTATGATAGATTCATTAGACTCACTGTCTACTCTTCTTGTTCTACTATCTGCTTGTATCACCTCCTGCATCCCTTGGATTCTTTGGCACAAGCTTATCTGATTTTCCATCTGAGAGTCCACATATTGCCCTTTCTCCAGATCTTTTCCCCATTTTGCTAAATAGTCTGCCACCCTATTTCCCTCTCGCTTTATATGTGTAATAAAAACATCTTGAAAAACTTGCCAGATCTTCTGGACTGCTTCCACCTTCCTTCTCTCTCCAATTCCTAGCACCTGAAAGGGCCTTATCGGATCTAATATTCCAGCCCATACCTGAGAGTCTGTCTCTATCCACAACTTATGTAACTGTAGATTTGTAGCTATCACTGATGTTGACAAGATTTCCTGTCCTTCCGCTTCATTATTAGTTGCCTCCCCCATGCCTTCTGCTCTCCAATACACCTGTTCTCATTTCCAATTTCGCATGATAATACCAAAACCAGCTTTCCCAGGATTTTTAGTAGAAGCCCCATCTGTGTTTGCCTTCACCCACTCTTTAGGAGGTGGCCTCCACTCTATGTTATTCAAGGGGATCACACCTGTGTACCCATCCTTAAGTTGTTTCTCTGTTACAGTTATTCCAAGGCTCCGTAGAATAATCACTTCCTCCATTTTTATATTTGTTTCCTCCTGTAATCTGATAAATAGTTTTTCTGTTACCTTGCTCATAATACTCTCCCATACTTGCTCCCTTGTTCTATGCTCTGATCTAAATATGCGTGCATTTCGTTCTAGCCATAACTGCCACCATATGAAGCTAGGTCCTAGTTTCCATGCAATTTTCATTGTTTTAGTCTTAAAGTTGCACTGTTTCCATTTCTCATAAAAGCTTTCCTGGCTCTCAAAAACTTCCCAATGTTGTCTCATTTGTCTCCACCAATTGATCCATATGTATTTAGCAAAATAACACCCAAAAAAGAGGTGATTCAAGGTCTCCTCTGCCTTTCCACACAAAACACATTTAGAGGGCCCAAAGAAACCTCTTTGTATCAAATTATCAAAAGTCAAGCACTTTTTGTGGTTAATCAACCATGAGAAAATGTTAAATTTTGGCCATCCTTCCTTTTGCTAGACAAATGTCCATGGAAAGGGTGATGGGTTAATCTTGTATCCACAAACTACCTTGTATCCCTCCTTTGCCTTATAAATTCCCAACTTACTTCCTCCCCATCCAAGTATATCCCTCTTAGAACCATCCTGAATTGGGTATCTTTGAAGATATCTCCACAGTTTTTCCATTAGTTCCTCTATACCCCTCACTGGACATTCTTGGGGATGTTTCCACTGTAATAAATTTGGAACATGTTGATTCCATGATTTCATATAGTAAGAGGCTTTCCACCACCCTGCTTTTTGGAGCTCTGATTTCCAGCTCTCCATCTCTGGGAATGTCTGAATAATTGGTTGTGATTGATTCCATGAATCCTCCAAAAATAAAGCATCCTTTCCATCCCCTAACTGCTAATATAGGTATGGCTTTATTAACTCTTGGCCTACTAACATTGTCCTCCATATGGTAGATCCCTCTCCTTCCACTTTGTATCTTGGAATGTTTTTCTCATCCACTCTTGGATAATATTTAGCTTATAAGAGTCTACTCCATAAACCCCCAGTAGCTGTAATCCATCTCCAATATAGCTTCCCAGCTAGTACCTTGCTGCTTTGGAAAGCTGATCTTATCCCCAATCCTCCTTGTTTTTTTGGTTGGCATATCTTCTCCCAACCCACTAGTGCTATTTTTTGTTCTTCCCTTGCACTTGACCACAAAAACTTTCTTGTGTGTTTGTCAATATCTTTTAGAATTCTCTTTGGAGCCTGAAGTACAGAAAATTTATAAACTGGAAGAGCTTGTAGCACAACTTTAATCATTGTCAGCCTTCCTCCTAAGCTTAGCCATTTATGAGTCCAGTTGCTCGACTTAGCTTGAAGTCTATCCATCAACCCTTTCCACTCTTTACTTTTTGTTTTCTTTGCGAGATAAAGGTACTCCTAAATACTGTATGGGTAAAGGAGTTTCCATGAATTTCAACAATTGTATAATTTTATCTCTCACCCTCTTCGTTGTATTAAAAAAAACAATTTGAGATTTTTTTTCATTAAAAGTTTGCCTAGTAGCTTGAGTATACCCATCTAAAACTTCTTTTATGTTTCTTGCTACTATGAGATTGGATTGACTAATAAGAGCAGTATCATCCACAAACTGGAGGTGATTTATCTCAATTTGAGAACTTATTTTCAAGCCCTTTAACCTCCCCTCTTGTCTCCCTTTTTTTAACAGTCTCCCGAGACCCTCTGCATAAAGGATAAAAAGGTAAGGGGAGAGAGGGTCCCCTTGCCTCATCCCCCTTCCTGCTGTGAACATGGGAGAGGGACTGCCATTTACCAGAACTGAGAATGATGTAGTTTGTGTACAGGCTCTTACCCAATCTCTCCACCCCTCTGCAAAGCCCATTTTTTCTAAAATATTTTGCATAAATGACCAATCTACTCTGTCATAGGCTTTAGAAAGATCTAATTTAATAAACATACCTGGGTCCTTTTGTTTTGACATTGTGTGTATCACCTCCTGGGCCACTACTATTCCATCTAGAATTTGTCTGCCTTCAACAAAACCACCTTGCTCACTTGAAATCAGATTTGGTAAAAACTGTTTCAACATTTCTGCCATAAGCTTTGTTAATATCTTGTATACTACATTACATAGTGAAATAGGCCTATAATTATCAATTATCTCACTAGATGGTCCCTTAGGAACCAAAGTGATAAAAGTATGATTCAAGGCTTTTAACATTTGCTTACTCTGTCTGATTTCCTCTAGTGCCTCCACCACTGCTTGGCCCACAATTTCCCAAACATTTTGATAAAATTCAATGGGGAATCCGTCTGGTCCTGGAGTCTTTCCTGTTTGCATTTTTTGTATGATCTGTGAGGTTTCTTCCAAAGAAATTTCCTCCATTAATAATTTATTGTGTTCAGGTTTAACTAATTGTGGAATTTCCTCTAGTATCTTCTCCTGCCATATTGCATTCAAATTTTCATTACTGCTAAAAAGTGTATGGAAGTACTGATTTGCTATACTTTTCATTTCACTTCCACTGGTTTTTACCTGACCCATCATATCTGTAAGACCCATAATTCTATTTTGTTGTCTCCTGGCTGTTGCTGTCTTATGGAAGAAAGCTGTATTTTGGTCCCCCTCCTTTAACCATGTGATTCTGGCTCTTTGCCTCCAATAGATTTCTTCTTGTTCCTCCAAAGCTTCCTCTTTTCTAATAATTTCTGCCTCACGTTGTAACAGTTCTTCTGTGATAGTTCCTTGTCTTATCTCTTGAGCAATCTTCTCCTTTTGATCCTTGATTTCATTCTTTTGGATTCTAGTTATTTCCTTCTTCTGTTTACTCCACTCCTTTAGTTGGGTCCTTACATATTTTAGTTGTTTGTGGAGTTTGAATTGGGCTGTCCCAAATCTTGGTTTCCCCAATTTCCACCATTCCTTTATACGGTCCCCTAGCTCCTCATCTTTCAGCCACCATAGCTCAAATTTAAAAGTTCCCACAACTTTATGATTATCTTCTTCTATGGTTAAACTTACTGGAAAATGATCCGAAGAAAGCCTATCCATGACCCTTGCTTGATGCTTGGTATGCAAATATAATTCCTCCCCCATGAAGAAACGATCCAAGCAAGATTTAACCATCTCACCTTCCTTTCTTCTGTTCGTCCAAGTCATGGAGCTATCCACAGTTGGGATATCTATTAGATTCATTTGACATGTTATTGCTGAAAAAAACCTATCCTTTTCCTCAAGCATGGCTCTGCCTCCTTGTTGTTCCTCTATTCTAAGCTTTGCATTGAAGTCTCCTCCCACAATCCATTGGTCCTCCGGGTAGTTTTCTCTGAAAGTCTGGATGGCTACCCATTGATCCCTCTGTAATCTAACTGTTTGTGCTCCATAAAAATTCACTATAGTCCAAATTTTTCCAGTTTCCCTATTTTGTAACCGGACCATCAACACCCCTCTCATAGAGGCCCCCCTATCTCTAGGAACAGTTGGTGATTCCACATAGTGGCCAGTCCACCTGATTTCCCTTGTGACGATTGAGTAAGGATCTCTCCTTTTTGCCATATCCTCCTATTTATTTTTTGTAAGTCTTCTCCTTGCATTTTGGTTTCCTGTAACAAAATTATATCCAGACTCATATCTATGATAATATTTTTGACTGCCTTTTGTCTGGGGCGACTGCCTAAACCCCTCACATTCCAAGTGATTAATATCATTGAGAATTAGGAGAGAAAAAATCAGCCATCGATTTTACCTTTCCGTTCTGGCTCAAATCTCTTCCCTGTTCCTCCATCTTTTCCTTGTTTGACTTCCTCCTTGTAGATTGGTTTGGTTTTTGTTTCTTCTCCACTTGATGAATTCCTAGAGTAGGGCTTTCTTTGTTCTTATTTCCTTCTTTCATCTCTATTTCCTATGTCAAAAACATCCTCTGCTCTATTTCCCCTCCTATGGTCTCTCTTGTGGGTTGAATCTCCTCTTCCATGAGAGAGGTTGTGTCTGGTCTTGCTCCTTGCTTGTTCCCTAACACTAGATTGGAATATTGTTCCTGATCAACTGTTGTGACTTGCTTAGTATCCTCCTCTAACCCTTCCATTTGAAAATCTCCTTCGGTTTCCAAGTTTCCCAGTTGTTTGAATATCTCATATCTATTGGTTGTTCTTACAACTCTTTCTCCTTGTCTCTGGTTACTGTGCTGATTTTTTTGTTTGGCCTTCTCATTACTTTTTGAAAACCCTCAGAATCTATTGGGCCTTTCCATTCCTTTTGATTTCCCTTTTGCTGAAGAGATTGACCTGCCATGTTAAAATTTCTTTTGTCCCCTCTTGTTCAGATTGATGATCCTTAACTGTTGGGCACATTCTAGCTAGATGTCCAGGAGCGTGGCACACCCGACATCTAAATGGAATAGCCTCATAATCCAGTTGTTGGCACCAGACAAAATCCCCTATTTTTAGGTCTATCTCTATTGGAAGAGGTTTGCTGAGGTCCATTTCTACACAAACCCTAGCAAACATTGCCGATCCTCCTAAAACTGTTTCTCTTGATCTACCTTGATAATGCCCTAATAATTTGCCTATTGCCTCAAGTATTTCCTCTTTCCAAAATTCAAGGGGAAGGGCAAATAATCTTACCCATATTGGTACTGTTGTCGGTTCCATCGTCGGGTCAAATCCCATCTTCCATGGCTGCAAGAATAGTCCCGCTGGTCCATGATGATATGGTCCTCCCTCAAATACTTTTTATCGATCTGCCACCAATGTGAACTCCACAGAAAAATACCCATTTGCGAGAGTTAGAATTTCGTATTCTCCTTCCAGATGCCATTGTTTCCTTATCCATGTGTGGAGGAAGTTCACAGATGGTTTGAAACCCACAAATTTACCTATCAGGTTGTGTTTTGACTTATAAACAATATCCTCAGCTACCCAATCCTCAGCTATTTCCAACATTGGTATTTCTTTTGCTTGTGGTAGACATCCGTTCACCCTCCCAGGCAGAGAATCCTCATTTTTTTCTCTTCCCCATGGTGTTTATGATTTTCTTTGCTTGTGTTTGACAGTCGTTGAAACTATCTTGGGTTCCACATAGCTTATCCCGAAATGAAATTCCTTCGTTTGGAGGATTTGGTACCGAAGTACCTATGTCCCTCATTCTTGGTCGTGATCCTTACTATTGACAGCCCTCTACCTCAGCTTCTGAAACCCCAGTTTGATTCCTCAGATCTCCTCTGAAGCACCTCCAAACTTCTGAAAACCCTGCCAGGCACGAAATCCCATACCTCTCTTGCAAAATAATATTTCAATTTCAATATAAGCAAATATTTACATTAAATAAAACCTTAAATGTTGAATATTATAAGGTTTAGACTTTATAAATGAAGGTTTATATTTAATCACTTTTAATAAAATTTCATAAACTTATATTTTTATTAAAGTTGATTGAATTTTAATGTTAATTAAAATGCTAGATTAACATCTATTTTGATGTCACTTGAAGCATTTTCATTAAAACGTTGTTTTAAGGTTATAGAATAAATTTGCGTAAGTTATTAAAATTAAACTCAAAAGGTAAATTTATCTATTATTGCTTAGAGATAGAATTTGATTAAAAGATACTTAACACCTGATGAATTTAAAGTTAATTACCTGATTCTCAGGCCCCTTATTATCGGTTACTTGCAAATAATTGAGATTGTTCAAGCACTTATTTTAGCACATATGCATGATATATAAAAACATTAAGTGAGAACCTTGGAGAAATACCTTTTTCTTTGCAAGAGAGGATTGTGATCCTAACTATCAGGTGATATTTGTAATTGGAAAAAATCACACCTCAACATGTCTTTTCTTACCATTTGTGTTCTTGTATATATTCCTTCAATATGTTAGACTTCCATGAGGGAACCCGCTCTGATACCAATTAAAGAACACAAGCTTATACTGAGAGGGGGGTGAATGGTATAAGACCAACTTTTACTTTTATTTCCCAACTAATATTATCCAATATTATCAATGGAAATATCAACAAAAGTAATCAAAGTAATACATAAATCATCACACACAAGAGAGACACCAATTTAACATGGTTCACCCAATGTGGGCTACTCCACATAGAAAATATTTCTACTAAAAAATTCTCAACAAATCTCTTGGGAATAAATTCCCTATTACAATGGTTATGGACCTTTATCCAAAGGAGACACCAATCCCCTATGCTCTAATTTATGGATCTCTCTCCACTGGAGAACACTTTCCATTTTTCTCTGGTTCATGGAACTTGATCCAAGAGAACTCTATCTCCTCAACTGGTTCGTGGATCTCTCTCCATAGAAGAACTCTATCTTTCTAGTTGGTTCATGGATCACTCTCCATAGGAGAACTTTTTTCCCTAGCTCTAGTTCATGGATATCTATTCATAGGAGAACTCTATCCCCTCTACTATGTCTAATGAACTTCTAGACGACTTTTGCCCCCACCGCTCTGGATTGTGGATTTATCTCCATAGAATACCTCTATCCTTACTGCCCTAGCTAATGGATATCTATCAATTGGATACTATTGTCCACTTTGCTCTGTCACCTCCAAAGCTTACTCTCAACTTTATATCAAATCTTAACCAAAATCTATCTCAAGTTTAGCACAAATTTTCTCTAACTCTATTCATAAATTTACTCATAAATTTGCTCATAAATATTTGTCTCAACTCTGTCCTCAATCCTTAACATAAAGCTTGATCAAATAACTAATTAAATATGTTCAAATATACCCCAATCCTTAACACAAATATTGAACAAATCACCAATCAATTATGTTCAGATCTGCTCCAAGCCTTAACACAAATCTTGAAAAAATCAGTAATCAAACCTGCTCTCAATGTTATTCCAAGTCTTCACAAGAATTTCTCAAATTTGTCTTCAAGATCTCTCAAGAGCTTGCTCAATTCTATTCTCAAGATTTCACAAAAGCTTGCTCAAATATATCCTCAAGTCTCCTCAAAATACTTTCTTAACTCTATCCTCAAGTCTACTCAAAGACTTGCTCAACTCTCTCCTTAAGTCTACTTAAATACCTGCTCAAATAACTCAAAAAATTACACACAAAACACAACTTAAATATCTTTTAGAAAACTCTCTTCACACAAAAAAATTCTACTCAAAATCTTGTTTAACCTCAGGAACATATAGAGAATGATAAGCTCTATCAAAACCTCAATATGTTTCACACTCACAAAGTTTGTACTCAACCAATCAATCTCTATCACTTGCAAAATATCTCTCAAAATAGTTCAGAATAATGTATAAATTGTTTCACAAAACTTGATCTACTACTCTCATACTTTCAATCAATATTTCTCAGATCAATGCTCAAACAACTCCACACAATTATTCAACCAATGAAACACAATCCACTCACAAACCCTAGTATAGGTGTTTCACTTCCTTTCAACAAAGATGCTTAATGTAGGTCTCAAACCCTAACTCAAAACTTTCCAAAAATGTTCTACCAAACAATCCTTTTCACTCCACCTTATGTTTCAAAATATTCAATCCAACAAACACTTCAAACAAAGGATGATGTACCCATACCTTTTTTCTTTGATGAAGATATATCTTCAAAACATGTCTCACTCACAACCAATTCTTTTTGTTCCACTTCAAGGTTAGATAACAATAGTATATCTCAAAACCTTCACATGAATATTCTCTCAACAAGATGCTCAAAGAATTATGAAAATAATATTCTAGAATTCTTCTTTAATTTTCATGGACAATGCAAAAACTCACTCAACAATTTCCCCTTTTTATAAAACAAGAATTACAATCAAATAACAAGACTTTTACACCTTTTATCTCCACTCTTTCATAAAATACCTTTCAAACTATTTTAATGACCAAAAATGGATTTACAATATAAATAAACTATTTAAACCTTATCACTCATACTTAAAGAAAATATATCCCCTTTATATTAAACCTTATTTTATTTTCAAAAAATTAATCATAAAAAGAAATATTTTTTCATACGTTTTAACAAAACATTGTCAAGCACAGATGGGTTTTGACCCTCCAATATCTAGCATGTCAAATCTATTTGTGACCACTTGTGTTATCTGCTTGTGTGGAGATAAAATAGACAAAGCCCCATTTATTTTTATTGTTCTTCCTCGAACAATAAAAAAATTTGCACCGTAGCAATTCAAACTTCAAACCTCCCAGTTTGTAGCACCTTTGCTCGGACTAGCAACCAACTCCACTGTCTCGGTAGATGAGATCAACAGGGGCAATAACATATTTATTTTTCCCTTTTTAAACCTTAAAAAAAGCTCACTATTTGCTACGTCGTAAAAACCTTCTATTGTTCCAAGAAATTATTGTTGCGTTGATCAAAATCACATGCTCAAATTATTTCGGACTTTGTGCATGTTCTAATCATTCGGTATGATAGTTTTCATGTCATTTTTAAAAATAATAACCTTATTGATTATCGTTTAAATCTTTGAACTTCATGCATAGCGATATCAATGTTTTCTATCGCATCATTTTTCATCGATCACTTCATAATCCACAATGTAAAACCTTTATCCCTTTTTATATATATACCAAGGCTCTTAAAATAAAACCGCCGACACTTTGACATGTAATAAAGTTGATTTCAGTCAGTGGGAGAGGTAAGACAATGACCCACTTTAAGTTTTATAAACTTTAATTTTAAATATTTAAATATTTAAATGTTAAATTATTTAAATATTTGATTTAAATAATTTAAATATTAAATAATTTAAATCTTTTTAAATCAAGTAACTCCTTGGCCATGGTCTTAAACTTGGGCATCCAAACCTTATTTAAACCTTTTATCCATTAACTTAGAACCCATGGTTCCAAGTGCTTTGGAGAGAACCTTTCCTTACTTTCATAGCATATTAATGACCATGCACTTTTGACATCAATATATTTTTGCCTTGCACCTTTGACATCAATGACAACTCAATAAACTTAAATTTCCAACAAAACCAAGTCCAATGCCCAAACACTCAATTGTGGAACCGTGTTTCGAAAAATATTTTCTTGAAGTTTTCATTAGTCCTCCTCTACTGGGGTAAAAGTATAACTTCTTCTCTGAACTCAAACTCCAACTCAATCAATTTGGTATATCTCATGTCTGTGTCTATATGGTTTTCCATGCCTATGCTACATCGAGGTGGTAACTTAATCCCACTTACAATCGATTCCTAGTATCTTGAGGTAACCTACCACATGGTTGGTTAGCTTACCACACCAAAGGATCTCATCAATCTACCAAAGGAAAAGCTTCAATGGAATTTATTCATTCTATAATTGGGGCATCCTGCATTGTCCTTGATTTTATGTGATCCTATGTCTCCCTCCTTAAGCTATCATTATGGCACATGAAAGTCGTGATCACCTATTATCAATCACTCATCATTCATCACTCATCCTTTTTGCATTACATGGTGTTTACACACAATGTGGTACAAAAATGCACAAATGTAGACACCCAAAATGTATCAATTTTACAACCACCTAAACCTTTTCTTGCAATCAATCCACCAAAATCCATAATTCCTCTCAAATTCTTCTAATTCTCTCCAAAATTCCCAAAAGCCTCTCAAATTCTTATAATTCTCTCAAAATTCCTCTAATTCCTCTCTAATTCTCTCTAAAATCCCTTAATTCCTCTAAATCTCTCTAAAATTCCAAAATGCCTCTCAAATTCCTCTAGTTCCCTCTAAATTTCTTAATCCCCTCTCTAAGTCATTGTTAGTCTAAAAAGACTACCTTGATAGATAGCAGATTTTTTACAAAGAAAGACCAATGTTTCATTTTTGAGACATGAGGCAAAAAATTTACTAAGGCATGAAGAAGGTTGCGATTTCATGACATTTCGGGTTCTCGTCAGTATGTAGCTCGGAGAATCCAAAAAGTAGGAGAATATCACAATTTCATGACATGACGAGTTTTCACCCGTGAAGCAGCCCGAAGAAGCCAAAAAGTAAAGTGTCATGATTTCGTGACATGACGAGTTTTCACCAACATGTTGCTCACAAAATATAAAGTACAAGAAGATGTCATTATTTTGCGACATGACGGGTTTTCACCCGTGAAGCTTCCTGAAGAAGCCAAAAAGGAAAAGGTGTCATGATTTCATGACATGGCAGGTTTTTGCCCATGAAGCTGCCTGAAGAAGCCATAAAGGAAAAGGTGTCACGATTTCGTGATATGACGAGTTTTCACCGACATGGATATAATTTGTAATGAATAAGATGCCTCCAAAATCTTGTGTCAATGACTTGGAGTAGACAGTAGAAAATATCAATTCCTAGATTTTTGCTATCAGATTTTGTTTATTAGAAGACATGCAAAATATATGGAAGCATGGTTGTATTCTGATTGCTTGTAATTAATTCTATATCAGAATGTACTAATCATAAAGATACTCGCCATAGGGTATATATAATAGTAAACACACTTTGAAAAGAGGTCAGCTCTTGGGCATTTACAATACTGGATGTATGTACTTTGAATACAAGCAATAAAATTATGCTCTATTGGCTTCTGGTTCATAGTGTGCAAGTGTATGTATTAATAATTCTCACTTCTATTCACATTATTGAAATATAGATTGTATTCATTCTAAAATCTGGACTTATGCAAAATATAAATCATCTTTCTAGAGTTGAAATTTGATATATGCATGTGTTATATAGACATCTAAATCACATTGAGAAATCTATGATTTTTGCGTGGAGATATAATAAATGATTTGACAAGTAGAATATATATGTTCATCTTAGTTGTTTTCTAATCTGTACTAAAAATAAGTTCTAGCTTCGATTATATTTATCTCTTTCAGTAATGCTCTTTTCCATTTTTCCATAAAAACCATTAAGGAACCAGCCTCCTCTGGAGATTACACAGAATATCTTGATATCAAGTCTGTCTACTCAATGTTAACAAAATCAAGGTGCACATAACAACCATAGGCAGATTTTTTTCCAACAATTTTTGGCACGCCCAGTGGGACCCTAAATTCCACAGTATTCTATAAGGTTTGGTGTTTTTCTTTGATCTTTTAAAATCTAAATCAAATCACCTGGTGACTCCGTTCGAAGGTATAGACCCAAGAAATACCTTATCTATTTATCTAGTTAAAACTTATGATTATTTACCTATATGATAACCAGATCTAAAGTAAGAAACTTCGAAGAACCCATTGAGTTCTTTGAGTTACATCTTAGTAGCCTAAAGGTGCATCCAGTTTTATCTACCAGATCAAACCCACCTGCTACCAGTATTACTACTCTTGTACCCATTGTTTTTCCTATTCCTATTGTCAATATGTCTTCAAATATGACTACCAAAAAATCTATAGTTTAGGTGAGTACAGTTACTACAATGGCCACTCCTCCACTAGCTCATCTTATGTGGAATTACATAGGCCCACTGAACCTGGTGGCCCAGAACCTGATCCCTGTGGCAGATTTGAAGGCATTACCTTCATATGATGGGACGATTAAAATGACGTATTAACATTGCTTAGGTATTGAAACCTTAGCTACGATTTACAACATCACTCAAGAATATGTAATGATCAAGTTGATAGTTATTTCCTTGAAAGGAAAAATGCTCTATTGGTACAGAGTGCTTCCTCCTCAATATATTGCGACTTGGGTAGAGCTCGTTGGCAGGCTGGTAGATGAGTTTAATCAACATGCAGATCCATTATCCCTGCTCATCTAGTTCACCATTATAATAAAACATCCTCAAGAGGAAATTATTGATTTTAATATTTGATTCAGCCGCACCTAGGAAAGAGTTCCCACTGGATTAAAACCAACCACGAAGCAAGCAATATATTATTATCTAAGAGCTTTTGATACAAATATTAGCATGATAATACGAAAATCACATATATTCACTTTCCCTAATATTTGTCAAGAAGCCTCTACAGTATAAAGATATCTCATTGCCACAGGGAGGTATCCACCTAAATCAATAATGCCTATTTTTCTTGATATCCCCCAAGCTCCCAATGCTACTTCTTCTAGCTCTTCTCATTTTTCGAGCGTAGATCTCCTAAAATGGAATGGGTCACCTTCCATCCCTACCATACATATGCCTCAGAATTCTCTGGAATTACCTCCCATTCCTAAAAATCCTGCATTACTTGCACCACTGCCTCAACTAGTCCTCGATAATCAGTGCACTATTATACTAGATACGGTGAAGAATCTAGCTAATGATATGACTTCGATGAAGAAAAGAGAATCTGAGAGAAAATTTCAACCAACAATATTTCCTTAGATAACAACAGATGCTGTGCAGTCAAGTAACATAGGGCAGGAACTATCAAATGTTGTTTATGCAAATAAAATAGAGGAGGCCGCAAAGCCTTCTACAAATTCTAATTACTGGTCCACCACATGTAATTGAAACTACCAAAAAGAGACGCTAAGACATTCATTCAATATCAAAGAATCTACTGCATTTGTATTGATAATCATAAAAGGGGTTACAAGAGGTGATATCCTTTTACAATCTTGCCCTGAAGGCTACAATGGGGTCTTCCCTTAGGAAGCCCTCTCAGATGTGGTACAAAGACAGCAAGATTCATCTCTTTGGGTTCCTCGATGTAGGTGGGCTTCTTGCTCGTGAGCCACCGCTTGTGGGGATGTTTCCTTGTGCTTTGTTGGACCTGTAAACCTGCAAAATCCTATTAGTGCGTTGGGGGGTCTGCCTCAGTCAAACCCCGTAGTTATGAAGACAAAAGACTCATAAAAACTATTCAAAACATAAAATAAACTGCTAAAAACAACATAAAATAGCAAACTAATCTATTCTTACCTATCTGGATGATTCTGGTGCCTGTTGTAGAGGTTCGCACTCCTAGGGTGCGAACCGGGTGGTTCGCACGTGTGAGGTGTGAACCGGTCCTTTTTCGACCGTATTGTTCAGATAGCTTCTCTGGATGCTCAGGATTGGGTATTGATGGTGATTTGTTCGATTTTCCTTCTGAAAGTGCACTCTTGGCAGTATTCTCAACCTATCTCATTCACCAAATAGTATTGTGAAGGAGACCAATTGATTGTGATGCTCGTATGATGGTTGTGTAATGGATGTGTGATGGATGCAATGGCAGTAGTGATTTTGGCAGAGTTTCGGTATGCAAAAGTGAGTTGTTGTGAAATGGTGAAAATGGCCTTCTATTTATAGAGTGGGCCAAGGTGAGAGAAAGGGGATGAGGTGTCCCCTGTGAGGTGGCAGTGGTGAGGTGTCCACCAAAGAGGTGTCCCTTGAGGTGTCCTGGGTCATAAGTGAGGTTGGGTGAGAGAATCCCTCACCCATCCAAAAGTAATGATGATTTAGCATAAATATCAATTTGTCATTAATATTCAGCTTTATTGAAATATCTTAGGATTAAACAATGATTTTTGTGTGCAAAAGTCTCCATCTTGCATTAATGACCCAGGGGGATGTGAGGTGGAGAAATATCTGGGTGGAAAGGTGGTAGGGCTAGGCTAGGCTAGGCTAGGTGAGGTGGAAGGCTAGGCTAGTCAAAGTAGACTAGGTGAGGTGGAGGATTTAATTAAATCAAGATTAGATCTAATTAATCATGAGATTAGCCATAAAGCATAATTTGACCATAAAGTGCTTTTTGACCATGGTAAGAGTTTTCAACCTTAGTTGAGTTTGCATGAGGTCACATGAAGATCCATGGTTAAGCGTAGGAAGGGGCTTAGCTAGCCCAAAGGGGCTAATGATGATGAATAGTGATTTTAGCCAATTTATGCAATTTTTAAGGGTTTTGCAAATTGATTGACCATGGAAATGGGGAGAGGGACAATGTGCGACTTTTAGGTGTCTACATTTTGCCCCTTTTTGTACTGGATTGTGTGGAAACACGGTTTAGTACAAAAATTGATGATATGGATTGATGAATTGTGGATGATTGTGAGAGAGACACATTGATAAAAAGTGGTTTGTGAATGATTGCTTTTGGAGGAAAGCGTATGATTACCTTGCATTATGATCAATTATAAATGCTTCAATTTTGAATGAACAAATGCCTTTGTTAATGTTTGCTTTTGATTGATTGATGAGCTCTTTTGACAACATTTGATAGATTGTTGGAGCCATGGGGTAGAACTTTTAGGAGCTTCATTCACAAGTGGTCTTACGACTACCACTATGAATATTGGAATCCATGAGGTGTCTACAGTCAGAGGCATTTTGGAACCTATCAAACATTGATTTGTTTTTGGATTGGATTTTGATCGAGAAGAGAAATTTCCTTGTTTTGTATTTGTCCTAGCATAAGGACTTGAGATAATCTTAAGAAAAAAATTTCTTAGGCATTTGTTATATCCATGATTGGATGTTTGGTTATTTGATCATATGCAAGGTATATTTTGATGTGTTGAATGATTACCCCCTCAAGCGATGAATTGATGATGGAGGAGATGAAAATCGGCGATGAAACGGTTGATGAAGAGAATGATGAAATGTATAAAATTGGGCATGAAAATGAGTGAAAATGATGATGGGGTAAGATTTTGGATGCAATTTGAGGTGAATGGTAGAGTTTGGGGGTCAGGTGGTAGGTTCACATGGCTGGCATGTGAACCAGGTGGTTCACACTGATGTGTGAACCAGCACGAACAGGGGTTTTAAGAGGGATTTTTGAAATTTGACATCATTTTTTTGCGATGATGACGGTGGAGAGGTGGAGAAGAGAAAGAAAATGGAATGGAGTGCTGTCAAAGGGTGGATCGGATGGGAGAGGATGGCGAGCGCATCTGCGAGCATGAGTTCGGGGGTGGGAATGCCCGAGGTAGGCGTATTTTTCTCTCTCGATAACTATGTGTTTTAAAGAGGGTTTTAAAATGAACTTTTTGCTTTAAACATCATGAAATGAGGGTGGGGGTAGAAATTGATGATAATTCATGCACTTTGTGTAAAAAGGGCCAAATGGGTATCCAGATATGCTGTTTGTTTTTTGATGTGACTTTTTGGCATGTGGGAATACGTGCTAATGATGATGTGAAAAATGAAATAATGCATGGTGGAAACCGATACATGGGGTGTGTTAATTGGCCAAATGGGTATCCGGATCTGTTTTTGCATGTGTGATTTGACCTCGTTTTGACTACTTTGTGCTGCATGCCTGGGGAGGGTTTTCTCATTTTTTGTGCATTTTGACATGTGTGGGCATATTTTTTGCATGGAGTGTATGATACGATTGAATATTGCATGAATTTTCCAACCATGCAATTTTTTGTTTGTTTGGTTGGTTCGCACATTGGGGTGCGAACTACTGGTTCACACGTGTGAAGTGTGAACCACTATTTTTTTTTTTTTGTATGTGTGTGCATGTGGAAGGAAAATAGATACAATGTAGATGTGAGTATTTATGTACAAGAATACAAATTTTCTAAGTGATGGCAAAAAAATAAGTAAAATACATGCATTTATTTTACATTGCTATGTATAATGATTATGTATAAGACCTTGATGGATTTTTGACATGTGATGTGTGTGTGATGGCAGGTGAAGAAGATATTTACATGCCATCGACTTCGAAGGTGTAGGAAGTCCTTGGAGGATGAGTGGAAGGTGGATGATGTGGGGTGGTTGAAGGCAGTGGGATTATATGGAGTATGGGTGATGCACGAGGTTCATGTGAACCATGCCTATATAGCGGCATTGTGTGAGAGGTGGGATCCAGATAGGAACACCTTTCATTTACCTATAGGGGAGATGACGGTGACCCTGGAGGATATCTACCGCATCTATCGATTGTCGATAGATGGGATTACAATGATGACGATGGAGAAGGAGGTGCACGAGGGTATTTTGGAGAGGACATTTGGGGAGCGTTGGTGCTAGGTGGAGGTGAGGAAGGGTGTGGATTACATGGCCTATTGGAGGAAGGAGTGGCTCTCCCTTCGTCATGCGATGGTGATGTTATTGATAGCTAGCCATGCATTACCAGATGCTTCAGGGGTTAAGTTCCCCTAGAATATGATGGGGGTGGTTTATGATATGGTAGAGTGGGGGATTAGGTATGCATGGGCACCCACATTATTGGCATAGGTATATCAAGAGCTACATGGGGTGGTGAGGACTGAGAGGATAGGACTGAGTGTGAGTCCCCTTCTACAGATATGGGCATGGGAGCATGTGACCATATTGAGACTAGTACAACTACCTTATGAGGCACATGTGCATGAGGGGGATGAGGTACCTTATGCGATGAGGTGGAGAGTAGATAAGGAGAAGAAGAAGAGGGCCCATGTAGGTGAGCTAATGTATCATCGAGAGGAGCTTGGATGACTGACGATGGATCAGGTCAGGTGGAGGCCATGGCATGGAGGGCCTGAGTGGGGTGAGGATGCAGTGCACTTGGCATGCATTCAACGTAGTTGATGGTTGGTGGGGAAGTACACATCACAGGTTGAGTACTTTCCATTTTCTAGAGTACAATGGTAGTTTGGGTTGGTGTAGGGGTGGCCGGACCCACCTGTAGAGATCTACAGGGTAGAGGGTGACACAGGGCCACAGCCCATAGTGCCACATCTAGATGTGATTCTTGATGAGCCTATTATTGTCCTAGATGTGGACAATGTAGGGACCATACCAGAGTATGATGTGTGGTGGGCGAGATAGAGTTGGCAGCTAGGGTGGGGTGTGGTAGATGAGTGGGTGGAGGTAGCAGGAGCTCTACCCTATGTAGGTCTACCAAGAGGGGAGAGTAGGGTCACCAGTGTAGGATATGGAGGAGCAGGAGGATGTGGGATCACCCAAGCCAGGTGAGGAGGAGGAGGAGGAGTTAGATCAGCTGAGGAGATAGGTGAGGCCATGACGAGATGACCAAGATAGGCTGGTGAGTGATAGTGGTATAGGGTCATCAGTTGAGGGTGGTAAGGAGATGGGGGTTGGTATGGAGGAGAGGGAAGACATTCCCTTGATGGATGTAGATGTGGAGGTAGATGATTGGTTGGTGAGGCCAGGGGAGGAGAGCTGATGGATGTGGAGTGGAGGTATGACTTTGGTGGGATTCCATCGAGGTTGAGGGTGAGGTGGTGGCATTGAGGAGGGAAGTGAAGAGGCTAAGGGACATGCTATTTGATAGGGAGACATATTGGGTGATTGATCACTCAACCTTGGAGGAGGAGAGGTGAGAGGTAGAGGTAGACCTAAGGGCCACCTTAGAGGAGCGAGATGAGGCAAGGGTACGTGGATCAGATGGTGGAGGAGATGAGGATGCTCAGGATTGAGCGGGATGAGTTTAGGCATGAGCATGATACCATCTAGGGAGACCGAGATGAGATGATTGAGACCATAGAGTGGTTTCAAAGGTTGTTGGAGGAGGCACGAAGGGAGACAGAGGCTATGAGAGCTAGCCATATTGTGAGGGTGGTGGAGCTAGAGCAGACTGTGCGAGAGGTGTTAGCCTCAAAGGCATGGGTGGAGCAGGATATTGAGGGCTTGGGGGATGTGGTGTCATAGCTAGAGGCATCACGAGGGAGGTGGCATGGCTAAAGGTGGTAAATGAGAGGTTATTAGCTATGAATATGAAGGAGGTAGGGAAGAGGTCGAGGTGTGAGGGTGAGTTGATAGTGCATGGGTTGGATATCCTAACATATTCTGGATCACTTACCTCATCATAGGCATAGCCATAGTAGAGTGAGCCATCGATTGGGGGTAGGGCTTAGGAGATAGTAGCACCTATGATGTCATAGGCACCAGTGAGGATGGGGCCACCAGCATAGGTGGAGAGGGCACGATTGGTAAGGACCAAAGAGGTAGAGTCATCACAGTGGGTGGCGGGAGGAGGCCCAATGAGCGAGGGGAGTAGTGAGACATCTAGAGGGCAGCAACCATGAGGGTGCATTATAGTGGTGGTGGAGGATGGTCTTCATTTTTGTACTATTGCATATGGATAGATATGTACATGATGAGACATGTTTTGGTAGCGGTGCATGGATGCACATCGCATTGTAGTCGTATGGTATTTTTGAGATGTAGATGTACAACGATGTTATATTCCTGATATGAGGAGCCCACAAGGGCAGTCACATATGTTATTGTAGCCTGATGGCATCAATTTTTGGAGATATATATACATATTATATTTGGTGGTACTTGTGTTCTATTTGCATTTTTGTGTTTGCTTCTTTCTGCTTATGGTAGTGTATGATTAGCGTAGATGTGATAATATATAGTTGGATGGAAATGGAATAATGATATGCTTAAGTAAATATGAACTAAAAATGAGTTGTGAGATGAAAAATAAAATGACATGCATAAGATTACATGATATAAACACTTTTCTTAGGGATAGCATTTGCATCGTTACAGTACTCAAATGATGTGATCCATTCCATTATTCCAAGGAAGTTGGATATGAGGAATGTCATGAGGAGATTCGAACATTACAATTTGTAAAATCAATCCCATTGACTAACTGAGCGAAACTTCTTGACTCACTTGGAGGCTATCTTGGTAAACAAGACCTCTATCCTGGACTTGTGTGTGGAAAGTGATGTTCATTTAACCATTCTAGAATAGGGTGGGTTATAATTGCATGCCAACTTAGCCTGTATGCTAGCTCATTGGTAAAGACCTGAGGACTGTAGGGATTCAAGTGGGTAATACTCTTGAGGCCTTTGCTTTTGTTTTCTGCCTTCTATGATATGACTATCTCTTTGTGGGTAGTACTCTTTTCTTTTTATTTCTCTTTTTTTTTTGGATACTTGCTCAGATTAGATGTAGAGCAAGGGATTTTTCTTTCTTTTGCTTTTTTGGGATACTTGCTCAGATTAGATGTAGAGCAAGGGATTTTATTCAGGTATGAGGGGGAGCTTGTCCTTTTGTCATTCCTCCGGTTCAAGAGAAATCATGTGAATGATTTAATGAGCAGAGTGATTTTCGCTAAGCATCAGCTGGCATGCAATGTAATCAACCCCATTTCTAGAATGTTATTAGTGTGTAAGATGTGCAGGTAAGTCCAGGAAAGAGAGCAAGGTGACCAAGGGAAGCCTAAAAGTATTTTTGAAATATGCCAACTTTGGATGGTGGTTGATTATGTAACTATTTGTGGTCGAAGCAATCAAAACATGGCTCTAATCCTATCTCCTAAAAAGGGGTTTTGGACATCAATCTGGTATGCTAGCATGTGCATTTTTAATTCCCTTCGCATGTTATTTACAATGAATATATGCAGATGCCTACATGGATGCAAAAATAGAGTATTTATGTACAAGGTTGCCCCAGTGTTATGGACAATGGAATGGGGTATGAGGTGGAGTGGTATGAAAATGGAGAATGGAAGGAAGAAATGAGGGGATAGAAGGAGGAGAGGAGAAGAAATGAAACTTTCAAAGGTATGTAGCCGCTCATGACCATACATCTTAAATAAAAAAAAAAAAATTAATAAAAAAAGAAACCCATCAAAGGTATGTAGCCACTCGAAGCGTGACCATACAACATTGACAAGTAACTAGAAGAAAATAATATAAGAAAGAAAATAAAAGAAAGAAAAAGAAAGGAAAAGGGGAAAATGAAAGGTATGTAGCCGCTCAAAGCATGACCATACAACATTCACTTATAGAAGAAGTAGAGAAGGGAGGAGAGAAATGGAGCAAGCAGATTTAAATGTATATGCAAGTGAACTTAGTGCCACCAAACATCAAAAATGGTGATATTGTTTTTTTTTTTGTTTTTGTTTTTTTTTTGATTATATACATATATACACAAGTGATGATGAGTTGTAATGCCTACAACTAGGCATAAAATTCTCATAGATGAATAATGTTAATGGGCTCAAGTTCGGCTATTCCTTCCAACGTGGCCAGATGATATGCCCTAGATCCAAATTTATGAGTAACCATGTAAGGGCCTAGCCAATTTGGTGCAAATTTATCATGGAGATGGCACGGTTGGCTAGTAATCTGTTGGTTTTCTTTGAGGACTAAGTCTCCAACTTGAAATTCATGTTGGTGTACCTTGGAATTGTAGGCACGTCGGAGATGGTCTTGATAAACTCATGTGTGTTCAATAGCATGAATGTGATGTTCATCCAATAAGGTCAATTGGTCAAGTCTAGCCTGACGGGTTGTTTCATCATCAATGAATTCTTGCATAGAAACCCGTAAAGATGGTATTTCAAGCTCCAAGGGCATGATGGCCTCAATGCCATAGACAAGTGAAAATGGGGTTGCCCCAGTTGGAGTACGAATACTGGTATGGTAGGCCCATAGTGCTAGTGGCATTTGATTGTGCCAATCACGGTGTGACTCTGCAACAATTTTGTGAAGAATGGCGCAAATGGTTTTGTTTGTAGCTTCTACTTGGCCATTACCCTATGGGTAGTATGGAGTAGAGAAACTATGTTGTATGTTGAATTTTTCACATAGTGCATGAACATTCTTGTTCTTGAATGGAGTGCCATTGTCTGTGATGATTTTGGATGGGATGCCAAAATGACAAATGATGTGTTGAGTGATGAAATCAACAATTTTAGGACCGGTCATTTGAATTAAAGGAATGGCCTCAACCCATTTCGTGAAGTATTCGGTTGTAGTAATGATAAACTTATGATTGGTAGATGAGGTAGGTGTGATTTTGCCGATGAGATCCAAGCCCCATTGTGAAAAGGGCCACATTGATTGGATAGGTTGTAGAGCCTGAGAAGGTAAGTGTGTGAGATTGGCGTGATGTTGGCATTTAACACACTTTTTGACATAGGCACAATAGTCATGCTCCATTGTGGGCCAGTAATAGCCCATCCATAGAATGCATTTGGTGATAGCCATGCCACTAAAATGGCCACCACAAGTACCATCATGAGCCTCTTGAGTAATGCGTTGGGCTTCGAAAGGCTCAAGACAACGTAATAAAATGCCATCATAACTTCGCTTGTATAGGATATCACCTAGCAATGTATAGCGAATGGCACACAATTTAAAAGCTCATTTGTGAGTATGATTTAGATCAGGTGGGAGAATACCGAGCTTGATGTAGTCCTTGACTTGGGAAAACCATGGGTCATGTGGGTGAGCTTCGATGATATTGATGCCATCATCACGAGAAGGTGGATTGGTAGAAATGGTAGAATGGAAAAGGGTGTGGATGGACACGTGAGTTGTGTCAGAAAGTGGGTTTTGTGGAATGAGGGAGCCTAGTGAGGCCATGGTATCAAAAAAATGATTTGTAGATCATGGAGTAGTGGTGATGTCATACCATTCAAATTGAGCCAATAAATCATCAACGACTTATTTGTATTGTTGCAAGACTGGGCAACGACATTGCCATTCTCCCTTGATTTGATTCACAATGAGGAGGGAGTCACCAAAGATGTCTAGGTGATGAATGTGCATGGAAAGGGCTTGCTTTAGGCCAAGGATAAGAGCTTCATACTCAACATTGTTATTGGTGCAAGGAAAGCCTAATTTGAAGGAAAAGGGGAGAGGCTCCCCATGTGGTGTGAAAAAGACTATTCCTACACCCCAAGCATGTGTGCAATGAGAGCCATCAAAGAACAAGGTCAATTCAGTAGTGGATTCAGGCTCGACTGGCTCTTCGACTTCACTTATATGAAATACTGAATCATCGAGAAGTTGGATAAGCAATGGTGCATCACTGGGCAATGGAGCCTCAACTAGCTGGTCAACAATGACTTGGCCTTTGATGGATTTTTGACTGATGAATTTGAGATCAAATTCCATGAGGAGCATGATCCATTTGGTCATTCGACTATTGTGGTAGCTCTTACCCATCATGTAGCGAAGTGGGTTATCATGGGCAACTACGTAGGTAGTATGGTTGATCATGTAGTGTCGCAACTTTTGGGTAGCAAAGACAACAACAAGGTAAAGTTTCTCCATATAAGCATACCATGTCTCATAATCAATCAATGTATGACTGATATAGTATACAACTTGCTCTTGGTCATGTTCATTATTTTGAGCAAGAAGCGTGCCCAATGTGACATCGATAGTAAAAATGTACAGGTGGAATGGGTGATCTAGATGGGGTGGAATGAGGATGGGTGGAGATGTAAGGTATGATTTGATGTCATCAAAGGTAGCTTGGCATTTACTATCCCATTTAAATGGGACCCCCTTCTATAAAAGATGATTGAATGGCTGACACTTGTCTGAAAGTTGGGTGATGAATCACCATATGGATTGGATCCTTCCTTGTAAGCCACATAACTATTTGAGGTTCATAGGGGAGGCATGTCAAGAATAGCTTGGACTTTGGTGGGATCAACTTCGATGCCTTTCTATGAAATGATGAAACCCAATATTTTTCCAGTGGTGACACCAAAGACGCATTTCTTTGGATTTAATCGGACATTATGTTCCAAGAGGTGATCAAATATTTGATGTAGGTCTTCAAGATGTTGACCACGAGTTTTAGATTTAGCGATGAGGTCATCAACATAGTCTTCAATAGTTTTATGCATCATATCATGAAATATGTAGGTCATGGCACGTTGGTAAGTTGCCCCAACATTTTTGAGGCCAAATGGCATAACCTTGTAACAAAAGGTCCCCTAGGGGGTCATGAAAGAAGTCTTGTGTTGGTCTATTGGATTGACATGAATTTGATTATAACCTAAAAAACCATCCATGAGTGACAATATTTCATGTATGGTTGTAGCATCGACCAAAGTGTCGATATTAGGGAGTGGAAAATTGTCCTTGGGACAAGCTTTGTTAAGATCCCTAAAATTAGTGCAAATGTGGATACCCCCTTTGGGTTTTTCGATGGGAACCATGTTTGAAACCCACTCAGGGTAATCGATAGGTACTATGAAATCAACATCAAGGAGTTTTTGTAACTCCTATTTAACCATAAGCGCAATGGTGGGATGCATGCGACACAACTTTTGTCGAATAGGTTTGGCAGTGTCATCCAAGACAAGGTTGTGCACAACTAGCGATGGGTCAAGGCCAGGCATATCCATATAGGACCATGCGAACACCTTAATGTAGTACCTAAGGAAATTTGTATAGAGAACATGCTCTTATTTAGATAAACTGGTGGTAAGGTAGATGATGTGAGGGTTTTCTGGATCATTGCCAATGTCAACTTCAATGGTGTCCTCGACAAGCATGTGAGAACCATCATGAAGTTGGGTAGGTGTAGGAATGAGGTGGAGGTCATCGATGGACTCAGGAGCTGGAATTCATCATCTAGATAAATATCTGTATGATTGATCCATGGTAGGTGAGGTGGGATGGTAGGTAAAGGTGCATTGGTGGAGTGAAGCATGTGTGGTGTTGGGAGGAATTCGAAGTGATAGGGGTTTTAGAGATATCATCGAGAATGATGAAATTAGGGATAGGAGGTGGGGTGTAAGTGGGATGGTTTGGATATCATAGTGGAGCATACAAATCAATAGAGATCATATTGACCGAAGTGCTAGATATAGGAGATGTAGGTGATGAGGGTTGGGATGAATCAGAGGAGGATAGCAATGAATCCAGAAAAGGTTGATTTCGATCGGGGTTTAACACCACTAGGTGGTGATGGGGGATGAGAATGTGGGCTAGCAGGTGGTGGTAAGTCTTGAATGGGGAAGAATGGAGTAGCCAGTGGTGGTGAAGAAGGAGGATCTTCGGGTAAAGGTGGATCAACTATAAGTGGTGGATCGAGGGATAGGGAGTGGAAGTGGTGAGCAAGGGTTTTGAATTCATGGGGAGAGAGTGGCTCATGTGGTGGGGATGGTGGAAAGAATGTGGAAGGAAGATCAATTATGGAATGTGGGGAAGAACTACATGTCGAAGGATTAAGTTCAAATTCCTCATCAGGCAAGAGGTTGATATGATCAAGATTCAGATTCTAAAATTCATGCTCAAGTGTACTGATTGTTGGAGAATGGTAACCAATGTCGGATCGATCAGTAGGTTTGCATGGGGGAGGATGAATGTAGGTGTGACACCCCTATTCATATTTCCCAAGGCCATAACCATACCAGTTATACATACGTAAATAATTCTAGGAAAAATCTGGATTGGACATGTGGTCAAGGTTACCGCAGAAGTAGGTTTGTGGTGGTGGAGGTGTTGGAGGTTCTACGGATGAGTCAAGTCCCCCATATACAAAGTTCATGCAATTATTGAGAGGACCTAAAGGGACCACTACCCCAATAGTCAAGGGCATACCATGAGGATGGCCAAAGTCATGGGTGGATTGGATGTTGGATGGAAGGACCCGAGCATTGCTAATGTTATACTCACCAGGACCTGGTGTGGTCATGAGTATGGAGACATGAGGAGGGGTCGTATGCTCAGGTGGAGGGGAGGACCCCCTGGGTGGCATGGTAGATGATGGAACTGGTGTAGGTGGATTGGTAGGGGAAGGGGTGGAAGTGGAAGTATCAGATTGAGCTAACTGGTCATCAAGTTGAGAGGTACATTGTGTCCACTCATAGCATTCAATAGGTGTTCCAGTGATTGGATGATTGGCATGGGTGAATTGGGAAGTGGGGATGGAAGCAGTGGTGGGTGAGCTAGAAATGACCCATGTTCGCATTGAGTGAGGTACAAAGTGATGGGTGGATGTAGGAGGTGTGGGAAGAATTGGTGGATTGCTAGAGGAAGATGGAGTGGAAGGTGTAGCAGAAAATGTAAATGGAGGGAGTGGCATGAAAGGTGAGGAGGGTTGATGAGAAAATGTGGGCATGGGTTGCATGGAGGGAGGTTGAGGTGGATTGGAAGAAGTGGAGGTAATGTTTCTTGGATTGGGTGGTGGAGGAGGAGATTGTGAAGTGGATGGATATGTGTTATCAAGGGACCGACATGGAGTAGGGGCGAATTGAGTGGATGATAATGGTGGACCAGGTGGAAGAGTGATGATATTATAAAATTTGAATGGATCACCATCGGTGGGGATGCAGTGGACTAATCCATTATGGACATATTTGATACAATGATGGAGCATGGAAGGGATGCATTGCATGTCCCAAATCCAAGGGCATCCCAATAGGATGTTATACTGCATCTCACCTTCGATAACATGGAAGAGAGTGGAAATGGTTTTGGCACCCGCCTTGATGGGCAAGACAATAGTGCCAAGGGTAGGATGCATGGAGCCATCAAAGGCTCGAAGGTCCATGGATGGAGTGGCAATATGGGAAGGGGGAAGGTGAAGGTGGTTAAGGGCAGTGATAGAAATGATGCTGATGGATGAGCCAGTGTCGATGAGAACATGCTTATAGGTGATGATATTGATGGAGGCTTGAATATGTAATGGAGGATCTACTCCCTCACCTACAACTTCTATGATTTCATGGTCATGGAAGCTGATAGAAGGTTGTAGGCATCTCTAAACATTGCCAACGAAGTTGGCAAAGGCATCTGCATCATGGGTCTCAAGATCGAGGGAGTGAAGGATAGAATCAAGGGCTTCACGATGAGGTTGGGATTGTTGTAGGAGGTCATAAATGGATAACCTTGTAGGGGTGGTTCGGAGCTGGTGAGAAAGACTACCATGGATGGTGATGATATTCCATGGAAGGGGTGGGGGAATTGGTGGTGTGATGATTGAGGTTGTGGGAGGTGGTGGTTGAGAAGTGGAAGGTTGTTGGTCGGCGGTAGGGGGTGGATAGCATTGATTATGAGTGGTGATATTGATCATACCCACAAACCCCTATTGGGAAGGACCTTGATTGACATGATTAACCTGGCATGGATCAGTTTGAGGTGGATTACCCCCATGCTTGGGTAATGGATTTTGATATATCCCCAAGTTTTGATTTTGTGGTGCGAGGGGATTTGAGACCTGAATAGTGCCTCGATCGATAAGGTCTTGCACGACATGGTGAAAGATGTGGCATGAATCAATAGTGTGGTCATGTTGTCGATGAAAATCATAGAAGGCTTATAGATTGTAGTCCCATGGGAGAGGATGATTTGGATCAAGAGGTTGGACATTTGGCAAAGTGATGAGACCTCCATCAGTTAACCTATGAAATAGAGTGGGCATGGGCTCAGATAAGGGCATCCAATTGCATGGAGGGTGAGGTGGATGTGGATTGCGACCTTGGTATGGATTAGATTGAGGTGGAGGATTACCTAGTTGTGGAGTGGGAAGAAGTGGGGGATTGGCTTGATATTTATTTTGAGGAGAGCATGGAGGAGTGGGTTGTGGAGCTTGCGCAGATGCCACTTGCACCAGTGGATATGGAGAATTGAGAAGAACCTGATTGGTTTGAGGTGGTCGTGTGGTAGGTGGTACATATGGAGGATGGTTGTAATGGTAATTGGTGGGGTAGGGTGGTTTTTGATGCAACGTGATTTTTCTCATGTGGACCTTGATGTCCTCGATGACTTTGGCTTGGGAAATGGCTTCCTCAAATGTCCGACTTTGATGTATCTACAATGTTTGGGAGATTTGTTTATGACAACTCTTGGCGAAGAGTTTGATGAGCTCTGAAGGTGGGAGAGGGAAGGCTAGATCATGAATGACCACTCTCCAATGGGTGAAAAAATTAGTAATAGGCTCGTCATCCCACTGATGCAAAGCATATACATCGGACAAGGTAAGCTTGGTCTTGATGTTGATTGAGAAATGCTCTAGAAATAGATTGGCCAATTGTTCGAATGTGAATAAACTATGGTGAGGCAAATGATTGTACCAATCTAATGCTTGTCCCCCAAGAGAAAGTGGAAATGTGCGAAGCATAAGGGGGTCACTACCATGCAACTGGTAACAAGCAAAGTGATAATTATTAAGGTGCTCTCTAGGATCTTCCTTACTTTTAAATTTGTCAAATTTAGGGATCTCAAATCTGTAAGGATATGGATGAATAGGAATAGATGGGTGAATTGGTTCATTGCACAACTCATCATATGTGGGTTTTTGAGGCCCATAACCAGTTGTACGTAAATCCAATGTACGAAGCTGCTCTTGCATGGCTTGAAATTCACTAGAGAGCACCGTGGTAGTATTTGGTGGGGCCAAAAATGGAGGTGATGATGTGGGTGCAGGTAATGGTTATGATGGGGGTTGCAAATAATCTAGATGTGGTGGATACTACAACTATTGTTCCTCCCATGGATGATAGTAAGCAGCCTGATTTGGGTCAGGTGCCGACATGGTCTGATATTGTGGGATAGGAACCTGAGATGGATGGGGTGAGATGTATGAAGAATGGTAGGTGGGTGGTTATTATTATGGATCATAATACCCGAGGACCTGTTGGGTAGGCATAGGCATCTACTATTATGCATATGGATAAGTTGGTTGCACCTGAGAAGTAGTGGTAGAGGACCATGTGGGTGGTGAGGTGAAGAGAGTGGGTGGTGTAGAAGCTGGAGGTGGAAGAGATGTCGATGTGGTAAAAGTGGACTGGTGTGAAGATGGAGGTGGAACGGATGAGGATGAAGGAGGTATGGTGGGGATGGCGAGAAGGGACTCAGGATGAACCGAATACCGAGGTGGATGACCTTGATAAGTGGGGTTCAATGGTGGTGGGTGAAAGGAAGGTGGGGGTGGTAAGAGAAATGATGATGAAGGAGTCGATGGAGGTCCATAGGAGGAGAATGGTGGGTAGCTAGTGGGTGGATAGGAAGTGAACTATGGTGTGACTGGAGGTGGTTAGGAGGATGAAGAAGCCTACTATGGATGAAGCTGCATCGAAGGATGGGATAAATTAGGTGATGTCAATTGGTAATACTGAGATGGGTGTGAATAGTGTTATGGTGGGAGTGAGGAAGGTGGTTAGGAGGAAGGTTGATGACTCGATGAAGCTTGCTGAGATGGTGGGGTTTGGGATGAAGGTATGGTAGGAGGATCCATGGAGGAAGGGGGTGTGGATATCATACCAACTATCTATATAGTGGTGACAACATCAGGGATGATTTGGGAAACGATTGGACTAGATTCATCTCCCAAAAGTGGATGGGAAGAATGCTCAAGGAATGGATGGGTAGTGAAAGGTGAAGTAGGTGGGGTGAACTCATCCACCACCATAACTAGTATGGGGTAGCTAGGGGGAGTGTAGATGACATGTTGGAAGTATGTGGATGGGGGATTGGGTGAGGAAAGATCTTCCAAAGGAGGGGTCTCCTCGAAAGTCTCATCCAAGAGGTGAGATGGGGTGGAAGAGGCCATGTGGGATGTGGGACTAGTAGTAGGGGTGGAAGGCCCAGTCAATAGGTCAGGAGGACCTACAGTAGTAACTCGGTCAGACTCGAAAGATGGATCAATGGTATGAGAACTAGAAGCACCTACCATCATGATAGTCCATTGAGCAGCCTCAGTGGCATGATGAAGGGCTTCACGCATCTGACTACGTGTAACTGGAATGGTAATATGTGGAAAATGTATGCTAACAGTCAACAGGTGTGAAATATGAACTCAAGAAATATTTATGACTGATTGGGACACTATCTATTTTGAAAAACATAGGTTCACATAGGTGGGGTGTGAACCACTCAAAATGATAAATAGATGTCAGATATGTGTTGTGGAGTGTGTCTGTGTCCTGTGTGTGCAATCTGGAACCTAAAAAATAGGTTCACACTCTAGAGGTGTGGACCAACTGGTTCACACTCCAGGGGTGTGGACCACCCAAAACTATGATAGAGAGTGGATTTTGTGTTGTGTATACCCTCTGTGTGCTGTGGAGACCTGTGAAATGCAGTTTTGTAGCCTGATAGCTAGATTTTCACACATAATCATGTGAAATAAGTCTAAGTGTAGGGGAATCGCACTGTGGGGTGCAAATCTCCTAAAAATAGACTATGTAGTGTAAAGCGTGGGAGTGAAACTATGGAACAATTAGTAAGTGTGTTATAGCACATTTGTTATGCTATTGTAACCACTTTTTTGAGACTCAACAATAAGCAAATGTTCTTTATTTTTTATTTTCATGTGTTTTGATGAAAGTATGTATCCACCCTAGGAACAAATCTAGGTAATGGGTGAACTTCTATTTTGAATCAGGAATGTCATAGCATAGAACCTTTTGCAATGCCCAAAAGTGCACAAAATAGAACTATGTTTCCAACAGGCGAATGGCAACCTAGATGTATAAGGTACAGTAAAATGGTATCCAAAGGGGGAGACTCAAAATGCTCTAATGAGTCAAATAAACTCTCATGAAGAGAGGTCGCGCTGTCAATGTGGTGCTACCGACATACCCATGCTTTCGCTTAACCCTCACATTTAAGGCATCCATAGTAATGATCAGCTGCACCCACTAATTATTTGAAAAGCCCTATGGTAAAGGGGCTTTCTAAAACTACCCACTCTGAAGGTACCTTCCAGTGATGAATTTTGGATAACCAACACTCAAAGTGGGAAGGACCGACTGGGTATTAATGCCAGAATGATCCACCTAGGGGGATACTATGGTGACTAATCCAGAGGTGAGCCAGTGGAGAGTAAGACTCCAGACCTCACTAAACTCTGGTGTTGAATTGGTGATGAAATCCAATTCGGGTTGGAGATGAAACCCAGCTCCTTACACCGTTTAAATAGAACGTGAGTGTGTGGTGTTTGTTTGTGTGATACTATTTTAGAAGCAAATCTAGATTAAATGCCTTTTTGAAATAAACTATGCTATGATGCCTTTTCAAAGCAAATCTATTTACTTGGTTGTGTGCAAAAACAAATTTAAGCTATTGATTTGTGAAATGGAAATCTAATTAAGTGGTTTGCACAAAAGCAAAGTTACACTATTGATTTTCAAAAAGGAAATCTAATTAATTGCTTTTAAAGGGAAATGACTTGGAAAGGAAATTATTAGAATTAGAAGCTATACTAGAAAGCAACTAAAAATTCTAGCTAAAGCAAATAGGAATATGTGATGCTTGTGGAATTTGTAGCTCAATGTGTTAGATTAGCTTCAGAACAGAGAAGAATTAAAGAATTTCACACAAAACCTACGTCCAGGTGAGTGTAAATGTCTCCAATATGCCCTCTGGTCCAAGACTGTGTAGATTTGGGAGGTTCGCACTCCTCGGGTGTGAACCTATCTTCTGCTGAGGAGTTCACACTCCTAAGGTGCAAACCAGGATCCGAAGATAGAGCTGACTAGTTTTGGGGTCCTGGTGATGATTTTGATGTCTCTGGAGTATTTTGAGTATAGGTACCTACATAGAAGATTCCAAAAACCCAATTTAAGTGTAGCAAGATGACCAAAACTCACAAATATTTCACAAATACCTATAGTAAATAAATGATAGAAGGTAAATTAACTACTGATTTGGTGTCGAAAGATACAAGGATGCTTTAACCTTGCATACGCCATGGCAAGAGACAATTTGTGGTCTAGGTATGAGGGCACGCAATCCCTGGGAACATGAGGCTCTTAACCTCCCCTGACTTACCTTATCATTGGTTGTGGGTGTCTGAACCAATACCTGGGTATCAAGTAGTAGTTTGAGGTAGTTTGGGGAATTCACACGCCCAAGTGTGTACTCACTACTCTCTTTGTAAGCTCATCGGTGCACCAGTGAACCTTTTGTGGTTTGGCCTGAGGTGTCTTTCAAGGCATTTTTGGTTTGTGGTGTTCTTCAAAGATGACAACTACCTACCATACAAAATAGACCATAATTTTTGGTTAGAAGGTGATTAAGCTTATGCTTGGTGGGGGTCCCACCAGGCGTGCTAGAATGAAACTACCAAAAAGAGATGCTAAGACACTTCATTCAATATCAAAGAATCTACTGTATTTGTATTGATAATCATAAAAGGGGTTACAAGAAGTGATATCCTTTTACAATCTTGCCCTGAAGGCTACAATGGGGTCTTCCCTTAGGAAGCCCTCTCAGATGTGGTACAAAGACAGCAAGATTCATCTCTTTGGGTTCCTCGATGTAGGTGGGCTTCTTGCTCGTGAGCCACCGCTTGTTGGGGATATTTCCTTGTATGCCTTTGTTGGACCTGTAAACCTGCAAAATCCTATTAGTGCATTGGGGGGTCTGCCTCAGTCAAACCCCATAGTTATGAAGACAAAAGACTCATAAAAACTATTCAAAACATAAAATAAACTGCTAAAAACAACATAAAATAGAAAACTAATCTATTCTTACCTATTCAAGTGATTCTAGTGCCTGTTGCAGAGGTTCGCACTCCTAGGGTGCGAACCAGGTGGTTCACACATGTGAGGTGCGAACCGGTCCTTTTTCGACCATATTGTTTAGATAGCTTCTCTGGATGCTCAGGATTGGGTATTGACGATGATTTGTTCGATTTTCCTTCTAAAAGTGCACTCTTGGTAGTATTCTCAACCTATCTCATTCACCAAATAGTACTGTGAAGGAGACCAATTGATTGTGATGCTCGTATGATGGTTGTGTAATGGATGTGTGATGGATGTAATGGCAGTAGTGATTTTGATAGAGTTTCGGTATGCAAAAGTGAGTTGTTTCTAAATGGTGAAAATGGCCTTCTATTTATAGAGTGGGCCAAGGTGAGAGAAAGGGGATGAGGTGTCCCCTGTGAGGTGGCAGTGGTGAGGTGTCCACCAAAGAGGTGTCCTCTGAGGTGTCCTGGGTCATAAGTGAGGTTGGGTGAGAGAATCCCTCACCCATCCAAAAGTAATGATGATTTAGCATAAATATCAATTTGTCATTAATATTCAGCTTTATTGAAATATCTTAGGATTAAACAATGATTTTTGTGTGCAAAAGTCTCCATCTTGCATTAATGACCCAAGGGGATGTGAGGTGGAGAAATATCTAGGTGGAAAGGTGGCAGGGCTAGGCTAGGCTAGGCTAGGTGAGGTGGAAGGCTAGGCTAGTCAAAGTAGACTAGGTGAGGTGGAGGATTTAATTAAATCAAGATTAGATCTAATTAATTATGAGATTAGCCATAAAGCATAATTTGACCATAAAGTGCTTTTTGACCATGGTGAGAGTTTTCAACCTTAGTTGAGTTTGCATGAGGTCACATGAAGATCCATGGTTAAGCGTAGGAAGGGGCTTGGCTAGCCCAAAGGGGCTAATGATGATGAATAGTGATTTTAGCCAATTTATGCAATTTTTGAGGGTTTTGCAAATTGATTGACCGTGGAAATGGGGAGAGGGACAATGTGTGACTTTTAGGTGTCTACAATGTAATGATCCACATGGAGAGAGTTCATGTATGATCCATCAACATTATGTACATAATGTAGCTATTGAGAAAGCAGAGAAAACCATGAAAGGTCATGTAAATATGATTAGAGAAATGGACCACAATTTCATGATGCCTACGGTAGAACAAGTTGCAGTTCTAACCAGATCAGGTAAAAAACCTCTACAAGTAGATCCTAAAGAACTTCAACCTCTAAGTTTTCCCCTAGCTCCCAAAGCAACACCCAAAGGAAATTCATCCTATGAGAAAAGACCTCAAGTTCCAGCCCAAAGCCAAGGGCCAGAAATACATAAAGAATTCACTCCATGGAAGGAAACTGAGACTCAAGACCAAGCTAAGGAAAGGTTGAGATTTCCTTCATTGACTAAGAGGTAAAGAACTGAAGCGACCCAGGGATACAGAAATAGGTATGATACTTTCACCAAGGAAAGAGAAAAAATTGTTGAATCACCTGCATTTAACATAGTTGAAGAAATGAAAAAGACTCCCTCAAAGGCGAGTATGTATGACGCTCTTCAGTTCCCTGGTCAGATTGATCTCCTGCAGGAATCTCTAAAGACGATGAAAAATAAAGGTAAAAATATATCCTCTTCAAATACAGTCCAGGCAAATCTAACATCTGCTACTGGAAAAAATAGACCACCTCCTTTTTATTTATCTCTTCAAATGGAAGGGTGGGTTGTTCACAACTGCATGATAGATTCAGGTGTTGCTACTACAGTGATACCCAAAGCAATATGTGATATTATGGGGATGGAGTACACTAGGAGCAATCCAGGAGTCCTACAGTTGGATGGTACTCCAGTTAAAACTGTAGGAGTGATTAAGGACATTCCCATACAACTCCATAGGATGCCCCAAATGGTGGTTATACAAGAAGTAGTAGTGGTAGATTTGGCACCATACTTTGGTATGTGCTTATCTAGAGAATTCATAGAAAAAATAGGAGGATACCTATCCTTGGATTACTCACATTTAGAAATACCTTTCAAAGGTAGGAGGATTAAGATATTTAATGAGAAACCATCTACTTTTCATGTAGAAAAGATAGGGGAAGCTGACACCGTGAATATGATGACTGAAGAAATTGGAGAAGTGGACCTAATGGAAGAGACCTTAGAAGATCTTCAAGCAGAAGATCAATTTTCTCTGAAGGATTTCAATGCCATGATAGAAACAGAAATGGGAAGTTATTCCATTGAAAAACCAAAAAAGCAATTGACACCTGCTCCTGAAGAAAATAATTCTACTAGTCAGCTTTGGAAGCTATTCTTTGATGGAGCTAGGTGTAAGAATGGAGCTGGTGCTGGGATAGTTTTGATTTCCCCCATAGGGAAGGAAAGAATTTTCTCTTACAGGTTGACATGGAGTTGCACCAATAACGCGACAGAGTATGAAGCACTTTGTTTGGGACTGAGGAAAGCTAAAAAACTGGGAGTAAAACAACTACTCATTTATGGAGATTCAGAACTTATCGTGAATCAAGTCACGAGAAAATGTATCAGTAAGCAACACTATTTAAAGGCTTATAGAAATAAAGTGTGGGACCTTTTAGAAGCCTTTGAGGCTCTAAATATGAAGTCTATCCCTAGAGAACAGAATACCCATGCAGATTTATTGGCATCAGTGGGAGCTAATTTATGTCCTGTTAGCAACGTCATACAGAAATCCAAGATAGTTAGACTCATATATAGACCCTCAGTGCCAGAAAAGAATGTCTTCTGGCAAGTTTTTGAGAACGATGAGCAAATATTAGATTTTTTAATCTATGAAATGAACTGCTCGAGCGGTAGGACATTGCAAGATGAAGAAGAAGAAGATATGATTCAGTTGAAGAATAATCATATCCCCAAGGGACTTATCACCCTTGAAAGTTTGTTTGATAACAATGATAGGGCTATAGGCCATAAAATAAAAGTTGATAAGCATCGGTATAAAGAAGTGGAGTTAGAACCAAGAAAAATGATTAAAGTCAGGGTTAGTTGTACAGAAGAAGAATTGAACCAAATCAAGGAATTATGCAAGAAATTTCTTGATATTATAGCTTGGGTATACAGTGATCTAAAAGTGTATAAGAAAGAGATTATCCAACACACCATTGAATTAGAAGAAGGAGCCAAGCCTTTTAGGCAAAAGCAAATACCGGTAAATCCAAAGATAGAGTCTTTGATGAAATAGGAGTTGCTAAAACTTCTTCAAGCTAAAATAGTGTATCCTATTAAACATTCTACCTGGGTGGCAAACTTGGTTCCAGTCAGGAAGAAAAATGGAGACATTAGATTGTGTGTGGATTTCAGGAATCTGAACAGAGCATCACTCAAAGACCATTATCCCCTCCCTCAGATTGACCAAATTTTACACACAGTTGCAGGGGCAGAAAGGTTCTCTTTACTAGATGGTTTTTCAGGGTATAATCAGGTATGGGTCAGAGATGAAGATCAATTCAAGACCGCATTTACCACAAAATGGGGAACATTTTCCTATCAAAGGATGCCTTTCGGCTTGTCTAACGCTGGAGCAACTTTCCAAAGAGCAATGGATGTAGCTTTTGGTGAACTTGCTAACAAAATTATAGTCATCTATTTAGATGATATGACTATCTTCTCTCATCATGAGCGAGATCATATAACACACCTTGAACAAGTATTTGAAAAATGTAGGGAATTTGGAATATCTTTGAACCCAAAGAAATCCATATTCATTGTAGAAGAAGGTATCCTACTTGGTCATGTCATCTCTAAAGCTGGATTAGCCATTGATCCTGATAGAGTGAAAGCACTTTTGGAGCTCACCCTACCAGTTAATAAGAAAGGTTTGCAATATTTCTTTGGAAAAATAAATTTTGTGCAAAAATTTATTGTAGATTTTGCACAGATTGTTAAGCCAATGACTGAACTGTTGAAGAAAGATGCACCTTTCAAATGGATAGATATAAGGAAGAATGCTTTTAGAAAAATCCTAGAAGAAATAGCTCAAGCACCTGTGCTAATTAATCCTGACTACTCCTGAGGTTTTATTCTATATGTTGTTGGTGAACAAGAAAGTTATGTTGTAGTCCTTACACAGAAGGGGGCAGACAATGAAGAAAGACCCATAGCTTTTCTGAGTTCCACCATGCATGATCATGAAGAGAGATACAACTTTATTGAGAAGCAAGTGTATGCTATCATGAAATCCTTGAACAAATTCAAACACTTTCTGTCACAAAGTAGAATCATTGTTTATGTGATTCATCCTGATGTCAGAAATTTTATAATACAAGGAGAACTTGGTGAAAAAAGAGTTGGTTGGGTGACTAAGATACAGGAATATGATGTAGAAATACATCCAACAAAAATAGTAAGAGGTAGAGCCCTGTGTCAAGAATTGGCCAAGCAAGCTACAAATGATCATGTGGAGCACCAAGGTGTAATGGCAAATACAGAATCAGATCCAAGTCCAAAAAACACTGATTGGATTGATGATCTTGTGAAGTACTTTCAGACTGGAATGTGTCCTGAGAATCTGAATGCTTCACAAAGAAGAAGGTATAGAGCACAAGAATTGAAGTACACCCTTCAATCAGAAGGGTTGTACAGAAAAAATATAGATGGTGTACTTTTAAAGTGCATAAGAGAGGATGAGAAACAAAAAGTGTTAAAAGAATTTCATGGGGGTCTCTCTAGAGGACATTATTCAGGAAGATCCACTACTTTGAAAATACTCCGAGCAGGTTGTTACTGGCCTTCTATTTTTTTAGACACTTACAAAGTCACTAAGAGTTGTGAGCAGTGCCAGAGATATGTAGGGAGAAACAGAAATGCCCCTATGCCCTTAAAGCCTATCCAAGTTGAAGAACCTTTCCAACAGTGGGGGTTAGACTTTGTTGGGATAATAGAACCCAATTCATCAACTGGCCATAAGTACATACTTACTACCACAGACTATTTCACCAAATGGGCTGAAGCTATCCCTACTAAGAAGGTTGATCAAGAGGTGGTAATTGAGTTTGTGGAAAGCTTGATTACAAGGTTTGGTGTACCAGATTCACTAATTATAGATAATGGATCAACTTTCATTGGAGCTAAAATGATTGAGTTTACTAGCAGATATGGCATATATTTGAAGACTTCTTCCAACTATTATCCACAGGGTAATGGTCTAGCTGAGTCTACAAATAAAAATCTCCTCAGAATCCTGAAAAGAACACTGGAAGATAACAAGAGAAACTGGCATTCCTTGATCAATCAAGCACTATGGGCTGACAGGATTTCAATCAAGAAATCTATTGATACATCACCCTATTCCTTAGTCTATGGTAAAGAGGCCATTTTACCTATACATATGGAAATACCAACACTAAAATTACTCAATCAAATGAACGAAGAAGGAGGTCAACCAATGGATGCCCGGTTAATGCAACTTCTACAACTGGAGGAACAGAGAGAACAGGCTTATAATCATCACCAGAAACATATGGCAGATACAGAAGGATGGTTTAATAAAAAGACAACCTACAGGAAATTTAAAGTGGGAGACCTAGTTTTAAAATGGAATGTGAAAAAGGCTAAGCCAGGTAACCACGATAAATTTGATGCTTTTTGGGAGGGCCCTTTCGAGATAGTTGTTGAAAGGTAATTTAATTCTTTTCAACTGAAAGATCAGTAGGGTATGACTTTACCCATAACAGTGAATGCTTTTCACTTAAAGCTCTATTTCAAATAAAAAGGGGAGAAAAATTCTTATGTATAATATGTACATTATGATAAGTTTGTAAATATTTCCTAAGTTATTTCTAGTTCATTAAAGTTTTGTCATCATCCCGCAACCAACCAGAGGCTGCCAGCAAGAGAGAGATGAAATCAAAAAGTGCTATATTGTCGGATATAGCGGTTTAAATTTGAAATTGCCACACGGCTTTCCAATTATTGGTGGGAGAAAACCATTTTCTAGAAGGAGCCTTGATAAGCGTTATTTTCATTAAATAAGGTTGATGGTCAGTTGCCGAAAGAAATTTAAAATTTGCCACATGGCTTTTCGATGATAGAAAGAAAGGAACCACCTTTGCAAATGGGAAAAGCTTTGGTAAGCGTAATATTTATTTGTCTGTAGAAAATAATCATTGGTTTGATTTTTGAAACATTCGAAAAGGTGGCAGAAACAAGGCACAGAGGGATTCGAGAAGATCTAGCCCACCAACTGCAATTAATGCAAATCATGCATATGTTTCTAATTGATGTAAAACCCTAATTTTACTCCTGAGTAAAATCCGTTGCATCACTTTCTATTCCTACTTTTCCTAGTTCAAGTTCAGTTCAGAAAAAAAGCTCAGTGTGACAAATTTCTCATGGCTCCAAAAAAGAATACCCAAAAAACAACAATGGTGGGCCCATCTTCTACACCTTCAGCAGCAAGACGTGGAGAAGACATGAGTGAAAAATTCATCGATCGGGATGCTAGAATCGGTGATACGGTGGTAACATGGAAAGACCCAACAAGAATCTGAAAGGATATTGAAGACAGAATGGCTACTGGGATTACTGTGTCTTCTCCTGCCACTTATGCTTTTCATTCATTGCTATACTGGTATGTTTATATTCCTGTGCACCCTTGTCCCGAATTGGTTAAAGCAATCACAAATTGTTACGATGAAAAAAATAAAGTTGTTAGAAATCAGAGAGGGAGATTGCTTTTCACTTTGAGCACAGATGCTTTTATTTTTGCTTTTGCCGTTGGATATGTACCCGCTCTTGAGCCTAAAGCTTTTAACCCAGAAGATCAAGCAAAATATTTTGTTCCTTCTAAAAAGATAAAGAATTTCCTCTATACACAGTTGAAAAATCCACCTACCGGAGGAAAAATGCCTGAAACCCCCATTCCCCTAGCTGAGTTCAAAAATCCGGAGTTATTTTCTATATTAGCCATGGTAGCTGGACTGAAGACTGATGAGAAAGTTCATGGGTGGCAGATTGCCTTAGTCAATTGCCTATCAAATCCAAAAAATTATGACTCTGCAGTTATGGATAAGAATGTTAGACCTTTGTTTTTTGACTGGCCAGGGTATCTATTTAGAGAAATCCATGAAGGGTTATCTACAATTAAGAAGGGGTCTCAGTTTTCTTTTTGTTTTTCTTCATATTTGGTGTGGCTATTATTTTTATTTATGGCTAAGGAGTTAGCATTTATTTCTATTAATGATAAATATGAAAAAGGGAGGACCTTACCAGTGTATGAGTGGACCAATGTGTTGTACAAAACTGAATCATATTATGATTTTAATAGGGAATTTCTGGGTCCAGCTTTGAAAATAATGTATGGAGAAATCAGAAGGTTAACCCTAAAAGCTGAAAAATTTATAGAATAAACACGCTGAAGAGGGTGACTGGTTTATTCTCACCCAGGGGGTTGTCATCAGGTTGTATGGGTTTGCTGGAAAACCCTTCTTACTTCCTCATTATGTTACTGATAAATTGTTTGCATTAGAGTATGTAAGACAAATTGAACACATTAATGTAAAATATGGCACAGGTATAGGTAAAACTGGTACCTGTACTATACCTTTTCAGTTTTAAGGTGTTATTGTTTCTAAAAGAGGTCAAAATGAGCAAATTGCTCAAGCTCTGAGAGATTTGGGGTTAGTAGAGATCCCTCAAAGATGGAAATATGATCCTATAAATAGATTTGCATAAAGACAGGTAATTTTGAATAGAATTCCAATGAAAATTTATCATGCATCCATCAGACCGGATATTGAAGCCTGTAGAAACAATAATGAAGAAGATGCACTAGAATGGCATGTAGAAAGAATGCAACCATTGCCTCCTTGGCATGATTTTTATGAACATGTGATGTATTATGACCCTGAGAATAATTTAAAACATGTGTTAAATGAGAACACTATTTCTAGAATGCAAAAGAAAGGTGCAGATTGGACGATAGGGAAGATTCATGAATGGTGGACTATGAGAGTGCAAACAGACATGATTGATTCAAGGTACCCTATAAAAAATGATCTTGAATTTTTGGTACGATATGACCATTATCAGAAATCCTGGTCAGGAGTTTTTCCTATGAAGATACCTCGTAGCATTGGTGGCAGCAAGGAGACAAGTCCCGAAGCTGCTAAAAAATAGAATGTTGACCAAGGTAAAGGTAAGAAAATTGCAGTTGAGCAACCATTGGCTCAAGCACAGACCAGGCTTAGAACTTCAAAGAAAAGGGCCACTGAAGAAGTCTTCACAGAAGAGCAGGGAAAAACATATGGGAAAGCTGCTCAAATGATGTTAAAAATGGGATATGAAGGCAAAGGCCTAGGAAAAGAAGGACAAGGGATCACTGAACCCTTAGGCTGAAAGAAGAGGAAAACACCTGGCCTTAGGAGCTGATTCATCAAGAGGTAAAGTTGCAACTTCTAAAACTATTAAGTTTGTTCCCCCATCAAACTCAGCTACAGAATCTGATGAAGAACCTCTTTGTATTAAGAGGAAGAGGCTAAAGTCTGTAGCAGAAGTTCAAACAAAAAATAAACAAAATGTTGAAGAAATCCTAGTTCATGAGCAAATCGCTCAAAATGATGATGTTAATAATATTGGAACTGCTCCAGATGGTGAGCAAATTGTTCAGGATAGTGAGAATAACATTCTAAATCCAGAGCTTACTAAACAAGAAAATGTCCAGATTGGGACTATTGATGATCCAAATGACCTTGCTCAGGAGGATCAAAATGTATCTATTTTTAAAGAAATTATTGTAAAAAAGGAAAATGTGGAACATAGAAGAAAATAGCCTGGGGAAATTCCCCAAAATGTTGAAATTATAAATCTTGAAGAAGATATAGATGGTGAAAATATGGTTGATAACAGAGAAAATGTAGAAGTTCCTACACAGGATGAAAGTCGAAATTCTATCATGAATGAAGACAATCAAGATCGTGAAGGAGAATATGGAGATCAACAAGTGCTTCAAACAGAAAAAGGTATGTTTTCCCTTTTCTCTCACTCTTTTCTCTCTACTCATCCCCAAAGTGATTTTCCTTCCTTTTCTTGTTCAAAGAAAGATGTAATGTTTCCTTTGAATTCATGGTTTTCTTCCTCAGAACCAACATTATCCCCCTAGTTCCAATCTGAAGTTAATGTTGAGTTAGTTCCAAATCCATTTCTCCCTAGCATTTGCGTCCCAACCATTAAATCAATGTCTACTCCAGATGCTGAGAGTCATCCCACTCTTTCAAAATTAAAATATTTGAGGAAGGCAAACAAAAATGCCTTAGACTGGTGGACATCTCATTCTACTGGAGATTCCAAAACTCCAGCTCGTATTCAAGAGATAATTTCTCTTGATCCCACCACAATGCAGAGGAAGAAAGTAAAATTGACACCTGTGTCAAGGAAATCAAAAGGAGATATGACCATTGAAGATTATCAAGCGGAAGATACAACTGAAGACATTACTCAGCTACATATGTCAGATGAGTGGGGGAAGGCTCAGGCACATTTTGGCACTATTTACTTACATGGAGAATTTTTCAAAGAAAAGTTTGTTAAAGAGCAAGAGGCCAGGAAAGAATTAGAGTCAATCCTATAGGAACAAAAATTGACAGAAAAGGCCCTAAAACTAGAAGCAAAGAAATGGGAAGATAAGTTTGGAGAAGCTGCTAATGAAGTGGCCAAATACAAAGAAAAATTGGCAGAGGCAGATGCACAGATTCAGTCCCTAAATCTATAGGTTCAACAACTCTCAGTAGCAGATAAAATAAAAGAATAGATGCTCGAAGATATATTGACATTAAGCCTTAGAGCAAGGCCTATGTTATTGTACCTAGCCAAAGTGAAGGAGGTAATTGAAGTAGTCAGTGAAGAACTAAAAGCTTCAGTAAACTTCCTTCAAGAAAGATCAGATGCGGCAACAAAAATTCAAGTCTTATCAAAAAATATGCCAGAGAGCGTTGCTGCTAAAATCTGTAGTGAAGCATGGTCTCAAGCTAAGATTGTAGCTAAAAGTTTCTTTAGGAGACTTAAACTTGTAACTCAAGGTGACAAGCTCCTTCAAGAATTAGAAGTTGAGGCCAAGGGATTAGTGAAGCATTTAAATTTGGCAAACAAATGTGGACTTCCATATTTGTGGGATGATAATTCAAAAGTTTTAAGTGAAGATGCGCTAACACTATCCCTAAAATATTTCATAGAAGATGAGTCAGAGATAGAGAATTAGGAAGAACCTATAGAAGAAATGCTAATATTCACTATGGTGCAGAACCTCACACAGATTAAGTCTTGCTTGCAAGAATTGATTCTGAGGAATAAAATTGTGTCACATGATAAAGTAGAAGAGTTGCAGTATATATATCAATTGTTCATGGATTCTTCAGACCTTGAAGATGAATACTGGAAGCGAGTGTGCCTTACTTACAATGAAGTGGTTGCTATGATAGAAAAATTGAAGAAGTCCAAACATGATAATCAAAAGCAGCTGACAGAAGGAGGGACGAGTAGCCAACCATGAAACCTGTTTGAGATTGTTTTTAAGTTGTTAATGTATTTTTAGTAAAAAATCCATAAGCTGTGAAAGGTATCCTGAAAAGGTAATGCTTTATTTGTCTAAATGCATTTCTTCTTGAATATTCTTTTCCAAAATCTCCTCTCCTGTATTTGTTTTTTAACTTCGTTTCCCAATGGATGAAGGTCCTGGATTCTAATATTTTTGCTAGCAAAATTTCCCCGAAAGGCGCCAAGAATGTTAGTCTAAAAAGACTACCTTGATAGATAGCATATTTTTTGCATAGAAAGACCAGCGTTTCATTTTTGAGACATGAGGCAAAAAATTGACTAAGGCATGAAGAAGGTCCTGATTTCGTGACATGTCGGGTTTTCGCCAGTATGTAGCTCGAAGAGGCCAAAAAATAGGAGAACATCATGATTTCGCGACATGGCGGGTTTTTGCCCGTGAGCAGCCCGAAGGAGCCAAAAAGGAAAGAGTGTCACGATTTCGTGACATGATGAGTTTTCGCCAGCATGCCGCTCACAAAATCTGAAGTACAAGAAGATGTCGTGATTTCGTGACATGGCGGGTTTTCGCCCGTGAAGCTGCCTGAAGAAGCCAGAAAGAAAAAGGTGTCATGATTTCGTGACATGGCGGGTTTTTGCTCGTGAAGCAGCCCAAAGGAGCCAGAAAGGAAAAGGTGTCATGATTTCGCGACATGACGAGTTTTCACCGACATGGATATAATTAGTAATAAATAAGATGCCTCCAAAAGCTCGTGTCAGTAACTGGAAGTAGATAGTAGAGAATATCAATTCCTAGATTTTTGCTATCAGATTTTGTTTGTTAGAAGCCATGCAAAACATATGGAAGCATGATTGTAGTCTGATTGCTTGTAATTGATTTTATGTCAGAATGTACTAATTATAAAGATACTCACCATAGGGTATATATAAGAGTAAACGCACCTTGAAAAGAGGTCGGCTCTTGGGCGTTTACAAGACTGGATGTATGTACTTTGAATACAAGCAATAAAATTATGCTTCTATTGGCTTCTGGTTCACAGTGTGCAAGTGTATGTATTAACATTTCTCACTTCTATTCACATTATTGAAATATAGATTGTGTTTGTTCTAAAATTTGGACTTATGCAAAACATAAATCATATTGTTGGAGTTGAAATTTGATATATGCATGTGTTAGATAGACATCTAAATCACATTGAGAAATCCATGATTTCTGCGTGGAGATATAATAAATGCTTTAACAAGTAAAGTATATACGTTCATCTTAGTTGTTGTCTAATCTGTACCATAAGCAAGCTCTAGCCTCGACTATATTTCCCTCTCTTTCAGTAATGCTCTTTTCCCTTTTCCCATAAAAACCATTAAGGAACCAACCTCCTCTGGAGATTAGATGGAAGATCCCAAGATCAAGTCCGTCTACTCAATGTTGACAAAATCAAGGCGCAAATAACAACCATAGGCAGATTTTGTTCCAACAGTTTACCTAATTTCCTCTAAATTCTTCTATTTCCTCTTTAATTCCCCTAAATCCTCCCAAATATCTCTAATTATTTTTAATTCTTCTAAATTTCTCAAATTTTCCTAATTTCCCTAAATCCCTAACAAAATCTCCAAATCATCCTAAAAATTCCCAAAATCCCAATCAATCCCTAATTCCCTAATCAAATCTCTAATAAAGCCCTAATCATTTCCTAACCCCTAGTCAAATCCCAAATAAAATCCACAATAAATTCCTAAATCCCAAAAAAGTCCTCCAAAATTCTAATCAGTCCTCAAAATCCCTACCAAATCACCTAATAAATGCTTCTAATAAATTCCCAAGTCCTTCCAAATTCTCCTTTGCAATTTTGCATGAATTTAAAATTCCCCAAATCCCAAGTCAAAGCTCCTAATAAATATTCATCATAAATTCCCAAATCCTTTCAAATCCACCTTGCAATTTTCATGAATTTAAAATTCCTCCACATCACCCAAGGTCTTGATATCCCCATGTTCTATCACCACTTCCCATACCCATTTATGACACTTGGGTGGGTGAGAATTCTCCTCACCTAAGGTCATTAATGTTGGAAGGTGCACATTCCTCCAAATAGAAATCTCTAGATTTTTCTTGTCCTCCATACGTGTCACATGGTTGCCACCTGACATACTAGTCGCCACCTCCCTCTCCCTTGCAAATTTCTACAAATACCCCCCTCATTTATTCATTTGCATAAGAAGTTTTATTTCACTAGCCAAAACTCTACAAAAAAAGTTCCACCCCTTTCTCCTTTGTGCATTCAAGTATTTTAGGGTGATTATTCTCCTTTTTGTGCATAAAAAAACCATGAAATTAAGTCATCTTGAAGCATATATCCATATTCATATTGAAACTACTCTCATATGAGAGGTCAAACTTGGATCAAATTGGCTAAAGTATCCTAGCATTCCACAAAGGATCCACACCAAATATCAACACAACCAAAGCATCAAGAAGCCAATTGTATACCCTTGGGTGGTTAGCAGACCCAACCGCCAGGCCCCCTAGTGGTTAGCAGTCCCAACCACAATCCTCAGGGTGGTTGCATTCTAAGGCTAGATACAAACATCAAATCAGTAGCAGAAATTTCACTAAGGCAAGTAGGATAAATTTGTGAGGTTTTGTAATATTTTCATAGATTTTTATTGCTTTTATCAAGATTTTTAGAGTTTTTGTATTTGCATCTCCATATGGTTTGGGCCTAATCAAGATAGGCCCTCTTGATGTTATTAACTATTTGTTGTGGGCTTTGTGCAAGTGCCATGGAGGAGTATGTAGCCTAGGATGGTCTAGCTACCACAACTATTGAAGTTCATCCCCCCTTTGGAGGTGACCAAGGAAGACCATTGAAGCACCATTGATATTGCATGTTGTAAGAGGGAATTTCTCCACTTTGGGGACCCTATTGTAAGCCCCAAGTGGGCCATTTGTAAAAGAAATAATTTGTAACACATCTTATTTATCATTAATGTAAATGGTGCAATTTTCCTTGTTACATATATCATCTAGCTCATTTGTTACATATGTTCTATTTTTTCATTTTGGTTGATAAGGATTGCATATTTACCTTGAATCTTCCTATATTAAAAACCTAATGCTATATAAGTTAACTTATTCTGCAACCTTACAAGCTAAAATTTTATATAGTGAGATGAGTTTTATTTTATAAGCTTATGAGACCATAGTTCACCTTATAAAGTTAACATTAAAACTTATCTTAAAATTTAATGTATTAATATATTGGTTGGACATTTATTAGTAATTATATTATTACTTATATGTTTTATAAAACCTCTTCAACTAATTCATTGTTATCAATGTGTGATCATTTGATTAGAATTAGTGTTGGGTGGCTAAGTGCATCTTCCCATATTAATGTCTATTTTTTTTCTTTTCATTCTCCTTCCTTAATCATTATATGATTTGAATAATTTGTTGTTTCTATTCATTTTGACAATATTATGAGATTCAACAATCTAATATAATTTAATTGTACCCCCTATATTTCAAGCATATTTATAATAGTTTTCCCAAAGTATCATTATTCCAAAGTGAAAATTCATTCAAGAGGTCTTCATTTCTAGTGGTGATTGCAAATTCCTACAACTCCACAAGCTCATCCTACTAATCTCCACTATTATCTGTCTATCCTATATCCACCTTCCCACATAAACAGTGATTTGAATAATTCCTAATTATGAAATACCGAGGTCCTCAATATCCATGTGTGCAAATCCTCCCTCCTCCTAGGATTTGCCACATTGGTACTTATTTCTTTCCCATAATTGGGGTAATGAAAATGTATGAGTTATCTTCACCGATCCACCTTTAAAATTTTAATATTCTATATGTAATATGGATAGTAATTTTGATTAGTTACACTCATAAACTTCAATGATGTTCTCATATTTTAGTCCAATATTTTATTTCATTAATTTATTGTCTAAGAAACTATCTTATAGGGTTGTTATAAGAGGTGATATTTAATTCAAGGTAAATAATCTCTCTACCATTACATGAAACTTGTGTAATCTAAATATTTTATAGAATAATTTGTCCTCTATCATATTTGAGATAAAACCGAAGTTATACAATCATCTTGATTTAAAAATATATGTTTTAGTATTATCTTCAAATAGATTAGTATTATGTTAACATAAATTAGTAGACATTGATTTACCTATTAAACCTTAAATTTCTTGATGTAGTAACCATTCACCATACTTGTAAATTTGTATATTAGGGGATTAACAAAAAAATACATTCCATAATAAGTGCCTATATGATATGGGAACGTCCAACATAAAATGGTTGGCATATTGTTGGTAATTATCGAGTCTTGATTATATAATATGGAAGAGGAAGAGGACAAGGTGGTCTAAAATATGAGGAAACTAGGGGAAGAGAAGAGAAAGAAAAATATACCGAAATAGATAGAAGGGAGACAAAAGATAAAAGGGGGCATGTATATAGAGTTAAGAAGGGAATAATAAGAAGAAAGGATAGGATAGATATTTCTAGATAGTTATTTATGTATGTCAACCAAGATAAATGAAGGGGGAAAGATGTAATGTACAACAAATTGGCACCTTGGAAATAACAATAACTTTCCACATTGAATTTGTCTATGTGTATTTGAATGGTAATTGCATGAAATGTAGTAGATTGCATAGATTGGTATTTGTATAGGATTGTAGGTGAGTATGAGGAATGATTATTGTTTGTGTGAAGATATCATTTGAATAAGATTTTCTATTCAAGGGGAAGTTGATGTACAAGTAGAAATGTAGACTAAAGGTATTGTTTGTGATATTGAAATGAACATGCGATTACCATTCTATTGGTCATGAATCTACCTAATCATAAAATATATGCACCCTAGACCCGACCAACATTGAAAGGTCGAAGGAGAGAGATGTCCTTCGGGCCAATCTCCAGAGAGGGTTGGTTCCCTTACTAATCTAATTTGGTTTAAAGCTTAGGGTAACAGGAAAGAGATGGGAAATGATAGAAAGGAATGGGAAATATGGCTATGAGCCAGAGATGAAAGGTGGGGATAAACTAGCAGCTAAAATCCAAATCAAGTTTTAATCAGCATGTAATGGAAAGGAAAGCATAGGAACCATTCATAGATTGTAGGGATAATTTCCAATGACCATTTCAGCATTCAGTTCTCTACCAAGAATTAAATTCAGAAATGCAGAATTTAAATTTACCTAACAAAGATCATGAACTTAACAGAAATGAAAGGCAGAAAATAATTGCATACAACACTACTCCAGGAACCAGAAGCCAAGAATCCTTCAATTGATGCAGAAAACTCAAAGTGTTTTTTGTAGAATGTTCATCCTCCTTCATTACATCAAAATGCTTAGTATTTATAGAGGATTTCACCTCTAAAATTAAATGCATATAAAAACAAAATGTTGGCTAGTCAAAGACCAGCAAGAGCAATTCTCTCCTCGATAATGGCGATGATCGAATCAGAACATTCTTCAAGAAGCAATGATCCCTTTTTCATGGAGTGTGCCTAGGAAATCAGTAGAGATGGATGATAGGAAAAATGTTCCAGACGTCGGTGCATCGAAACTCAGCAATATCGCATGACAATCAGGAGCTTGGATATTAAATTATGGTCACCATTTCATCATTTTATGCCTTGAAATTTTATCTTCGCTAGGGGAGACCCAACGAAAATTAACTTTGTTTTGAAAAGGAGTGAAATCAGTGGAGGGCGCCTCGAAAATGAATAGGATCGCACCAGAATCCAGGACATAGCATTTAATCTTGGCATCTCTTCAGTAGGAATTCTAGAAATATTAATTTCATTGCTCCAAGAATTAAATTCCATCAATCTTTGATCTTTCCCAAAAAATATCAGCAATAATGGCACCTTCGAAAGAAAACTTTGCTGAAAGGAAGGGGCAAGAATTGATTTCGCCTAGGCAATTTGGTGTTTTCGCCCATCAATATGCTTTTGCTCTTCACCTGATTAATTTTACTCGAAAAATAGAGAATTTTACCAAAAAATGGAATGGAAATGACTTCTACGAGAAACTAGGTGAAAATGATTGATTTCGCCCTCAAGAAGGGCGAAAATGATTTTCACCCCCTACCTGGGGTGACTTTGACTTTGATCAGCATATAAAGATGCTTTTTAGGACTTTCACTCCAAACTGGGTGAAATCAATGTTTCTACTCAAAATGGGGTGAAATTACATTGGTAGGCACCTTCTTTAAATTTACTTTGACTTTGACTAGTGCAACCTTCACCCGAATGATGTCACTTCATCATTTGCACTCCGAAAAATATCCTCAACTTGGATTTCACCCAAAAGAAGGGCGAAAGTGATTTTCACCTCTTACTTGAGGTAATTTTGACTTTGACTTCACAAGGCACACGTTTTGCTTGATTTTCCCTGAAACGTCTTCATTTAGAAATTCACCCTGAAGAAGGGTGAAAATGATTTTCGCCCCTCCTAGGGTGACTTTGACTTTGACTAGTTCCCCATCCATTATCCCCAAAAATAAAACCCCAAAAAAGGGTGAAATCACCTTAAATGCATAATTTTTGGGTGAAAGTACTTTTCTCCACTTTGTAAAATCTTGCCTTCATTTTAAACCGAGCGCTTTCCATTGTTTTCACTCCCACTTGGGCAGAATCTTCTTAACATGGTATTTTCACCCAAAAGAAGGGCGAAAATGATTTTCGCCCCTTCCCTAGGGTGAAAATATCTTCCCCTTTGTCTTCATTGGTGCTTTTCCTTTTAATAATAATTGTTGAAGCCTTAGACCATTTTCATCGCTCCTTTGATCCTGAGACGTTATTTTGCCATACATTTCCCCCTTTATATTTTTCCCATGATTTACATTAATTTTTACTGACAAAAACTTGTGTATTTCCAAGGATGAAATCAACCTTCTTTATTTAGTGAAATCACTCAAAGGAGGGAAACAAAAAATGTTACATTAAAATAGTAAAGACAAAAGATCCAAACAACTGCATCATTCATCTTATATTCTTTGAATTTTATAATCAAAATTTAGTGTGGTAAAACTGCCAACACTTTTGGTGGCTCTCGGGGTATTCAGCTCATCTAGATGCAATCGACCCCAAGCCTTCATCCATTGGGCTCAGCTATCACCACCGTCGACTACATCAGATGGTACATTTGATTCAGTAGCCTCCTTTTTTTCTTTCCTCTTATGCCCATTTCTCCTGCTCTTCTACAACCTCTTTCTACTTTGCTTCCGCTTGTGCTTGTGCTTCTTGCTTGGCGAGACTTGTACTGGTAGTCTCATATACTACAACCACCTTAGCCCAAGACTCTTCATCGAGCTTCGAAGGATACTAGAGTGAATCAATGACAAAGCGCAATGTCTCGACGTGGTCCAAGCTGATGTGATTAGCTCTCTGACTAAGCTCCAACAGGGATGATTCGATGTAGGTGAGCCTCTCCATGCATGGTAGTACTTGTTCCTCCATGATTGGCTCCTCCTAACTATCAATATCTAAAGTATCTTCAGCAAAATTTTCCAAGCCACCTCCAATTCTTTCTTCGATAAAATCTCCCCCTGATCATCAATGAAGCTCAGAAACCCAACATCGGCTAGAGCCTCAAAATAAATGAGTAAAATGCAATGCTCTTATTCAAACATAGTATCCAAATTTCAGCCCTCTCTAGCCAAATCCAACCTAGAAAAGTAGCTACACAACATAATCTTGGTACTGGACCAAGCTCGATCCATCCCACTCAATGGCTTAACTTGGAAGTTAGACTGAGCTAACACCTGAATCTTCAGTGCCATCTCCAACTTGGGTTCCAACTGCTCCTCGACATACTCCAAAGTCTGATCACCAATGAAAATTATTATTCGAGCCTCATGAATATACAATAGAACTTTGAGCACTTCTACCACCAATGTCACACAATATTTAGTTAAATGGCAGTGAGCTTCTTTGATTTTCTCCTTGGAGAAGCCCACTAACTGTGTGGCTTTCTTAGCCAACTATTTTTGTAAAGCTTCAAGTTGGGCGGTCAATGCTTGCACTTGCTTCTCTGCTCCTACCCAAGCTATCTAGTATCCCTTGGCTGTATTCTCCAACTCTTCCACTTTCCATTACCAATGCTCTACCTCTGATTTTTTATCTCCAGTTGTGCCCTATTTTTAGCCAGAGCTTCATCTAACTCAACAATCTTCACCTCAGCCTCAAAAAAGCTTTTCTTGTAATGCTCACCATGCAGGTAAAGAGAGCTCATATCCACCTGTATATTCCCCATATTCTCTATAGTATCAATATTCGTCAAGTCCTCTATAATGACTTCATAAGTGTAATCACTTGGAGCCATTTCTCCTTGGGGCTTCTGGACCTAGGGGATCATTTTTACAGTGTGGGACTCCATAGCTTCGAGGTCAAAAGTGACCTTCTTCAATGTCTTTGCTGGAGCTTGAGATTCTTTTTACTTATGAATTTTTAGCCACTATGATGAACTCTGGTGGGCTCGACTTATTTTTACTACAATAGGATGCTCTAGCACAATCTCCATATCTAGCTCTAGCAACACCTGCAACTCAATAAATGGAGTAGAGGGAAAATGAGCCTACTGAGGTTTTGGCTTGGGAAGGGAAGTAGAAAAGGGAATGGTTGGTGGAACGGAAGTGGTTAAGGGAATGGAAGTGAGGGGTTCAGCTACAGTTACACTCACTCGAGGAGGAGCTTGTGTACTTATAGCCATGATAGAAATTATCGAAATGGAGGATGAAGGGAGAAAAAATGGATTGGGACTAGATGCAAAAGAACTAAAAGAAAGGGAAATAGAAGAAATAAGAATAGAAGAAGAGGGAGCATCGATGACTGGGGACTAGGAAACAAGAATTGAAATAGAAGTGGAAGGTATACCAAATGGGGGTGAGATGGAAGAGACAACTACGAAATGGGGTGCAACAGTCATCGAATGCTCAAGAGAAAGGGAAGAGGGTAGAGAAAATATACCTTTAGGCTCCGACACCATTTGAGTCGATGATGAGGGTGGTTGTGATACTAGTTCTCCTTTATCTTGTTCCTCCTCTATCTCCTTCTCCAGATCTATAATTTCCATATGCTGGCCAAGCTATCCTACCTAAACCAAAGGAGGATTTTCTGAAATGTCAGCCTGTGTGGCTTCAACTGTAGGAGGAGGGTTCACACTTGATGAAGAAACTACACCTGTCCTTGGCTTCTTGGAGATATTGGGAAAAGGAAGTACCTCACGCTTACTCCTATTTTTCTATTGGGATTGCTCTTTCAATGATGATTATTTCTCTTCTTCCACAAGTGGTGCTTCCTCAACCACATGTTGCTCCCCTTTGACCATGATCTCTTCACTATCAGATCTTTAAAAGCTTTGAGGTACAATTTTAGTGAAAGAAATTGGCTAATAACTATCATAATATTCATCATATACATCCAAAAATGCATCATCCATTGCCAAGCCATAAGTTGACCCAATTTTCCCTCTGTGGGCCCTCATAACCCACCAATTGGTGATTTTCTCCTCAGACCAAGTGGGCAACTATTCCTTCATTTTTCTAAACAAGCCCGAAGGAGGAATCTGGTGCTTGTGAACTACAGGGTTATACTCAACCTCCATCTCATAAAAATCATGCCATGGTAGGAGCGACATCATATTTTCGACATGCCATTCAAGATCATGCCCCTCTAGATTATTTTTATGTCGCTCAATATCTAGTCTGGGATAAACAATGAAAACTTTTTGCTTTAATCAATGTTATAAAGTGACCCAAAGGGTCATACTTCCACCATTGAGGTAACTCCACCATACCCAGGTCATAGAGAGCTTCATTAATCAACTTATTCTAGCCAACCTGGTCTACTTCAATATCATCAAAGTGAAATGGCATGGTGCATGTAGTTTTCTTTCCTCATCCTACCCCATAGACATCATTGATGAAGTCATTATGGTGGACAACTTCCATCGCAAAAAGGTGCTCTGTAGTAAAATATGGAAGGAGAAATGACTTGCTAGTGAAGCCAAAAATTCATACCATGATGCCTTGCATCAACAAGAAAATATCTCCTTTCTCCTTCGCAATGATCTCCTCCCTCATCGCCCTTGGCACTCTCTCACATGTGCCAAAAATAAGTTCGAGGGTAGGGCCCAAAAACATGCGATTAAAATTGTAAAATGACTCCCTCCTAGACAAGCTTGGAGTCCACAAATAAACTAGTAGCTTCCTATCTGCCTCATCAACTTGCTTGATCGCTATGAAAGAAAAATATTGGTGCATATGGAAGAAGAAATACCAAGCCAAAAATGAAGTGTGCTTGAATGATATTGCTCCTTCACTCTATATCTTCTCTAACTAGGTATGCATTGCTCGAGCCATGTAATCCACCCAATCAAAGAAAATCAGGTTTGTGCTTGCTTGCATTATTGTTGGGGCATAAAATTCCACCTACAAAATACATTGTACAAGCATCACTTGCCATTTATACACCGTGGAGTCGGTAGGAAGACCGAACACCCAAACCAACATGGAAAACATGTCTAGACTTTTAAACTTCATTAGAGGCTTTGGCAAAGTTCAATAACTCTCCAAACTAGGATGCCTTTATCAGTTGATTCTCCATGAACTAGTGCAACATCATAATCGACTGGTACCTCTCCTCTTGCTCCTTGAGATTTAATTTTTTAAACATAACATCCAAAGAAGGCTTCACCCCACATGCAAATGCTTCTCTAACTATGCTAGCTAAAATGGTGAACAATTTATCTCCCATATTCCCACAACCCTCATAATAAATATGTTACATAGTACCATAATTTCACATGATAGGCAATAGTTAATGGGCTTTCTAGCATCAAGCCTTGCCCGACAGTAGCTTCCACATCCTGGCACAATTTTTCCATGCCCTTGTTCAAAATAGCATATTCTCCAATCTGAGCCAGCGCATCATAATATGGGTCAAGCTCTATATTTTCATTATGCCTAGCTTTTTTAGCTTTTTTGCCTCCTTGTGCTTTCTTTGGCTCAACAACTTTCATTGACTCAAAAATTTCTTTCCCATCTTCATACAATCAACTTTACTGCAACAATATGATAATCCTGCAACAAAGCAACAATTTGAGGCAAATGATAATCCGAAAATGCTCCAAAAAAATTATCTCAATATTTCTTTAACTGCAAGCTTCTAGTTCACCATATTTAAAACTTTTGCTCCCAACTACCCAATTAAATGTAGGTGGTGCACTTTTGATGAATTCGGGTGAACGTGCTCCCTTGGTTCTCTCACTCAACATACTTTTCATGATAACTTAACTACCATTAATACCCTTACACTATAAATCTTCCTCAAACTCCATGCTTAGCCACTTTTTATCTTGGAGGGCGTAATCTAGCTATTTAATAACTCATTTCAGGAATGATAAATGCCACATGGGAGTGATGGGCACTTTTTAGGGGTGAAAACCATTAACTTCACTGCATGATAACACAAAAAATACCTTTTTGAATTTTTCTAATGAAATTAACTCGATTTCATGCAATTAACTGAAGTCTATTCTAAAATTAGTGCAGGCCAACGAAAAACATCAACTGAGTGTGTCTTCTATCAAAAACATCCTTGGACAAAAATACTCATGCAACTGGTACTCCGAAAATGCTCTTCTCTGCTTGCTTGGTGAAATTACATGCTTTGCAGCCCTTTTAAAATAATTTATCTTTTTAATTTCACCCCAAAAAAGCTTATTGCTAAAAAGCAAGCTTTAACTGAGAGTGCTTTGCTTGGAAAAGCAAGGCGAAATTAATTTCACCCCCTTCCCTATCAAAAATAATCTTGCCAACTGGAGTTCTTAAAAAAGCATGTGATTTTTTATCTTTTCTTGGAGTTTCGCTCCGAAAACATCTTTGGGAGAAATAAATGAGAATTTCACCCCAAAAATAGAAAAAACATGGCGAATCTCCTTTTTGGGCGAAAATAAAAGTTTTCATCTTTTAATTTTTCTTTGCTTTTTTCTTTTCTCTTATCCCCTTTTTTTATCTCCCTTTTTGGCAATTAAAAATATGGGCGCTTTTAAAGCAAATCATGCCTTTATAGCTTTTTAAAATTCAACTTTGACTTTACCTCCAAAATTAATTGCCAAAGAATTGCTTTTTCTTAATGATTTTTACCGAACATGACTAAAAAGCCTTTAAAATATTTTTGGGGCGAAAACACTTGTTCAGAATAGGATTAAATTCTCCCAAAGAAAACATTTATTTTTATTTTTTTATAATTTTAAAAATACTTGACTCAGAATAAAATAACATAAAAAAATTATGTACATATATACATACTTGATCAAAATTTTATCACTGATGGTAGGCCTTCAAATGAAGACCATTTATTGGAATCGGCAACACATGACCATCCATATCTTTCAAATGAAATGAGTTAACCTGATTCACACCTAAAATCTGGAATGGGCCCTCCCATATCGCTTCAAACTTGTGATGCTTGCCAGGCTTAGCCTTGTTCTCATTCCATTTTAGCACTAGATCACCTACCTCGAATGACTTCTCGAAAGTTTTCTTGCCAAACCATTTTTGTGTCATCCGGGCATGTTCCATGAAGGCATTGTATGATTTCTCCCTCTCTTCCTCCAGCTATAAAAGTTGAGCCAACCTCGTGCTCATGGGGTCAGATTCATCATCTTCACCATCCAATAAGTGCCATGATTGAAGGGTCAAAAATTCAATATGAATGGGCAAGACTGCTTCTTTATCATATACCAAGGAATAGGGGGATGTCTTGATGGATTTTTCACTGAGATGTGATCGGCCCATAATGCTTGGTTCAGGAGCAAGTGCCAACTGCGCTTATTATCTCCCAGAGTCCTTTTTAGAATTCTGAGCAAATTCTTATTTGTGGACTCAGCCAAGTCATTTCCTTGTAGATAATAGTTAGATGATATCTTTAAATAAATCTTGTACTTACCCATGAATTCGCTGATCCTGGCACCGATGAAGGGAGTTCCATTATCCATTATGATTGCATCTGGTATACCAAAATGAGTGATTAATCCTTCAAGGAAAGAGATAATTGTTGCTTGGTCCACCTTCTTGGTTGAAATTGCTTCTACCCATCGAGTGAAATAGTCGGTTGCAATCAGGATGTATTTGTGTTCGATAGAAGAATTGGGATCAATGACCCCAATAAAGTCTAAGCCCCATTGTTGAAATGGTGCTTCTACTTGAATTGGATGAAGGGGCAATGATGCATTCTTGCTTTTATCGACATATCTCTGGCACTTGTCACAACTCTGACTGACTTTGAAAGCATCTGCAAAGAGAGTGGGCCAGAAATAACCTACTTTGATGATCTTCAATGCCATTGGTCTCCCTACATAATGGCCTCCTGATAAACCAGAGTGAAACTCCTCCAGGATTCTTTATTTCTCTGATTCTCGGATGCACCTAAGAAGTACTCCATCAATATTCTTATGGAACAGCCCATTTGGCAACATCATATACCTAAGGGCCTAAAGTCTGAATCTCCTTCTCTATGAGGCATTAAGATGTGAAGGACACCTTCCTGAATGGAAATATTCGACAAGGTCCTCTATCCAATCATGATCAACTATAGAGTGATTAGCAAAATTACTTTCACTTACTAAATCCTCAAGTTGGCAAACCATGGATTCAAAAGTAGTGCTTCTTGCAAGCTCCTAACATAATGCTCAGCCTCGAACTAGCTTGGTTGGTCGAATTTCAACATCATACTCCTAGATTTTAGAGACCCAACCAACTCTCTTGTCTCCAAGCTCTCCTTGAATGATGAAACTCTAGACATCTGGATGAACAACATAAACTATTATCTTGCTCTAGGAAACAAAATGCCGAAACTTCTTCAAGGATTTCATCACCGCATATACTTGCTTCTCAATGAAATTATATTTTTCTTCATGCGGTTGGATGACTTGGCTTAAGAAAGCAATTGGCCACTCATCTCCATCATCTCCCTTTTGCGTAAGCACCATTGCATAACTCTCTTGTTCACCAACGACATACAAGATAAAATCTTTTGAATAATCAGGGTTTACCAGGATCGAGGCTTGAGCAATTCTTTCTTTGATTTCTCTGAATGCTTGCTTCCTCTACTTAGTCCATTTGAACTCAACATTTTTCTTTAAAAGCTCAATCATCGGCTTTACCACTTGGGAGAAATCTACAATAAACTTTCGAACAAATTTTATCTACCCAAAGAATGATTGCAAATCCTTCTTATTGGATGGAACAAAAGCTTCAGGAGAGCCTCAACTCTAGCTGGATCAATAGCCAAACCTTTCTCCAAAATAACATGGCCCAAGAGCTTTCCTTATTTTACCATAAAGATGGACTTCTTTGGGTTGATGGATATTCCAAACTCTTAACACTTCTCAAACACTTGTCTCAAATGTAAACTATGCTCCTCCCTATTGTGAGAGAAGACAGTCATGTCATCCAAATAAATCACAATAACATGATTTAACAACTCACCAAAAGCTACGTCCATCACTCTCTAAAAAGTTGCTCCAACATTTGAGAGACCAAATGACATCCGCTGATAAGCAAATGTTCCCCATTTCATGGTGAACACCATTTTATATTGGTCTTCATCCTTGACCCAAATTTGATTATAGCCAGAGAATCCATCCAACAAAGAAAATATCTGAGCACCAACAACTACATGAAGAATATGATCAATATGAGGTAAAGGATAATGATCCTTTAGAGATGCTTGATTCAAATTTTAAAAATCAACACATAGGTGAATATCTCCATTCTTCTTCCTCACAGGGACCAGATTTGCTACCCAGGTAGAATGCTTAATCGGGTAAATGATCTTGGCTTCCAGTATCTTTAGTAGTTCTACTTTCATCAAGGTTTCAATCTTGGGATTGATTAGCCTCTACTTTTGCCTAAAGGGTTTCACTCCTTCCTACAACTCAATGGTATGTTGGATCACATCTTTATTGTAGCCTTTCAAATCCTGGTAGCTCCAAGTGATAATGTTTGGGTACTCATGGCACAGCTCCTTGATCTACTCCAGCTCTTCCTAAGTGCAATCGGTGCCAACTTTGATCGACTTCTTGAGTCCCAACTATAGTTCAGTGTACTCCTTCTCATCCACTTTGATCTTATGCTTTTTTGCTCTATCATTCTGATCAAAGAGACTCTCAAGCATAATCAATCCTTTTGGGATATGATTATTCCGTAGTTGGATCAATCCCTCAGCTTCTTCCTCATCAAGTGTTCTTTCTTCCATAGTACTAGCTTCTCTTATCAGGAAATTTACAATATGCTCATCACTTTCGAACACTTGCTAGTAGATATTTTTGTCAAGGACTGAAGGTCTATAAACTAACCTCATAGTCTTGGGCTTTCTCACCACATGCTCAACTGGAGAAAAATTAGTACCAAGGGATGCCAAGATATCGACATGCTTGTTCTACTCCCACGAGATCGCTTGGATGTTCAATGTTGTATAAGCCTCAAATAGGTCCCAAAATTTATTGCGATACACCTTTAAGTAGTGCTGCTTGGAAACACACTTACTAGTTACCTGGTTGATGATCAACTCAGAATCTCCAAAAATCTATAGTTGTTTGATCCCAAGCTTCTCGACTTTCTTCAAACCCAAGCAGAGTGCTTCATACTCGATAACATTATTGGTACAACTCTAGGTCAACTAGTAAGAATAAATATTTTGTATGCCAGAAGGAGAAATGAGAATGATCCCTACCCTATGCCATTCTTGCATCTTGCACCATCAAAGTACAACTTCCATAATTGATCAGGAATAGGATCTTGATCATCAGACACCTTCACTTCAGCTTTTTCAGGCTTAGTAATGGTGTAACAACCAATTTTAATCTCCATCATGGCATTAAAATCGAGCATTGAAAACTCATCTTTTGTTTGAAGCTCATCCAGAACTTCTTCCATCAAATCTAATTCCTCCAATTCTTCAATCATCAAGTTGATAGAATTCATGGGTTTATCTTCTTCTTCAATATTCTCTATGTGATAAGTAGAAGGCTTCTCATTATAGATATAGATTCTCCTTCCTTTGATAGGAATCTCCAAATGAGAATAGTCCAGAGAAAGATAGCCTCCCAACTTGGTAGTGAACTCCCATGACAGGCACATGCTGAAGTACGACTCCAGATCAACCACAACCACCTCTTGGATCACAGTGATCTGAGGTATTTTATGCAACACAATGGGGATGTCTTTGATGACCCCTACTATCCTCACAAGGGTTCCATCTAATTGCAAAATTCTAGGGCTGCTTCTTGTATATTCCATACCCATAACATCACAAACTACCTTTGGCATGATAGTCATCGCAGCATCGGAGTCGATCATGCAATTGTGCACAATCCAACCTTCCATCCTGAGAGACAAGTAGAAAGGGGGTGGTCTATTCTTTCTAGTGGTAGAAGTCATCAGTATTTGAGCTAACACTATCTGAGTCAGATTCTTCCCCTTATCTTTCACAAATTTTAGTGATTCTTGCAACAAGTCCACTTGTCCAGGCAATTGCAATGCATCATAGAGACTCACCTTGGCTGGAATCCTCTTCAGCTCTTCAACGATGTTATATGTAGATGCACTAGACTCTTTTCCTTCATTGGCAGCCTCATATTTGCTTTGATACTATTGTGTAGCCTCTACCCTCTAATGCTTGGTCAAGGATGGGTATTTGAGCTTTTCTCTGGCTTGTTCCTCTATTTCAGCTTTCGCCTATGAAGTTGAAGCTTTTTCTTGCAATCTTTCTTTTGCTCATGGAGGCAAAAGATATTTTAATAGGATAGGTGCATCTGGCTTGGGCGTTGGAATAGGTACTTTCGCTTGTGCTTGTTTTTTCTCATTTTGCACCTTTGGATCAGTAGGTACCTTCAGGGGCTCCATTTCAGTTGGGTCCATGGTGATGGGTTTTCTTCCAGCTCTTGTGAGAACTGAAACTTGTTCTTCAGAAGGGACCATGAAATTATGATCAACTTCTATAATCATGTTGATTTGACCATCGAAAGAACTTTTTGCCAATGTCTGCACATAGTTCAGGTGAACCATGCAAGTTTCCTCACCATGTGGATCATTGCAGGTAGAGCACCAGTATGCTTTGTTCGATGAGCCAGCTTCTTCATTTGCCAATACAATCAGATTTCTCTCAGGTGCCTTACTGGTTGAAGTTGCTTGCTCCCTGGTGATCGATGGAGGTTGAAATATCCTAGGCTGGAAATCTCTTTCAGCCTACTTCTTCTTAATCACCATGATCTCATTGCTCATCGCTCTTATGGTTGAGTTCATTGACTACATCTCTTTCAACAACTTCTCTTGGGGATCAAGATTTGAGGGTGCTGGAGGAGCTGGTAATGGAAGAGGTACAGGTAGAGATGGTAGTGTTGGGAATGGAACCAGAGTGGGTAACTATGGAATGGTTGGAGCAGGTAGTTGTGGGATAGAAACTGTCATCATGGTTTGAGATGAACTCAGATTCCATGAAGGGATTGGATACATGGGGGACATCGGCAAGGGCTGAGAAGATGCATTAGCATACAAATACTATGGAAGATCAAGAAATATAGGCATCATCATCTTTGATGGAAGCTTACCGATAGCAATCAGATCAGCCTCAATATTTTGTGTAGTAGAATACAAATCAAGAAATGTGTTAACATTGGACTGTCGGATGGCCATACTAATGTCAGAATTGAAGATGCGAAGGTAATAAAATGCAGCTTGTTCAGGAGTCGATCGAAGACCATCAAGAACTCTCTGCCAAGTTTGGGTGAACCTGACATTGAAGTCCATAATTTCCTCCTATGGATACCTCTAAATGGTGGTAAATTGATGCAACAGAGAGAATGGATCCACTTGTTCATTGAAACCTTTGATCAATAATTCAGCCAACTAGTCCCAGGTGGTAATAGTGGTAGGTTGTAAAGATCGATACCAGTAAAGCAACTTACCTCTGAGAGAGAGCATGAGCAATCTTACCATGATATCCTCATCCATGATACTATGAATGGTCGCCAGAGAAGCCACATCTTGGACATGCTCATAAGTCATCTTACCCGTACCATCGTAAGTAGGCAAAGCCTTCAATGCTACTTACAAAATCAGGTTCTGAGCTTGCAGATTCAAAGCTCTAGAGTGATTCCAGGTTGGGAACTATCTTGGTGGTTGGGGTGGTAGATTTTGAGCCATTTGGACTAGAGTATTTTCTTGAGGAGGAGGAAAGCTAGTGGTTGTGCTAGCTGGACTCGAAGGAACAGAAAACACACCAACTACCTATGAAGAAGTTATGATTGATGGGATAGTCAGAGTGACTAACCTAGGATGTTCTCCTAACACTTGGGTGTCAAGCTCATAAAACTCAATAGGGTCTTCAAAATTTTTGGCCTTCGATCTTGTGATCATGAAGAAAGATTTCACTCACTTCACGTTCGGAGGCTTTTAGGTAAAACTGAGTCACCAGATGTTCTAATCAGACAGTAAAAATATGAACATCAAACCTTAATACTATTCAAAGTGGAACTTTTAAGGTCCCATCGAGTGTGCCAAAAATTATTGGTCACGAATCTACCTAATCATAAAATATATGTGCCCTAGACCCGACCAACATTGAAAGGTCGAAGGAGAGAGATGTCCTTCGGGCCAATCTCCAGAGAGGGTTGGTTCCCTTACTAATATAATTTAGTTTAAAGCTTAGGGTAATAGGAAAGAGATGGGAAATGATAGAAAGGAATGGGAAATATGGCTATGAGCCAAAGATGAAAGGTGGGGATAAACTAGCAACTAAAATCCAAATCAAGTTTTAATCAACATGTAATAGAAAGGAAAGCATAGGAACCATTCATAGATTGTAGGGATAATTTCCAATGACCATTTCAACATTCAGTTCTCTACCAGGAATTAAATTTAGAAATGCAGAATTTAAATTTACCTAACAAAGATCATGAACTTAACAGAAATGAAAGGCAGAAAATAATTGCATACAACACTACTCCAGGAACCAGAAGCCAAGAATCCTTCAATTGATGCAGAAAACTCAAAGTGTTTTTTGTAGAATGTTCATCCTCCTTCATTACATCAAAATGCTTAGTATTTATAGAGGATTTCACCTCTGAAATTAAATGTAAATTAAAACAAAATGTTAGCTAGTCAAAGACCAACAAGAGCAATTCTCTCCTCGATAATGATAATGATCGAATCAGAACATTCTTCAAGAAGCAATGATCCCATTTTCATGGAGTGCGCCTAGGAAATCAGTAGAGATGGATGATAGGAAAAATATTCCAGACATCGATGCATCGAAACTCAACAATATCACATGACAATCAAGAGCTTGGATATTAAATTTTGGTCACCATTTCATCATTTTACACCTCAAAATCTTATCTTCACCAAGGGAGACCCAACAAAAATTAAATTTATTTTGAAAAGAGTGAAATCAATGGAGGGCACCTCAAAAATGAACAAGATCACACCAGAATCTAGGATGTAGCATTTAATCTTGGCATCTCTTCAACAGGAATTCTAGAAATATCAATTTCATTGCTCCAAGAATTAAATTCCATCAATCTTCGATCTTTCCCGAAAAAATATCAACAATAGTGGCACCTTCAAAAGAAAACTTTGCTAAAAGGAAGGGGCAAGAATTGATTTCACCTAGGCAATTTGGTGTTTTCACCCATCAATATGCTTTCGCTCTTCACCTGATTAATTTCACCCAAAAAATAAAGAATTTCGCTAGAAAATGGAATGGAAATGACTTCTACAAGAAACTAGGTAAAAATGATTGATTTCACCCTCAAGAAGGGTGAAAATTATTTTCACCCCCTACCTGGGGTGACTTTGACTTTGACCAACATATAAAGATGCTTTTTCAAGACTTTCACTCCAAACTAGGTGAAATCAATGTTTCTACTCAAAATGGGGTGAAATTACATTGGTAGGCACCTTCTTTAAATTTACTTTGACTTTGACTAGAGCAACCTTCACCCGAATGATGTCACTTCATCATTTGTGCTCCAAAAAATATCCTCAACTTGGATTTCACCCAAAAGAAGGGCGAAAGTGATTTTCACCTCTTACTTGAGGTGAATTTGACTTTGACTTCACAAGGCACACATTTTGCTTGATTTTCGCTCCAAAACATCTTCATTTAGAAATTCACCCTAAAGAAGGGTGAAAATGATTTTCACCCCCCTTAGGGTGACTTTGACTTTGACCAGTTCCATCCATTATTTTTCCCAAAATTATAAAAAAAAAATCCCCCAAAAAGGCAAAATCACCTTAAATGCGTAATTTTTGGGTGAAAGTACTTTTCTCCACTTTGTAAAATCTTGCCTTCATTTTAAACCGAGCGCTTTCCATTGTTTTCACTCCCACTTGGGCAGAATCTTCTTAACATGGTATTTTCACCCAAAAGAAGGGTAAAAATGATTTTTACCCCTTCCCTAGGGCGAAAACGTCTTCCCCTTTATCTTCACTAGCGCTTTTCCTTTTAATAATAATTGTTGAAGCCTTAGACCATTTTCATCGCTCCTTTGATCCTGAGACGTTCTTTTGCCATACATTTCCCCCTTTATATTTTTTACCCATGATTTGCATTAATTTTTATCGGCAAAAACTTGTTGTGTATTTCCAGGGATGAAATCAACCTTCTTTATTTAGCGAAATCACTCAAAGGAGGGAAACAAAAATGTTACATTAAAATAGTAAAGACAAAATATCAAAACAACTGCATCATTCATCTTATATTCTTTGAATTTTACAATCAAAATTTAGTGTGGCAAAACTACCAACACATTCTTACATGACCAAGATATTGTGCAACCTGGATCCTATGGAAGAACCATCTGGGGAAGCCATTATCCTAAGAAATTACCATCCCAAATTATCATCGACTTAAGAATTGTCATCTTGTAGAAATCATCGTCCAAAGATATTGTTATTGCAATCCAATGTCATCTTGGATATTATCTTCTTGTGTAGTAAGATCTTGCCACTATTGTCAAAGAATATTTTCATCATAAGGAAGGATATAACGTTGTCTTGTAGGATTGTCATCAAAGGAAATCAATATCATAAGGAAGTGAGACATCATCTTCCCAATAAATTATTATCATAAAAAGTGTTGTTATCTTGAGCCTTATGCAATTGGATAATGTCATCATGAAGAAGTATCATCAAAAGAAGTTGTCTTACAAGTGAAATTTACATTATGTCGTACAAGTAAAGGTTGCACCATACAAGTGGAAGTTGCACTGACTTGAAAGCCTTATTGTCATATAACATCGAAGCATCATATTTTTCCATTGTCATCTTGTTATCTAGTGCATGGAAATTAGAATGAAACTAAATGTTATATTATGAGTGTTAGTGAACCATGAATCCTTTGCTTCTAGGGGAGGTTGTTGAGTTGACTCCATTTTCATAGACTGCATCATTTGGTATTTTCAAGGTCTACAATACATGTCAAAGGATATATAACACAATTAGTAAGAGGAAGAATACGTGGTTTGAAACCCCAACTAGTGGATATAACTAAAATGTTGATATGAATTACCACTAGACTAGATGCAATTGAGACTGCCTAGAGGAGAGGCATTCATCTTTAGGAAATTAGTGATAGTGAAGAGGACAAATTGGTCATGTGGAAGCTCAACATGAATAAAAAGGAGAAGAATAAGAGTGACAATCGGTTTATGCAACATCTAATATTGGAAGTAAGTCAAATATGGAGACTTCCAATTTTAGTGGAAGTTTAAATCTTGAAGAGTTGATAGATTGGATCACTGATATGGAGAGATTCTTCGATTATGAATCTAAGGAATATTTAAAGAAGGTCAAAATTGTGTGTAACTAAAGGGATATGATTTTATTTGGTGGGATTATGTCCAAGCAGAGAGAGAAAAATGGAAGGATAAAATATGAAGTTGGGACAAGTTTGTATCCAAATTAAAGTCTAATTTTTTGCCTATTGATTATCATATTAAGTTGTTTAGAAATATTTAAAACCTCATGCAAAGGTAATTAGGAGTGGAAGAGTATATGGAATAATTCTATAATTTTACCATCAGAGCAAGTCATATTGAGTATGATGAAGATAAAGTTACAAGATACATAAATGGGATAAGGTTGTCCATACAATATGAAATTAGTTTACTTCAAATTAGAATGGTTGAAGCAGGATACGAATATGCACTCATGGTAGAAGAAAAATTGACTCACAAACAATGAAATAATAGAGGAAGAGGACAAATATTTAGAGGAAGAGAACAATAAAATATTAATAGAGGGAAACATATGCAAGAAAGAGAAGTTAGTACTTCTCAAAATGATTTTAACCAAAGTACCTAAGAAAAGGATGAATTTTCAAGAGGACCAAGTGGATTTGGTAGAGTAAGAGAAAATGGTTTTACTAGCAAGTTTTATAAGTGCATGGAAGAAGTACATGTATCATATGAGTATCTTCAAGCACAATAGACTAGCAGGCATGGAAAGGAAGCCCATAACCAAATTGTACAAGTTGATGAAGAGAATATTGCTTCACCAAAGTACATGGAGGAACCAAAACAAGGAGAGTCTCTTATGATAAAAAAATATATTGTTAAGAAGAAGACTTTTTAAAACCGTATTCAAAATAGAAGGTAAGAGTTGTAATATCATTATGGATAGTGGGAGTATAGATAATTTCATGTATACAAATATGGTAGAAAATCTTGGGTTGATGAAGATTGAACATCCATATCCATATAAGGTGTCATGGTTACAAAAGGGACATAAAATTTTGGTGAGTGAACAATGTATGGTAGACTTCCAAATTGGTTCTTACAAATATGAGATACTATGTGATGTTATACCTATGGATGCTTGTCATGTCTTGTTGGGAAGATCATGGTAATTTTATAGAAAGGTAGTGCATGATGGTAGGGTGAACACCTACACTATTGAGAAAGGTGGAAAGAAGTATACATTAAGTCCATTGAAGGACAAAGAAGAAAAAGTGAATAGTAGTCCTATAGTGTGCCTAAATACAAATAAACAATTCTTGAAAGGTTATGAGACAAAGTTATAAGGAGAAATGATAAAGTTGAGAAAATATGTAAAACAAGTGGAGGTAAAGTAAGAGACAAGTAAGAGAATAAGCATGGGGAATAGGTAGTTGATATAAATAACCAATAGTAGTGACAATGAGAATGATAGTGCAATGATTCCCATTTCTATAAAGAAAAATAAAAATAAAATAAATGATAATGAGGCAGCAAAGGAATATGAATCTTGTGAAGTCATTGATGGTTGCAATGAAGGCCATGTTTTTGAAGAACATAGTGGGGATGAATATTTTGGGTTATTTTAAAGATACACCAAAGGTATTAGTTCCAAGTAAATAATAAGAAAGGGATATGATGACAAAGTATTGGGAAGATATGGGTAAGGTGTGAAAATACCCATAATACTAAAAATCAAACCAAAGAATGAAGGCCTTGGATATACAGGTCAAGAAAAAAGTAATGAGACTAAATTTGTGATAAGAAAAAAGGGTACAGAGGATGAAATTCCTAGGATGATCTAGTGCAATTAGTGTGGAATATTTGGACATGTAGCAACTAGGTGTTGGAACCTACATTCTTGTGAGATTTATGGAGGATATAATCACTCCAACAGAAGGTGTTGGCACCAAGAGAAAGTAGTCAACAAAATACATGTTTATTGTGGTTATATGGATGCAATGGAATGGAAAACAATAGAAAAATTTTGAGTGGATTTTCCCAAAGGAGATTTTGTTCTCAAAAGAAAGAAAGAACAAGGCATAAAAGGTGGATACGTGAAGAAAGCCAAGTTAAATAACAATACCATGGAAAACAATTCATGTTCATGAATTGAAGATCATAAAACATTTCCTCTTACCCAACGAGTATGATGCAAGAGCATCCAACACAATTAATTAATTTGTTGGTAAACCATTGGTAAGTATTAAGTATTTCTTATAAAAGAGAGAATATGAAGAGGAAAATGTAGTCTAGAAGAGGAGAAAACCAGGGGAAGAGAAGAGGAAGAAGAATCAACAAAAATAGGTAGAAAAGAGATGAAAGATAAAAGGAGGTGTGCATATAGGATTAAGAAGGAAAGACGAAGATGAAATGGTAGGATAGAGATCTCTAGTTACTTATTTATGTATAGCAACTAGGGGAAATAAAGAGGAAAAATATGTTATAATATAAAACTAGTTGACACATTGGAAATAACAAAAAAATTCCACCTCAAATTTGTGTGTGTGTGTTTGAGCGGTAATTACATTAAATATTATAGACTTTATAGACTAATTTTTATGTAGGATTATAGGTGAGGACAAGGTATGATTATAGTTCACGTGAAGACATAATTTGAATAAGAATTATTGTTTACATGAAATCTGATGTACAAGTAGGATTATAAAATAAAGGTGTCGTTTACAAGATTAAAATGAACTTGTGATCACCAAGACCAAGATTTCATGCAATTTGGGTTTCATGGAAGAACTATTTGGGAAAATTGTTGTCATGAGATATTACCATCCAAAATTATCGTCAACTTAAACATTTTCATCTTGTGAAAACCACCATATTGAGATATTTATGTCTCAACTTGATGTAATCTTGAATATCACTATCTTGTGTAATAAGATCTTGCCACGACCATCAAAGGATGTTGTCATCATAAAGAAGGAGATATCATTGTCTCACAGGACTATCATCATAGGACATTGCCATCATAAGGGAGTGAGACATCACCATCATAAAAATTGTCATTATAAAGAGTGTTGTCGTCTTGAGCCTTGTTGTCTTGTACAATAGGATATTGTCGCTATGAAAAAATGCCATCCTTAGAAGTTATCTTACAATTGATAGCTGCACCATATCCTACAAGTGAAAGTTGCATCATGACATACAAGTGAAAGATGCACCATATAAGTGGAAGTTGCACCATGCCATACAAGTGGAATTTGCACTAGCTTGAAAGCCTTGCTATCATATACCATAAAAAAAATATCTTTTTTGTTCGTCATCTTGACCATTGTCATCTTATCATCTAGTTAGTGAATCCTAATCTAACAAAAGACAATGTAATAGAACCACTAAATTATTGTTTTTTAAAACATTAACGACACTCAATAAAATTTAATACATTTATAAATTATTTCTTTAAAGAAAAGAGTTATTTTTTTATAATTTTCTAATTTTTATATAATAATATATATTTCAATTTTCCATGAATGCAAAAAAATAATTTTTTTTTTACAATTTATATCTTAAAAGACAACCTATATATATTAGTAAATGCAATGAAATTGCCTTTATTAAAAAAAAAGAAGAAGGCAAAAACCCTATATAGAGTAATTGTTTGAAGTAAAACCAAATTTAGTTACTGATATAAAAATCAAGAAATTTTTTTATCACATGTTATCCGAGAGTCTAAAAATTGGTGTTAAAGTTTGACACAAATAACATATTTCCCCATATCTAAGACTTATGTATACGATTGTTATTTATACCGAGCACTCATGGGATAGCTGTTATTGAATTTTAACTAATTTCTTCTCAATTTTATTTTTGATATCTTTGTGTAAATACTATCCTTGCTAGAGCACATTTTACCTTTTATTTTAGATGAAAGGAATCTTATCGTTCATGATATATCTTCAATTCACAAACAATGAAAGGAAGATTTCCCTTCTCCTCATCTTTTCAATTATAAAATGCAAAAGGGAAGGCCTAACCATCAAACATCCCATTGCATGGCCTTTGATTGGTTTTATTTCACCAATAATAATGCATTTGTCAATCATTTGAAATTAAAATTTTGTTTTATTATATATATATTTTATAATTGGTTATGTGGGATTGAAATTATCTTCACTTATATTATTTCATGATTGAAGTAGTATTATAATAACTTAGTAGTTATATATGTATTGTTTGATAGAAATTGAACTAGGGTCTCCTCTTAATCAATTATAATGTTGTCATTTGTCATTTGATTATGTTTATTATAATATTTTTTAATACATAGGTAATATGCTTTTAATACATAGGTGAATCAGTAACACCATTATTGGATGTTGCTACTATAAACCCTACCCGGTTAGGTTAGATAAAGTCAATGATCAAAGTGGTATTATAATAACTTAGTAGTTATGCATGTATTGCTTGACAATATTTGAACTAGGGTCAGCCAAAGTCAATGACCGGAGTGGTATTATAATAGCTTAAAAGAAATGAGCCAAAGTCAATGACCTGAGTGGTATTATAATAACTTAAACGTTATGCATGTATTGCTTGACATGATTTGAACTAGGGTCTCCTCTTTCAAAGCAATCAATTACAATTTGTCATTTGTCATTTGATTATGTTTTATTATAATATATTTTTACAATGTTGTCATTTGTCATTTGATTATATTTTATTATAATATTTCTTTTAATATATAGGAGAATTAATAACACCATTTGATGTTGTTACTATAAACCCCAGCCCTCCAAGACAATAAACACTTGACTGTTATCATTTAACCTATCCCCTTTTGAGTAAGCCGTGATTTGAACCTTGGACCACCCCAAAGAGAGGCCAAAACCCTAACCATTGAGTTGTCCTAATGATATAGATTAAATTTAATTAAATTTAGACTAAAATTTATTATATTTTTATGTTAATAAGAAACTTATATTCCAATACTAAAAGAAATATATATCACATTAAAAACATTGCATTAATATCTTACATGATATTATTGTATTTTTATTATATTTTAAAATTTAAAATTATATCCGCTGATGTAGAGGAGTTGGAGAGCAAGTGGGTAGTTAAAAATATCTAGTTACGAGAGGCCCAAGTTAAAATCTCTCCCCTTACATGTTGCGGATATGTTGTATATAAAAAGTTCCTCATTAAAAAAAAAAAAATTAAAATTATTAAATTAATATTGAAACAATATATAAGCATTAACTTAGATATTTTTATTAATTATATTATTTTTAAATTTATTTTATAATTATATGTTGTAACAAAAATTGAGGAGGATATAGACATGAAGATGGATCTATTAATATTTATAATTTTTTTAAGTTATGTGATAATTATAACTATATTTTTTATTTTTAATAATAACAAAAAGTTTAAGCAACAAAAGTATATTCTAATGTTAAAGATAACATATCCTTTTAATGATAACACTAGATGATACTTCATACATAATGTCATTATTTGAAGCAACCAGATATACTGATAAAAAGATATAAGAAAAACAATGACAATACAATTTATTTCAACAAAAAAATCATCTTAAAAAACAAAAAAAAGTTGTACTTGAATGTACCTAACATATCTTTCTAAGATAAGAACATGTCAGATATGATGTTGTCCTCTTAAGTGACAATATAGATTGAAAAGATGATATCAAATATTGAAACTGTCCTAACAAATTAAAGAAATGCCACATTTTACAACCAGAAGATTATACTTAGATGTGACCAATGTATTGTCTTAATGATGACATAAGATGCACATGTTATGTATATTTATTTTTATATGTTTACAAATGTGAGTTTTGTTACATCATGTTTGTTTATTTAGAATAAAATTGATATTTAAGTATTTTTTTTTGCTAATAATAGAAAAATTGATACTAAATTATATCATATATTAAAGTGGAAAGAAATTCCATCATAGGAATATGCCACAAGAAAATAACTTTGTGATATATATATATATATATATATATATATATATATATATATATATATATATATATATATATATATATATATCATAGTTGTAACTATAAACCTTAGCTTAGGATCCTAACTTTTAAGGGCATCGAATTGAAGTAGCCAACTAGCAAACACTAGATCCCTATTGATATTTAAGTATATTTTTGCTAATAATAGAAAAATTGATACTAAATTATATCATATATTAAAGTGGAAAGAAATTTGATCATAGGAATATGTGACAAGAAAATAACTTTGTGTAAATATATATATATATATATATATATATATATATATATATATATATATATATATATATATAATAGGTAAATCCGTAACACAATTAAATGTTGTCACTATAAACCTTAGCTTAGGACCCTAACTTTTAAGGGCATCGAATTGAAGCAGCCAACTAGCAAACACTAGATTCCTACCATCCAACCTATCTCCATTTGAACCTTGGACCTCCCCAAAGAGAAGCCAAAGCCTTAAGTCTTAAACCTTGAAACTAGCTATTACAAATTTCATTTTGATATAACAACATATACAATAATCTTAAAGAAAAAAAACAAATATATAATAACATTTACATAATGATAATATAAATTATAAGTACGACTGCCCAAACTGTTGAACTCTTTTCGGCCATATCTCACTCATCCGGACTCGGATTGAGCTAAAATTTTGAGGGTAGATGCCTGAAAAACCCTAGAACGTCTCCACCAATTTTCATATCATTTGGAGCAACACAGATCCTAGCGCATCCCTATGTGTGAACGAGATATTTGGCAAGCGGCTATGCGAGGGTTTCATCTCGGGTTGAGTGCAAGCAGCTCCAGAGGTTGGTTTTTAGGGCCTTCGGGCCCTAGCGGCCAATATTTTTGTGGTTTATGCTCAATATTTTAGCAGGAAATGTTGCAGGGGATCCAATATGGGTTAGAAATTTGTCTTTCAACAGATCATACCGTGAACTTGAGTGACAATGGACTTCCAATTTGCTGCACAAAAGAAAAGTGAAAACCATACCTTTCCACGACGTCTAGGGCAAGGATTAAAGAGATCACGAAACAAGTTTCAAGCAGTTGATCAAAAAATGGCTCATATCTCAAGTGAATCTGGTGCTAAGGTGCACCCACAAAATAATTCTACTATGAAAACCCCTGTCAAGGGTAAGAATTTCGAAGACTCAGCCCCAAAAATGAATTTTAGGGATGCCCTCCATGGTGGACAACCTCAGCCCAATGCTAATATCAATCTTAGGGCTTCCCATAAACCTCTAAGAATGCCTAAGATTGATCCCAAGAAAACGGAGTCAGGATGTCTTAAAGCAACTGATGGAACTCCTATTGTTAAGCTTGATATGGGTAACATTCAGACTGGCATTGAAGATTTGGAAAAAAGAGGACTAATTTGTCGGTTCGTGGGTTTTCGTCCGAGTCTATCTGCTTTCAAAGTCTGGGCTGCAAAAAGCTGGAAAACTAAAGGTGAGTTACAAATCTCTATTTATCCAAATGGTTATTTTCTTGTTTTATTTGCTAATAATGAAGATAGAGAGAAAACTTTTCAAGGGGGTCCTTGGTTTTTTGGAAGGGCAGGGCTTTTCATGAAGCCCCGGCATACTAAATTTAAAGTCGAAGAAGAGATGCCTTCTATAGCTCCCGTGTGGGTTAGACTCTTTGGCCTCCCTATTGAATTTTGGAATCCTACTATTTTTTCTTCAATTGGAAACTCTTTAGGAACTTTTATGATGATCGCTGATTGTACTCAAAATTTTGAACATATTATTTATGCTCGAATTTGTGTTTTAATGGATTTTGACAAACCCCTACCTAAAAATATCACATTACAATTTGGGGAAGACACTTGGGAGCAAGTAGTGGACTATGAGAACATTCCTTTTCGTTGTAGAATTTGCCATGAATATGGTCATTTGGCCAGTGCTTGCCCAAATAAAATTCCCGATCAAAAGAAAGAAGATATAAACTCAACAGGTTTCCAAATACCTAAGAAGAAGAACACTCAAAAAAACCAGTTATGAAGGATCAATCAAAGTCATCTGCTAATATGTTTGAAATCCTTTCCACAAATGATGTCCCAAGTGAGGAAGAGGAAATAATGGAAACTGAAATCTTAGAAACACAATTTAAATATGAAGGGAAGAACTCAGAGACAAACCAACAAATCAAAGGTTTTCAACAGAAAAAAAGGGAGAAAATTTACACAAGAAAAACAATCTTTCAAATGTCAAAACTTCAAATAATGCAGGTCCCAATATAGACTCCGTTGAACCATCTAGTAAAATTTTGGCTGTGTACGAGCATTCTTCAAGGTTAGAAGCCATCTCAGATTCAATTGGAATAAGTCAAGAAACAGGGAAAAAAATTGAAGATGGATTCTAATCAAAAAGCAGGTCGCAAGACCAATCAATATCATATGGTAAAAGAAGGTGAAAAGCTTGTAGAGGAAGGTAAGATTAATGCCCTTCCCAAATTTTTTAGCCCCGGTATTAATGAAGATCATCACTTGGAATATTAGAGGACTCAAAGGGAGTCTTTCAAAACAAAATGAAATTAGAAGAATGATTCAGATAAATCATCCACATCTTGTTTTCCTTCAAGAAACAAAGATGTCAATGGAGGATATGGACTCAATTGCCAGTAAAATTTGGCCACTAGAAAAGTGGTTTCCCTCGGCTCCCAAGGGACTTCTGGTGGCATTGCTTGTCTTTGGGACCCAAAAGAGGTAGTTATTCACCATATGGTTGGCAGTTGGGGTTTGTTGGCTATAGCTATTCAAAGTAGACATTCCAACCAAATTATGCTCTGCATTACTGTTTATGCTCCGACTTCTTTGGAGGAAAAAAGAAGACAGTGGAAGGATATTACTCATATTATCTCTCATTTTCCTGAAGCTTGGATCTTGATCGGAGGAGATTTCAATACCATCCTCTCTCTGGATGAGAAAAGGGGGGGAAATAGAAATTTGGACAAAAGCACTGACCTCATGAGCGAATATATTGCAAACCTCCATCTTGTGGATATCCAACCAGATAATGGCCTTATGACTTGGTCTAACAGAAGGCAAGGCTTAGCTTGTATAATGGAGAGATTGGATAGGTTTTTGCTCTCTAAAAATTTCTTAATCCATGGTCACATTCCTAAAGTGAAGACTCTTAATAATGTTGGTTCGGATCATTGGCCATCATGGTGGAAATGTGGAAAACCAATGTGAGTTTCTCTCCTTTTCATTTTCAATTAATGTGGCTTAGAGACATTTCCTTCAGACCTCGTGTGCAACAATGGTGGAAGGAAGGTAAACCTAGGCATGGGACTAAGATGTTCTGTTTTGCCAAAAGACTGCAATACATTAAATCCAAAATCAAGACTTGGAACTGGAAAGAGTTTGGGGATGTTCATAAAAAAAACATGAAGTTATTGCTCATCTTGAAAATTTGAATAAGAAAATCCGTTTAGATGGCCTCACAGAGAAGAGAAGTGCAGATGAAATTAAACTCACAACTCAGCTTGAGGAATGGGAAAAAAGAGAAGAAATCTTATGGAAGCAAAAATCTAGAATTCAATGGCTCAAAGAAGGAGATCGAAACACAAATTTCTTCCACAAATCTCTTCTAGCTCGAAGATCTCACAACTTTATTTCTTCCTTAAAATCAGATTCTGGAGATGTTGTTTATACTTGGGATGGCATGAACTCTATTGTTGTTGATTACTTTTCCAATATTTTTGTTGCTACTCCTCTTGACTCACGTTCACAACAAAATGTTCTTCAAGCAATCCCTTCTCTTATCACTTCTGAGGAGAACTCTATTTTGACTGCTCCTGTTACTATCAATGAGCTTCAACAAGTAGTTTTTAAAATGCAAAAAGGGAAAACCCCGTGTCCCGATGGTTTTCCCATTGAGTTCTACCAAGAGTTCTGGGATATCCTTCATGTTGATTTATTAGAGGTGGTGGAAGAAGCCAGGAAAGCCAAAGAAATTTTGAAGGTTATCAATAAAACTTATATTACTCTTGTTCCAAAAGCTCAAGAGGTTGATCATATCTCAGCTTTTAGACCTATTGCTTTATGTAATGTTCTTCTCAAAATCATTACTAAAATCATGGCAAAAAGGTTGAAGCCTCTTTTGCATAAGATTATTTCCCGAAAGCAAGGGGGTTATGTGGAAGGACGTCAAATAGTAGATGAGATAGTTCTTGCTCAGGAAGCCATCCATTCCATGGATATGCAAAAATCTCCTTCCATGTTCATTCGGTTAGACTTATCCAAAGCTTATGACAGAGTGGATTGGCACTTCCTTATCAAAGTTTTGAGGCAATTTGGTTTCTCTAAGGATTGGATGGATTGGATTATGGGATGTATCTCTTCAGTTTCCTACTTAGTTCTTATCAATGGCAGGCCTTCTCAATCATTCCCAGCTTCCAGAGGTATTAGGCAAGGTGACCCGCTATCCCCTTATTTATTCATCATTCTTGTTGAATGCTTGGGTAGGACTATAACCAAAAAGAGGGAAAACAAAACCCTTGAGGGAGTTACCATTGCTCATGGAGCTAGACCTATCTCTCATCTTCAATTTGTGGATGACTCTACTCTTTTAGGTAAAGCTACAGTTAAGGAAGCTTCTAATATTAAGCAAATCATTAGCTATTTTTCTAAGGCTATCGGGCAGCTTGATCAATGAAGTCAAATCTAAAGTCATTTTCTTTCACCGCTCTGTCAGAATGGTCTTGGATAAATTAAGATATAAGAAGACCTCCCTTCCAATCACTTATTTAGGTATTCCCATAAATATTCAAAGGCAGAAAAATAAATATTGGAATTGGTTGTTGGACAAAGTCAAGAAGAAAATTGGAAAGTGGACCAACAAGTGGCTTTCTTCTGGGGGTAGAATCACCTTGGTAAAATCAGTCCTTCAAGCTATTCCTATTTATGTTTCTTCCATTTTGAATATCCCAAAGGTTGTTCTTCGAGAATTGGATCAAATCAGTCATCGTTTCCTTTGGAGTGGTACTAAGGAGAAAAGAAAATGGGCCTTGGTGAAATGGGATACTTTATGTCTTCCTAAGAGTGAAGGGGGGTTAGGATTCCGGTCTTCTATTAATAACAACAAAGCTTTAGCTGCTAAATTATATTGGAGGATGTTGCATAACCCCAATGCTCTTTGGGCCAATAATCTCCGTGCTAAATATGCCGAGAACAAAAGTCCTGAAGACCTTGTTCGCTATCAACTTCCTACCAAAGGTTCTCCCATTTTAGCAGTTCTTAAGACTGGTGAGGATTTGATAAAGAAAAATTTATTTTGGATCATTCATAATGGTCAACAAGCAAATTTTTGGACAGATTCTTGGGATGGTCACAAGCCTTTGATAACTCAGTTTCCCGATTGGAGGCCTTGGATGGAGGAGCTTCACCGAGCTAATTGGATAAAGGTGGCTAATTACTGTCGGTACCATACTGGTAATTCAAAGGTTGGTAGATATTGAATCCCTATTGAGGACTGGCCTATTCAAATCCCAGAAAGGCAAAGACAAGATATCCAAGGCATCCTTCATATGAGATCCCTCTCTTGGTCCCATGAAAAAGATTGTTTTGGATGGAACAACACTACTAAGGGTGAGTATTCAATTGCTCAAGGTTATTTGACCTTATGCCATAATAATCCCAACCATTCTTCTGACATATTTTCTCGATTGTGGGCTCAAAAGCTCTGGCCTAAGGTGAGGTTCTTTAATTGGCTTTTATTGCATCGTAGGGTGCTTACCGGTGAGCAACTTATGAAGCGTGGTTTTCATGGCCCTTTTAGATGTGAAATGTGTGAAGAGAATGTAGAAACTCTCAACCATATTTTTATTGAGTGTACTTTAGCCTCTCGAGCTATGGAGGAGAATGGCCACTTTACTTGGCTTACAATGGTCCAATTTTTTTACTTTTGAACAACTTTGGAGGGATTGGCCTAATCAAGAGGGTGTTGATCATTTTATTAGGCAGTTAGTTTGGATGGGTTCTACCATTCTTCTTTGGAATATTTGGAATGAAAGGAACAACCAAATTTTTAATCAAGATAGGAAGGATATTCACTATATTTGGCAAAAGACCATAGCCAACTTAGTTGAATCAGTCCATCAACTCCTTAATCACCCCCAAAACTCCCACCAAAGATGGGATCAAGTGATGCAAAGATTGAAGATTAAATCTTCTAAGGGCAACCAACTTAAAGGGAATGTGAGTATTAGTAAGATGGATAGGACAAGAAATTGGCAACCTCCTCCTAAGGATTTTGGAAAAGTCAATACCGATGGAGCCTCTAGAGGGAACCCCGGAAAAGCCAATGTGGGAGGAATTGGTAGAATTTTAGATGGTTCCCTGGTTTTTACTTTTGCCGAGAATTTGGGTATTCTTTCCAATAACCTTGCTGAGGGGTATGGTATCCTCAGAGGCCTTCAAGAGGCTACTAAGGTTGGATGGGAAAAGGTGTTAGTTGAGTCTCACTCTCAACTTATGATTAATCTCTTGAAGACTCCTTCTAAGAATCATAAGGTGGATTGGAGAATAAAAAGAATTATTGAGAAGATTCAATTAATCCAGATGGGATTTTTGAAAGTTGATTACAATCATGTGGTCAGAGATCAAAACAAGAGTGCTGATGCTTTAGCTAATTGGGCTTTGGACAAAGGTGATCTTACTTGTTATGGCCACCCTCCTAGATGGTGGGCTTCTCAAATTAGGGAAGCTCTTCTTTCTATCATTTCTTTGGATGGCTCCAGTTCTGAAGGTACCTAGTTTCTTCTTGTTTTTTTTTTTTGCTTCTCTTTGGTTCATTCAGTTTTTTTTAGTTCCCTAGCTCATTCTATTCTTTATTTTGTTTCCTCTGTTGATTCTTGCCTTAATAGTCTTCTGGTCTAGATAGGTCATTGTTATGTTCAATTTTTTTTTCTTTTTTGTTTTTTTTGTTTAGTTTTTTAAGGTGGGTGGGTTCTTTTGTTTTGTTTTGTTTTTGTGTTCTTTGTGTTGTTTTTTGTTGTTCTTGTGTTTTTGTTGTTTTGTTTTTTTTTTTATGTTTTTTGTTATTGTTCTTGTGTTTTTTTCGTTCTTGTTCTTGGGTTTCTCTTTGTTTGTGTTAATTCGTGTTTTTATGTGTGAGTGTTTTCTATGTTTTTTGTTTTTGTTTATTGTCTGTTGTTGGTTGTTTTTTATTTTTATTTTATTTTTTTATTTTTTAGGTTTTGGTTGTGTTTATTTTTCATGTTTTTTTTGGGTTATGTCTTTGTAGTGTTCTGTTGTTTTTGTCTTGTTTGTGTTTTGTTATGTGGTTCTTGTGTTTTTCTATGTGGTTTGTGTTGTGGTTTCTTTTATCTTATTGTGCGTGTTTGGTTGTGCTTTTGTTTTTGACACACTCAAGGAGCATGTTTTTTATTTTATTTTATTATTTTTGTTGTTATTTACTTATTTTTAAATTGGTTTTGTGTGTTTGTTTGCTCCTTGAGTATGTCAAAGGTGGTAGGCCAGGTCCGAGTCCCGGGCGTTTTTGGTGGAATGGATACCCCTGCCTCCTTGGGTCTTACCCGAAAGTGGCATCCCTTTTGGGATGTTTTCCACAAATAAATATATATATATATATATATATATATATATATATATATAAGCACATGTCCCAGGGGATAGCTTTGGCTCTTCTTCCCGAGGTGTGGTTGTGTGTTAAATTTCTTATTGATTAGCATAGCTCTCGGCTTTAAGAGGAGTCATAATTGAAAGAAATTGCTCATGCATTAATAGTAGGGTTTTTTTTTTTTAAGCAAAAAACCCCATGCAGAACCACCTTGGTCTGAGAGACCACGAACATAGGGTTCTACACCGTCAAAGTCACCCGGGGTTGCACCCGACCTTGCTCGCACCAACATTATCAATTGGATTTTAGATACCCATTTCAGCTTTTTGGTAGGGTGGAGATTTGAACCTGGGACCTCCATTGGAGGATTGCCCTCTCCTCTCCAACTCACCTACAACACCTGGGTAAAACTAATTTATAGTGAAAAACACCCATTTCAAGATGCCACTTTCAACAGGTTCGGGAGAAATGGAGCCTTGTCGGCCTCTACCAGCACATAGGACATTCCTAACTATACCATATATCTGCAGGATGGAGACAAGGGAAATGGAACTTGGGTTGGCCTCTACCAATACCCAGAGCATTTACCACTGCACCACAACAAGTAGATGATAGTAGGGGTTTCTCACACTAACCAAATCAATATATATATATATATATATATATATATATATATATATATATATATATATATATATATATTTTGAGGGGGTGGGTGTGTGGTGGCTTTGTGTTAAATTCTCTATTGATAAGTTCAGCACCGGGCTCTGGGAGGGATCATGGTTGGGAAGAAACTCGCTCAGCCCTCTCGCGTTGCTTATAAAAGTTTTTCACAATAACTAAACCAATATATATATATATATATATATATATATATATATATATATATATATATATATATATATATATAATTACAAATACATTAGTATATCTTATTTACATTTAAATTAAAATTTAATAATAATTTTTTTTTTTTAAATCAAATATTTATATTAAAAAAGTAATTAATCTATAAATATGAACCGTAGTCCTCACTACTTAACCGAGCAAGGTGGCCCATATTCTCTGTTTTAGGTGGTGCACTAAGAATTCCGTGAAACAATTGAAAACGTGTTGTCTTACCACAAAGTTTAAAGCAGTATGTTTATGTTAAATTTTTTACTGAGAAGTTCATTTTTTTTACAAAAATCATGGCAAAATGAAATACCTAACCTTAAATGTTTCTCCAAAATTTTTCCACATTAACCAAATAAAAAATAACCAAAACAATTGAAAGACTCTTTTGCCTCGTGCCCAGGAAATTGAACTGTTTATAAACCAGTCCCCCGTCATTGATAAGATTGTATGGTGTCATATCTCCATACTATAGCGCGTTAGGACATATCTGTAATAATCTGCCCAACTTGGACATCAACACTGTAGTTGCTGCCTTATATTCTATCCCAGTCTACCAATATTTACCTTTCCTTTCAGGGACATGCATATCACATTTAATGTTTTATTCTAAAATCATAGTTGGACAATGTAGGTTGCACGTAACCATCATATCTTCACATTATTCCAAAATCATAGTTGGACAATGTAGGTTGCACGTAACCATCATATCTTCACATGGAATGTTTTATTCCAAAATCATAGCTGGACAATGTAGGTTGCACGTAACCATCATATCTGCAAATCTATGGTACTACTGTTGTATTGTATGTTTGATTGATTGTAAGGTGAAATAGCGAGAATGGGTCGCGGTGTAAGGAGTGCGACAGGGCAAAACTAAGAGATAACAACAAATAAGTGGAAAGAGGTAAACGTTGCCGTAAATCAATATATTTATATATTTTTTTGTGACTCTGGCGTTGCTAAATAATGAAGGTCGAAGAACTTTAAATGTTATGTGGATAAAAGAAGTATCCGACAATCGAGGTGCCTTCAACACTTCAATGTGTTGACGTTATTTGAGATGGTTATGTCCACATACTTTTCCACAACACTTCAATGTGTTGACGTTATTTGAGATGGTTATGTCCACATACTTTTCCAATTTCTGGGTTGATTGATTGTAAGGTGCAATAGCGAGAGAATGAGCTGTGGTTTGAGTGCAGGGCAAAACCTGGTCACAACGATAATAATAATAAAAACAACTACCACATAAAATAATAATAAAAATAAATACTATGGTGAAAATAATGGCGAGTGAGTGTTAGGGCAGCCAAGGCCAGCAGGGTACTGAGTAGAAGAAAAGCATCCAAGAGAGGTAAGCAGTGCTAGGGCTGAGCAGTGTTACGACAGCAAAGTCCAGCAACAGTGTTAGGGCAGTGTTGAGTAGCGAAAACGAACAACAATGGAGCAGTGCTAGAGCTGAGCAGTGTTAGTGCTAAGTAGTGCTAGGGCTGAGCAGTGAAGGCGAACAACAATGGAACAGTGCTAGGGTTGAGCAGTGTTAGGGCAACGAAAGCGAGCAATAGTGCTCAACATTGGCTAAGCATTGAAGCTGAGTAGCAGTGTTGAGCAATGGCTGAGCAGCGAAGGTGAACAACAATGGAGCAGTGTTAGGACAGGAGTGAAGGTAAGCATCGAAGAGAGGTGGAGGATGGATGCGATCTGCGATCTTTCGCGCTCAACTGAATTTTGAATCTAAGGTGGGTATGAACCTGCTTTCCAGCCAAGGTGATGGTCATTGATGCGAACCTGCTTCTAATGGTGACATGACGGGATGCAAGCCTACTTCTAATGGTGACACGGTGGGACATGTTGCAGTCACAGGCGGAGGAGCTAGGTCCCCCCAAACCTTGATACTGACCCAACTCTTAGCCAATTGAAATCCTCTTTTGTGGAGAAGGTTCACAAAAGTGTAGGTTTTTCTTCTCTAGTTGTTTTATCTATCCCCTTAGTTGCCTCATCTCCTCTTGTCCTGAACCAAGGATTTTTGAAAATTCCAGAGCCTCTCATGAATTCCTTTGTCTCCATGGAATCATTTTCTCTCATTGGCAAGTTCATTGGCTCCCATCCTGACATGGAGTCAATTTGAAAGTGGGCTACTTCCAAATGGCTCCCTCAAGGAAATATGCAGCTCATAGCCCTCCCTAGGGGTTTTTTCAGATCATACTGAACAATCCTTCTGACTCGAGTCGTATTCTTGCTAGGGGACCATGGTTCTATGATAGGAGAAGCCTTTTCTTAAGAAGGTGGGGCACTGATTTTGACCTAAAAACCCAAAGTATCAACTATGCAGCAATTTGGGTGAGATTGCTAGGTCTCCCTAGTTATTTTTGGCATGAGGAAGTGTTGTGGGGCATTGCTCGAGGTATTGGAGACCTGGTCATATTTGATCCAACTACTAAAGCCAGATCGAGAATGATATATGCTCGTATGTGCATCATGGCCAATCTTGAATCTGAGTTGCCAACTTCAATGGAATTAGTCTCGGATTCATGTAGGAGGTACCAAGTTATTGAGTATGAGAACAAACCCATATTTTATTTAGAATGTAAAACTCAGGGTCATCTCAAACCCTAGTGCCCATATTTGAAGTAGAAGGAAGTGGCCCCTAGAGCCCCTAGAAGAGAATGGTGTGGCCCAAGAAAATTTCCTGCTAGCTCGATGAAGTCTCCTCCTCAAAGGACTATTTCTACCAAGAATCCTCATGTTGCAACTGTTGTTTCAAAAGGCAAAGGAGTCATGATAGACCCTTCACCCAATGATCCTCCTTAGGTATGTCTATTGGTCCCAGATCCAAATCCTTTTCATTGCTTATCTTCTGAGGATTATGAGATCCCTGTTAACTAGGTTTCTTCCCTTTCTCCCTCGTTCAAGTTGGGTTTGCTTCCCCTATATTTAGGGTCCCTATCTCTCCTGGGTTTTAATTCCCCTTCTAAAGAGAAGGCTTCCCCATCTCCTAAACATTTGCCTTTACCCACATCTCCTAAAATATTTTTCAGAGTCCCCTGTGGCCCTAAACCTTTCCTTACTTCTCCTTCCTTAGGAGCTTCCCCTTCTAAGGTTAGTTTCCTCTCCTTCCTTGCTAGGGCTTCTTCCCCTTCCAAGGCTTCCCCTTCTAGAGCCCTAACCTTTAGCCCCCCAAAGTAGCCATCACTCGCAACCAAAATAAATTTTTTATTGATGTGGGAGGTGGTAGAAAAAAGGGATGCCCTTCCTCCCAAGATCTAAGAAGAAAGGAATCTGATGAGGAAATTGCCAATGGGTCCCAATCCACATTATGTCCAACCTTCCAAGAGGAGGTCGCCATTGAGTCTCATGAGGAGGCAGATAATAGAACCAAACCTCCCCTATCTCACAGTAGGGGGAAAAATCATCTCTTAAAATATCCAAATGAAGATTATGTCATGGAATATAAGAGGCCTTAATGGCCCCTCAAAGCAAAGGTTGGTTGCAACCATGAGAAAATATCATAAACCCTCAATCCTCCTTCTTCAAGAAATAAAAATTGAAGAAAGAAATCTTGAAAAGGTCTCCAAATGTATCTAGAAAAGAGCAAAATTTTTGGCCAACCCTACTATTGGTCCTTCTGGAGGCCTCTTATGCCTATGGGACCCTCACTAGGTCGAAGGAAGGTTGCTTTCTGCTTCTAACAGGTTCACCAATATTCTCTTTTTTCATAGGGATACCCATACTAAATGGGTGTTAACAAACATCTATGCTCCAAATACTCCTTCAGAAAGAGCCCTACTATGGAATTCATTAAGTCAAATAAGGAGCATTTTCTCCAATGAGACCTGGATTATAGCTAGAGATTTTAATTCTCCTCTATTTCAGTTTGACAAAAAAGGGGGAGCCCCAATTTCATCATCAAGTATGCAAGATTTTTCAAAATTTATCAATGATAATGAGCTCATGGATGTCACTCTCAGAGGCTCTAAATTCACCTGGAGCAATAGAAGGATTGGGAATCAGCTCATCCAGATCAGACTTGACAGATTTTTTCTTTCCCAAGAAGCCATCACTCTGTTTGGGGATGCCACCCTTTGGTCTCTCCCTAAGATTGGTTCTGATCACAATCCACTCATGTTTGAAGGGCTCCAACTTTATCCTTTTAAGACTCCCTTCATATTTGAATCAATGTGGCTCCAACACCTAGATATTCAAAACCTCATTTCTGAATGGTGGAGCAAGCAATTTTTAGGTCCCATCATTTCTCAAATAGCAAAGAAGCTAAGGTACATCAAGTCCAACCTAAAGATATGGAACAGGGAGGTTTTTGGAGATATCTTTAAAAAAGAAGAATATTCAGAACCATCTTCTACAGATTGAGGCTTGCATCCAGAATGGAGAAGATTTTGAGTCTCTCAGGTGTCGTGAAAGACAACTGTTGTCTAAATTTCACAACATACTTGCCATGGAAGAAGCTTTCTGGCACCAAAAATCAAGGGCTATCTGGTTAAAGTCAGGTGACTCTAATACAAAATTATTTCATGCTTCTACTCTTCGACACCGTAGTTTCAACAAAATTAATGAGTTATCGAGAGCTGATGGTTCAATTTCAAGAGACATCCATGAAATCAGATCCCTAGTTGTTAGTCACTTTGAGAATATTTTGCTTCAAGATCCTTGCCCCCTGTAGGTCCTAATCAGATGTTGCCTAACATCCCAAACCTAGTCACTGATGATGTTAATGATTGGCTTCTTAGTCCTTTCTTTGATGAAGAAATTAGAAAGGTTATCTTTTTGATGAAGGGGGATAAAGCACCTAGACCTCGATGGTTTTCCTCCATGCTTCTTCCAAGCCTTTTGGAACATTGTGGGCCCAAAATTTGTAAAGCCATCCAGGAGATACAATGTACCAACTTCATTCCAAAAGATGTAAATTCTACTTTCCTAGCTCTGATTCCCAAAACCTTAGTAGGGAAGTCCATATCTGATTACCGACCAATAAGCCTATGCAATGTGTTGTATAAAATATTATCCAAATCCATTGCCACCCAACTAAGTTGTATCCTCCCTCTTATCATTGACTCATGTCAGGGCAGCTCTATCAAAGGGAGGTAGATCACTGATGGCATTATAATTATTCATGAGATCATTCATTCAATTCAAAAAAGCAAAAGAGTTGGCTTTCTCCTTAAGTTGGATATGAATAAAGCTTTTGATTGGGTGTCTTGGAATTTTTTGATCGCCATTCTTCACAAGTTTGGCTTTCATGAGAAGTGGATAAATCTGATCAAGCAATGCATTTCTTTTGCAAGATTTTTTGTGCTCGTAAATGGAGTTCCAATAGGCTATTTTTGTAGCTCGAGGGGGCTACACCAAGGTGATCCTCTTTCACCCCTCCTTTTCATTATCTTATCTAAAGCCCTTGGTAGAACTCTAAAGGCAACTTGTTCCAATGGTCTTATTTTTGGCATCAAGGCATCCTCTTCTTCTACCTCGGTTACTCATCAACAATTTGTGGATGACACCATTTTAGCCAATGCCTCCTCAATTCCTCAAGCCAATTTGATTAAGTCTATTCTTTCGATGTTTGAGATGTTTGTTGGCCAGAAAATCAATTTCACCAAGAGTGTCCTTTATTTTTTTAACACCCTGATTAGAAGGTAGCTCAAAATAGCCCAAATCCTAGGATACCCCATATCTAATTTATTGGCTACTTACCTTGGTCTTCCTCTATTTTTTGGTCCCCCAAAGATAATATGTGGAACCCTATCCTTGAAATAATTCAGAGAAAACTCAGTGGTTGGAAGGGAGCCTTACTGAGCCAGGCTAGTAAGTTGACCCTAGTTCATGCATGCCTCCAAAGTATCCCAATTTATTTCCTATCTACTTTCAAAATTCTTGCATCCATTTACCACAAAATTGAATAGCTCCAAAGAAACTTCCTTTGGTCTGGTTCTGAAAACAAGCACAGGTTCCACTTAGTATCTTGGGAGAAAGTTTGTTCCAAAAATTCACAAGGGGGATTGGGTCTCAGAAGAGTAAACCAAATGAATCTAGCTCTTCTTGCCAAATTGGGATGGAGACTGATTTATGAAAAATATGTTGTCTGGGCAGATATCCTTCGAAGAAAGTACCTTCACCACAATGACTTTCTTCATGATGAAATCCTCCCATCTGGTTCTACCATCTGGAACTCAATTATGAAAAGTAAGCATATTGTTAAAGTAGGAATTGGTTGGCAGCTTCAGAAAGGTAATAGCATTGATTTTTGGAATGATGTTTGGCTTTGTGATACCCCATTGAGTCAGGACCAAGCCCTAATTCCAATCAAGCCAATCACTGATCAACTTTTTGGTCCTAGGGTATCTGACTTCATAAATGGTGATGGCCATAGACATCAATGGAAGCTTATCCCTATTCAAGGCCTCTCAAGAGATCAAATCCAGGCTACCAAATCCTTATCCAATATTCTTAGAACACATTTTATACCTATTGTTCCTCTTGATGACAAAGTTATTTGGAAACCAAACCAAAGTGGTATGTTCAGTGTCAAATCTGCCTACTTTGTCAATGACCACCCTCATGTGCATGGTTTCCCTACTAAAGAAGTCTGGGTCAAACATCTCATTCCCAAAATTGTGATCTTCTATTGGCTTGTTATTCAGAACAGAATTCTAACTCTTGACAATATTCAAGCCAAAGGTCTTGTTATCCCTAATTGTTGTTATTTGTGCAAGTGTAATCTTGAGATCATTCAACACCTATTTTTAGAGTGCCCTTACTCCTTAGTTGTTCTCCATTTTATTTTCTCCTTTTTTAATATCAGTTGGGCCCAACCTTGCTCCATCCTTGACCTCTACCTCCAATGGCCTACTCCTTTTGCTTGTACGGGGCTGAAAGTTATTTGGTCTTTCATACTTCCCCACTATCTTTGGGCCATCTGGAATGAAAGAAATAATAGAGCTTTCCACAATTCCTCCAAAGATGTTTCTTTTGTTGGGAATCTCATCTTGTCTTTTGCCTCAAAAAACTCTTCTATTGTGCCCCAGAATGATGCTCCCACCTTGAAGAGTGAAGTGGATCTTTTATCATCTTTAGGTCATCTTCCCCCTCGAGACCTTAGACCTCGATGAATAGATCTCAAATTTCTTGGGAGCCTCCTCCTTTAGGTTGGATCAAATTTAATTTTTATGGAGCAGCGAAAGGGAATCCATGAGTAGCGGGAGCAGGAGGTCTTTTCCGTGATCACATGGGCAACATCTTATTGGCCTTTGCTAAGAATATAGGAATCCAAACAAACAATTTCATGGAGGCAAGAGCACTTTTTCAAGGCCTTAACATTTTCATTGATTACCCTTGCTCAAATTTAATCATAGAAGGGGACTCTCTTAATCTTATTAATCAGCTCAAAAAGGAGACCCAGTCCAATTGGAGGACCCAGAACCTCATTGAAGAATCCAAGAGACTCATCCAAAGGAGGAGCAGAATCTTGATTCATCATGTCTACCACGAAGGCAATCGGGTTGCTGATGTGTTGGCCAACATTGGGGTCTCTCAAGAAGACATTTCAGTGTGGCATTCCAACTTCCCTCATGATCTCATTCTTGCTCACGTGGAAGACATCAAATCCAGTTAGCAAGTTGGTTTGAGTTAATCAGTGCCCTATCTAATGCCTTGTTTCTTTGTTGTTAGGTCATGTTGTTTATGTGTGTATCTTTGTTTCTCTTCTAGTGGAGCATATTGTCTCCCAATCTTTGCTTTGTAAATATTGTCTTTGGAGATTGTCTCTTTTGTTCTAAGTTCACTTTGTAAAAGGTTTGAGGAGCCTTCTCAAAACCCTTTCGTTTCTATCAATTAAAAAAAAAACAATAGAGAAGTTCATGTTTCTTTTATTCTAAGTTAGCTTTGTAAAAGGTTCAAAGAGCCTTCTCAAAACCCTTTCGTTTCTATCAATAAAAAAAACAATAAAAGAGTTCTTCACAGAAAATAACTTAATTTATATAAAAAAATTTCTAGATCACATATATATATAGTAAATAATTCATTGATTTTTTAATTTTATTTTAATTAGTAAATATTTTTAAAAATAAATTTGATTTTGATAACATCTTTGCACCTCCATAAGTTTCAATTTTTTCGATATTTAGTTACATATGGAGAAAGCAATAAAAAAACATCTTCATAGAAAACGTTTTAATGACTGTTGTTCTCTTAAATCCTCTATTGAATGAGAATAGAGGCAATCTTTATTTAGATAAAAGAGAAAACCCTAGACAACCCTATTATTGTTCCTTTGTTGTGAATCGCTTAGTGTAATTGTGTACGGAGGATAATTATTGTGAATCGCTTAGTGAAATTGTGTAATTAGGATACTTATTCTTGGCTTTTTAATCTCAACTCTTTATATTCCGCCATCAGAGTTAACTAGTTGAAAAATCACATTTCTACACAGCAATATAGCTCATTTACCTTAAGACCACTAATAAAATTAATTATGAAATAAGAAACTTGATTGAGTAACACCTATAAGATTCTATAAGTCTATGAATTTATGTGAAAATGATCTTGGTTTACATTCATTTTATTTTATGTCAATTAATTAGCCTTTATTCAGCATGAACAAGTAAAGTTAACTATTAGAAGAATTGACGATGCTATGAGAAGGATCCACATATACACTCATATTTATATCAACACAACACAATTTTGAATGTTAAAGGGTAATCTTTTGATAAATCTCTTTTCATCATAGGAGAAAATATTATCTTTTTAAATCAGATTCATTATTAAAAATAGTTAATAATATCCTCTTGCCATCACAAACCAAAACAATCCTCACGATATTTTTAAGATATAAAATGGAGAACACACATAGGTTTCCTAAGAGTGTTATATTCCTCAAATGCCTTTCCTTCCTCTTATTGCAACCCATCTATTAAACTCTTTTTGTTTTATAAAATAAGTTTATGTTGATCGCTTATTCACATTATTATCATATTTTTTATATACATAGTTGTAAAGCCATGCATATGACCCAATGCTTTAAAATAATCATAATATTTTAAATGATTTTAGTAACAATATATTGTGATTGTGACTAAGGATAATGTTGCCTATAGAATACAATACAGTCATTTACATTATTTTATATAATAACAATCTATGTTTCTCATTTATTAGAAAAATTATAATGTTTATAACAATAAATAAAGAAATTTATTTAATAATTTTTTTTTTGGCAACAAGGTTTGTAGTAGGTACTCATTATTTATATTTATATCAAATTTTAATTATGCAAGGCTATTAACACTACTTTGGTAGTTTCATATGGGTTGAAGCACATCATTTTACAATGAAAATTGTGTAAAGATGGGCATTATAAGTAGATTTTAAGCATATCAATTTTATTTAGTTTGTTTAAGTTATATATTTTATTTAATATTAAAGGTATGCATATAAGTAAAAAACTAACTCTTATCCTTAAAAAAAATATAATTTATTTTTATTGAGGTTACTGTGAGAAACCCCTACAATCTACGCTCATGGCTAGGCATCCCCATCCCAACCATGACTTATAATACGGGTGAGAGCTAAGCTTATCAATAGAATCCAAACACACAACCATACACACACCCCTTCACACACTCATTTATGTCGTGGTTTGAACCTTGGACCTCTCAAACAAAAATAAAATTTAAATAAACAAAACAAAAAAATCATAAATTTACATTCAATCTATTTGTCTACTTTCAATATAAATATTTCTATTAGACTTGATTAAATTATTGTATACCCATTTGTTTCTAATAGTATTATTTCATGTAGAAGCTCAATAAATTGCATCTTTAATATTTGTACGAAGGAGTTATACTTATTTTTATGGCTTCTTCCCATTTCTTTTGACCATCAACCTTGTCATAAGATTGTGATCATTAGTTACTATGATAGTGGTTATCAAAGTATAATTAACATGTTGAATCTTATTATCTTCAAATTGTTTTATTTACTTGTAGATCTATTGAATGAGTTTTATTTTCATAGGGGGATTTATTTTTTCAATGAGTTTACACATATTTTTATGAGGGGTCATGGTCCCCTCATACTGAGTGGGATTTGAACCTTGGACCTCTCAAAGAGAGGCCAAATTCATTACCACTGTAGTAAGCTTGCAACTCTTATAGGGGTATTTATTCACTATAAATGTCGCATACATTTATTTTTGAACTCTCACCAACTCCAAAAGTGTCTTTTTGATAATAATTTTCAATTACAAAATCATCATATTTAATTACAATTTGTACATAAGGGTTTGAAAAAATTTCATCAATGCATACATTGAACTTTATATCTTTGTTGACGAATAAATATTTAACTTGTGGATCATAAAATATGTATTCCTTCTTTTCATCATAATACTCAATAAAAATACACTTTTTTATAAGTAGATTGTATTAAAAAATGGGTTTTGAAAGGGAACCCAAAACCTTTTACAAAGAGTCAAAGGTCGACTGACCTAAAGCAACAATACTAAGATTAAAACCAAGGGCTTACAACCATGAAATACTATATTAGCAAAGGGAATCCTAGCGGGATGATCTCGACAAAACAATCTTGAGCCAAAACCAATAGGGATGAACTCGACAACACAAAACTAGCGAGCAACACCATTAATCTTCAGAGTTGATATTTGTAGTCGCATTGGCATTCAAAGCATCACCTGCATTCTCGAAGGTCTTCTTAAGGTGGTTGTGGAGTTCATCCAACACTTTCGTAGCTTGTTGATAGAGGGTCCAGGCCACCTTGGATGAATCAACAGCAACAGTCAGGTTGACCACAGTGCTAGCAAGTTGGATGAGCACAAAATTCTGGACGGTATTTGTAGAGGGGATATTTTTGGGTTCAGACATCGAATCCATGGGTGGAATTTCATCAGTGGTAGCCTTAGGAAGAGGTTCTTCAATTTTCTACTTTTTGGGATGAGGGGAGGCCTTGGGAGTGGTAGAACTAGGATTTCGCTTGGTAGAAGCAAGGCTCTTGATATGCATAGTGCTTCTGAGGGACCGACGTCTAAACTCATACTCAGCATAGGGGGAAGTCTCCTTTTTCTTGGATCCTAGAGTGTGCTTTTTGGAGGAAGGAGAAATAAATTCAGGGTCTTCTTCATCACTAGGGACGTCTTGAATAGGGGTTTCATGGCTGGGACTCTCAATGGGATTGGAAGGGTGTAAACTACTAGAAACCATAACCTTTTTGGTGAAAGCATCAAGAGCATGCTTATAAAGGATGAGGTGGAGACCTTTGTGGATGGGTTGAGTGGATTTTCTCTTCCTAACATTGGTGATGGATAATTCGATGGACCTAAATAAGTAGTCAGGGATGTTAACTTTCTTAATGTCCCAGAGGTGATTTAGAAAGGCTATGTGAAAGCTATGGAGGGGGTTGTCAATTTTATCTATAGTAATGAACTGCATGATAGGGATCATGACACGATCCCAAGGAGTAGGCAGGGATGACCTGATGATTCCTCCATTCTCAATAACCAGGTCCTTACCTTTCTCCACAAAGCTATCCATTTCCAACACCATGGAGTGCCTATCACGTCTGACTACTCGACCATCAATTGGAAACCTAGTCACTTCTGCCATCAATTGGATGTTAATCTGGAACTCGAGACCTCAAACTATGATGTTGTCATTATCCCACGTCTCGATGATCTCCTCAGTCACCTCATCATCACTACTAGAGAACTTCTTTAGAAAGGGTAAAAACCCATGGCTACCTAAAATCTCTTCGACCAAAGGGTCGATCTGGAGGGAGTCGGGTTTGAGCAGAGCCATGGGGAAACAGGGATGGAAATTGAGAGTTTTGAAGCACTGGCTAAGAGGAGGATAGAAGTAAGGGAGACGATGCACACCAAGATGAAGGATGAAATTATAAGTACAATTAGTCCTCATGTTGAGAGATCTACAAATCTGTTGCCACCTTCGATCTTCGGAGGTGGTTGGGATGTGTGCCTAGGGATGAGAGACGTTTCGAGCATGGGAAAGGGGTGAGTGCAATAATATGGTTATCAAAGAACCTAGGAAGAACCATGATTTTGGAAATGATAGCCAACTAGGGTGGCACATGATAAGCTTCAACCAATGATAACCGAGGAAGCGGAGATGACCACGTTGGAAAACCTGAATAATTGCTCCAATGGATGGAAAGGGTTTGACACATGAATAGACAGATGATGGAGGAAAGGGAAGGTAGATTATTGGTGAGGAGGGCAGGGGGACATAGGGGAATGTGATAGGAATGTGGGATTACAATGGTGATGAGGTGGAAGGAGGTGACATGGCGAGGTAGGGGTTGATGGGGGGTGATGTGGGTGGATAGGGTAGGGTGGAAGGGGGCTATGAGGGGTAAAGGTTGGGTGGAGGGCATGGGATCAAGACACACGGTGAGGTGGGTAATGAGGAGTTTTGGGTTAAATATTAGGATAGGTCCATGGATAGGTTGACCAAAGGGGATGGGCAATAAGAAAGGCTCAACGTGACATGGCCCAATCAAAAGAAGCAACATGGATAAGAGTTTGAGGAAAATCATTGTACCAAACACTTAGAGGATGTTGGTGGGGGCCAAGGTTGGCTAGTGAATCAACAACACGGTTGGCTTCCCTAAATATGTGCTGGATAATGGACATGGGGCAGCCCTGGAGGAGTCTTTTGGCTTCTAAAATGGTGTTATTGACTCTCCAGTTTGGTGCTTTATTGCTTTTAAAATAGTTGATGATATTTAAAGAGTCACCTTCAACTATTAGTCTACATTGGAGAGTGCTAATAATTGAGAGCCCACGATAGAGAGCTCTGGCTTCAGTTGTATGGTTGGATTGGATGCCCAGATCTTTAGCAAAGGCTACAATAATTTTTCCATTGTGATATCTGACTATGCCTCCTGCTCCAACCCTTCCTGGATTTCCTTTGGAAGATCCATCAAAGTTGACCTTAAGCCATCCTTCAGGGGGAGGGGTCCACTTAGCATTGGATCAGGTATTGGTAGGCAAAGGGGTCGTGGATAGCTCCATTGAAATATTGAGGGTGGAAGCAATGATGGATTCAATTATGGGATCAAGGGGTCTTGAGCATGGGAATAATTGGGTGTTTTCATTGGAAAAACAAAGCACTCTATTGCCCACAGAGATAGGATCTGTGGATAGGTTAATAAAGTCTTTGTTATTGTGCTCAAACTAGACCTAAAAGAGGTAATGGTGGAGGCAAAGGGACCACAAGGATTTGATTCTACTATTGCAGAAGGGATTGGGCCATTGAGTGAAAATGTCAATCAAGGAGTTGGATCGGACCCAAGCAATACTGAAGGTGTTGAAGATGAAACTTAGGACAGTTTCAATGAAGGTACAATCCATGAAAATATGGTAAGTGGACTCCCAAGCAGAATTGTAGAGATAATAGTGGTTGGGAATCATCACCCCTCTAGTCATGAGGTTGTCGATGGTTAGGATTTTGTTTTGGGCTAGCAACCAAGAAAAGAAGCTGACTTTGGGGGTAAGATGCTTGAGCCAGATGTGCTTGACTAGGATCATGCAAGCAAGGGGGTTGACCTATAGTAGGTATGCAGACTTGATAGAGAAGAGCCCATCATCACACAACTTCCAAAGGGGAAGTCAGGTAAATTAGTGATGGGGATGATGCATTGGTTAAGGATGGTGGACAGGGAGTTGGTGGTGATGGTGAGATCTCTAGAAAGGATGGTGGGGGGATGGAATTCCAGGAAAGGTGACCATGGGATAGGGTGAAAAAATGGGAAACCTTGGATCCAAAGAGCTAGTCGATAGTGGGTTTTAAGGTGGCTAGGATGGGGTCAATGATGAGGGGGTGATCACAAACCTAGGGGTCATTCCAAAAATCAATGGTGTTGCCATTTTTGAGCTACCACCTGAAACCATTTTTGATGATGTCCTTAGTTTTGATGATAGAATTCTAAAATGTAGAGCCATATTAGCGGGTGTCATCATCTAAGAGACTATGATTCTGAAGATATTTCCTTTTGATAATAGAGACCCATTCGATATTTGCATTGGTGAAAATATTCCAGGCCTACTTAGCAATGAGGGCTAGGTTCATTTTTCCAATCCTTCTGAATCCAAGACCTCCCTGGGATTTGGGGATGCAAAATTTATCCCATGCCACTAAGTGAAACTTTTTCTTGTTATCAGGGCCTGACCATAGGAACCTCTTTTGTATTTGCTCAATTTTAGAATAGATTGAAGTAGGAGCTTTGAATATGGATAAGAAGTAAACAAGTATGCTTTGGAGGTAAGCGTGGACAAGGGTTGATTTGGTGGCTTGGCTAAGGAGGGCTCCTTTCCATCCGACCAACTTCTTGAGGAGTCTATCAAGGACATTATTCCACATGTTTTTAGTTGGGATACCGATGAAAAGGGGGAGGACCTAGGTAGGAAGATGGGAGGTTATCAATGGTGCATTGGAGGATTATTGCTATCCTCAATTGGTGGGCAATGGGGGTATTAATGAAGAAAATTTTGCTTTTGGTATAGTTGACTAATTTACCAATAGCCTACTCATAGAGGTTGAGGATTATCTTGATGGATTGAGCTTCAACAACAGAGGCTAGGGTGGCCAGGATCGTATCATCAAAAAATTATTGGTGTGTGATGGGTCGTAGTAGGGAGGTAGGTTTAATACCTAAAATGGCCCCGAGAGAGCAAGAAACTTTGAGGGTTCTCCTAAGGGACTCCACCAAGATGATGAACAAGCATGGTGACAAGGGGTCCCCTTTCCTGAGACCTTTGTACTTTTGAAGTAACCAACAATAGATCCATTGATAATAACAAAAAACCACATAGAATATATGTAGGATTTGATGAGGGTAACCCATTGAGGGTGGAAGCCAAACTTGAGGAGGACCATGAAAAGGAAATCCCAAGAAACCCTATCAAAAGCCTTGTTCATATCGAGCTTGAGGAGGAATCCAAACTTTTGGCTATGAGAGATAGAGTGCAAAAGTTCATGGATAGTGATGACCCCATCGATGATGGATCTACCTTGAATAGTGTTACCTTGACAGGGGTCAATGATGAGGGGAAGAGCCTCCTTCATTCTAATGGTCATGGATTTAGTTAATATTTTGTAAAGGACATTACATAGGCTAATGGGATGGTAGTCAGAGACTAATCTATAGTCAGCACACTTGGGGATGAGGGCAAGGAATGTAGAATTGATGTCCCTAGGGATAAGGTGAGACCTCTAGACATCTTGGAGAGATGAGCAGACATCCCTTCCCACAGTGTCCCAATAGCATTGGAAGAAATGAGGGGGGAAGCCATCAGGCTTGGGAGCCTTATCGGGATGCATGGAAAATATGGCAGACTTGATTTCATCATGAGAAAAGGGCTGGAGGAGACGATGGTTCAACTCAAGGGGAATGAGGGTAGGGATGTGGTGGAGGAGGGGATATTGGGATTGGCTAGGGCTCAGATGAAAGGAGGAAAGAAAGGATTGGAAATGGTTGACCGCTTCATTCCTTATCTCCTGGATATTGGAAGTGACAAAACCATCGCTCTTGACCAATTCTTTGATTCTATTGGAGCTACGATGTCTGAGGGTTGTAGCATGAAAGAATTTAGTGTTCACATCTCCTTATTTTAGCCATAATACTCTAGATTTTTGTCTCTAGAAGGTCTCTTCCTTAGCAAGGATGTTGTGATAGTCAACCAAAAGTTGTCTTTCCTCATCCCTGATTCTGCTATCTATGGTTCCTTGTTGAATATTATTTTCTATGATCTACAACATTTCTTTTATAGATTGTTTGTTTTCAAATATGTTACCAAAAATCTCCCTATTCTAAAATTTGAGGTTGTTCTTAATGAAGCAAAGTTTTTTTGCAATTTGAGTGATGGGTGATCCTAAAAAGGGATGGTTCCACCACTCATTAATGCACTCCCTGAGGTCAGGATGATGGGTCCACATGGCTTCAAATATGAAAGGAGTTTTAAAACTAGGAGTTTGATTAAACCCTTCAAATACCAGGGGGTTATGATCAGATCCAATTTTGGGTAGGGACTAGAGAGTAGCATCCCCAAACTAGTGGATAGCTTCCTTGGATAATAAGAATTTGTCAATCCTAATTTGAATATGCTGAGTTCCAATCCTTTTGTAGCTCCAGGTGAATTGGGATCCCTTTAGTTGAACATCCATGAGTTCATTAGAGTTCACAAACTCATTGAAGTATTCATAATTCTTGGTGGAAATGATAGTTCCTCCTATTTTATCTGATGGGTAGAGAGGGGAGTTGAAGTCTCCAACAAGGATCTAGGGATGGCTTGAGAAAATGTTTCTCATTTGGGTGAGGGTTTCCCAGAGACCATTCCACCCTTGGAGAGAATTAGGGGCATAAATATTTGATAGGACCCAATTGACCTTGTGCTCTTTGTTGTAGAATAGAACATTTATGATCCTATATGAGGATGAAATGAGTCTTCCTTCAATCTTATGGGATCCCATAGGCATAACAGTCCTCCTAATGAACCACGAGCTGGGATAGTGATAAACTCGCTATTTTTCCAGATAATTCTTTCTATTTTCTCAATGCTACTTCCATCAAGTTTGGTTTCTTGAAGCATGAGAATGGTGGGTTTGATTTCTTTCCTCAAGGTAGCTACTAGTCTTTTCTTAGTTGGGCCATTGAGGCCTCTCACATTCCATGAGAGGATTTTTATTTTTTATTCTTGTTAGATGATTTTTCCCCACTCTGCCTTGCTATGAGGGGGTTTTGGTTCTTTTTACTTCATCCTTAAGCTACTCAGTTAGGGATGGGAAGAGGGTTGTTTGGATGCCATTCGCTATGTCATCCTCAATGCTTTGCCTCCTTTGGTAATTAATGGATGGTCTCCCCCTCTTCTTGTCACTTCCAACATCAATGGGGATTTTTTATAGCTTTTGGTGTGCTTGGGGCTGAGCATTGAAGGGGAAGGAAAACCTTTAGGTTTAGAGGGTCTAGGAATATTAGACTTAGTATGTCAGGGGATAGGGATGTGGGGGATGCAGGGTGGGTGTGACGAGGTGGGGGACAAGAAATGCTCAAAGGCTTTGAGGGATGGATTGGTGAGGGGGGATAAGAGGGTCCATATCTGGATGGGGATGGAGGTGGAGGGTCATCAGTAATAGGATGGGAGATTGGATCAGGGAAAGAGAAGGTAATCCTGGCCTCTAGGTCATGGTCAAAGGGGTCAAGATCATTTGAATCAGATAGAATACCAAAATGGTTGGGGAAAGTGAAGAGGGAGCATACTTGGTCCTGAGAGCACTCCTGAGAGGGAGTCATAATTTTCTTGTTGTTATTAGAGGTGGGAGGGTTAGAGGGTTGCTTTCAAGAAGTATGAGATCTTTGAGTAGGACTGGTGCCAGTTTGGCCACTCTTGGATGGAGCAAGGAAAAACTTAGGAGGCCTAAAACATTATTTCTTGGGATGACCAAAGTCCTTCTTTGGGATCTCCTTTAGAGGTTTGAGAGTGGGGCACTAGGCCCTCAGGTGACCTTGAGTATGGCATTTGATACAAAATATTGGTTTGTTCTCATACTCGATAGCCTAGAATCTATGGTAAGAGCCATAGATCAAGTTGACATGAGTGGGAAGCTCAAAGTTGAGGTTGGACATTGATGTAGATACGAGCGTAGACCATCCTACTTCTAGCTTTGGTTGTTGAGTCAATGGCAACAATTTCACCAATGGTATGAGAAATCCCTTGGAAGATAGGTTCATGCCAGAACTAGGAAGGGAGGCTAGGGAGATGCACCCATATGGATGCTATATTAATGGATTGAGATTTAGGGTCAAAATCCTCTACCCATTTTCTTATGAATAGACTCCTTCATCCAAAAAACCAAGGGCCTCCTGTTAAAATATGTCTAGTATCATCCATGTTATTTAGCTGGATCTATAAAAAACTTCTAGGTATGGTGATCAATTCCAGGCTACCTTAGGGACACCATTTTATACAGGCCCATTTTCATATGGATTCCATGTTTGACCTTCCCCTAATGTTATATTAATGGACTAGGATTTAGGACCAAAATCCTCTACCTATTTTCTTATGAATAGACTCCTTCGTCCAAAAAACCAAGGGCCTCCTATTAAAATATGGCTAGTATAATCCATGTTATTGAGTCAAATATGGAAAAAACCTCTAGGCATGGTGATCAGTTCCATGCTACCTTGGGGGTACCATTTGGTACAGGCCCATTTTTGGATGGATTCCATGTTCAACCTTCCTCTAATAATTTTTTTGATCAACAACATAGATTCCATTGAAACAAAGTTCACCATAAGGCTTTCAGGGATGACAAGATATTACCTTTATGGACCAATGGCTTGCTTTGGGAGGAAGGGATGCTGAAGTTGGGTCTATTTCAAAAATATTTCATGAAGGAATATGGGGGAGCCCCACCAAGTCTGAAAATTTTATAATTCTTGTCAGAGGAGAAGGGTCGGGGTTGAGGATGTCCCGAAGGGGGGGGTCCATCATTTTTCACACTTCCAAAAATCTTTTTAGGATTATCACAGGGTATTCCACTACCATTGACACCAAGAAAATTGTTGAGGGGTTTATAGGACCCAAAGAATACTCCATCAGCATCAGAGGCCTCACCTCCATCTCTGGGATCTTCTTCTTCTAGGTTCTCGTGCTCAAAAATTTCAAAATTTCTACCTACTACAAAGTTCTCCATTCTAACTATTTACTTCTTCATTGCCTATTTTTCGAAAAACACACTTTATTTATACTTTTACAATTAGAATTTCTAGATCTAACCTTATCCATTACATGTGCATAAGCCTCAAATCCAAAGGCTCTAATATAGTTCTTTATAGGTTTCTTTCCACTCCATGTTTCTTTAGAAGTGATATTACCTATGGTTACTAAATGGGACCTATTTTGAATGTGTGTTGTTGTATTCTCTACTTCTACCCAAATCAATCCTATATTGTTTATGGATTGAATCATACACCTAGCTATTTCAACCAATATCCTATATTTTCTTTTACACACACCATTTTACTATGGAGTATATTTATTTTTTATTTATATCCATATTCCATGGGTTTCACCCTAGTAAGTTATTGAATTAAATCATGCATCTAGTCATTTCATCAACTGTCCCATACTTCTTTTAGATGCTTGATTTTCTTATGGAGTATATCCATTAGTTGTTTACCTATTTATGCCATTTGTTTTATGAGATTTTTAAAATTAACTTTTTATATATTGGCATCCACCATTTATTTTTGTCTTCTTAAGTTTGTGATCACTTTTATTTTCTAGCAAGATCTTGAAAATCTCAAGTTCATCATTTTTTAAGCTAAAAACCCAAATATTTCTTGAGAAATCGTCTATGAGTATCAAAATATATATTTCTCCTCCTTGAAATTGATGATTAATAAGCCCACACAAACCACTATGCACACATTTAAGAGTTTTTATTTCTCTTTCTGTTCTTCTTGTATATGCATGTCTATGCTACTTTCCATCCATTCAATCTTCACAAACAATTGTATTTGCTTTTATCTAGGGGAGACCATGTACCATATCCCGTTTTGACTATAATACCAAGATTTGATAATTTTGATGCCCAAAACCTTTGATTCCATAACTAAAAGGTAATATCATGCCTTGTGATGCAAGCTAACATTAACATAAATTTTAAATCAAACTTGTATCTATCATTTTTTAGGTCCCATACACATAATATTATATCATTTTTTATTTTTATTTTTGATCAAACATTTATCCAGATAAAATTTGCCTTTGTATCCATATTGTGTTATTTGATTGAAAGAGAGAGACAATTATTATTTTATGTTGATAAATAAAAAATATTATTGTTATCCTGATAGTTACCATTTTTCCCTTAATGGATAATGTTCTAATTCCTTGAACATCATGAGAAGAATTATCACCAAAAATTATCTTTAGAGAATTTCCATCATATTTTCTCCACAATTAAAACTACTCCTTAAAGCCATACATATTATGATTTACACCTAAATAAATAAACCATGTATCTTTTAAGCATCCTTGATCTACACAAGATATAACAATAATTTTTCCTCATTCCCTTCCTCTTGAGAAAAGTTTTATTGGTTTTTTTATTGGAATATTATTTGTCTACCACCTAACCATGTATCGTTTAAGCATCTTTGATCTACAAGATATATATCAAGAATTTTCTCTTGTTCCATTTCTCTTGAATACTACCATCTTATTTCCTTGTTGTGCATCGATGATTCCTCCTAATTGAAATGATATTCTTGAATTTTTATATTTTATAGTTCTTGCTTCTTTGATTATTTGTTAGGATCCCATCCTAAAACCTTGATGTAATAGTCCTCCTCGTGGAATGTGGGTAAAACCAATGTTAATGTTTTGTAATTTTTTTTTTTATAGTTTTGGATTAAGAAGCACCTAGCCAAATGGAACCCTTCTATGTAACCATTTTTCAAGAATGTAACTGATTGTAGGTAGGAGATTCTAGCCCGGGTGGCATTTTGCATGTAAGCCAACCTTGGGAGTTAGGTGCTAGAGGAATTCCTTAAAACTACGAGGGGTAATATTGTATGTATATTTTTTCATAATTGAATGAAGTATTGAAGGAGGTTGCCCCCTCGAAGAGGCTTGTGATTTAGTGCTATTGTGAGATTGTTCCATTTCTGCAATTTATTTTCTTAGTGTGCATTTTATTTCCATAGTGTGTTGTGAGCATATATGTTTATTTTCTGTATTTGTGTGAGTGTGTTTATTTTTAATAGTAGGTTCCTAACAAGTGGTATCAGAGCACTTTTTAGGGTCGTGTTTTACTATGATTGTGACAATTTCTGCCATATCAATTGTTAGGTATAAGATTTTTGTGTTTTTTTTTTCAGTTTTTCCTTATATATATATATATATATATATATATATATATCCTTTTATCAACAATAGTTGAGTAGGTTAGAAACCCTATGTCGAGGGTTTTAAAATATCTTAAAGGAGCTATCATTATTGGCTAAGCTAGATAGCCCATAAAGTGTCTAGTGAAGTGAGGGGTGATCAAGCTCCAATACCCAGGCCTCAGACAACACTCATGCACATATTTGAGCTCCCATGTATCTTCAGGTATATTGGGAGACCATCTAGGATTAAATAAAATTTTATCCCTAGGAAGCTTATCGGCCTTGTATTATCCATAGTACATCGAACACAACATCTAAAAATATTACCCTCTTGTACTATCAGAGAGGCAGATAGTGTGCTCAAGGGTATGCATGGAATCCTCCTTGGGTAGTGGCCTAAAATATTGGTTTGAGCACTATTGTTCGTCACTACGATATAATAGAGGGCCTATGGGTATTACATACACCTTTGCCTAGCGTACCTTGGTTCTATTTAAACCTACAAACAAAGTCTGTTCCTCCAAGTATTTTTGTTTTGCTTAACCTACAACAAAAAATTTGAACTTGTTACCATATCCTTCATAGAAGTTGAGCATACAAAGAAGACATCCCTATTCCAGAGTTCCTACATGCAAAATAGATAATACAAAATCATAGAAGAGTATAATAGGCAGACAGAAAACTTTAGAGTCTAAAATAGGGGAAATAGGGGGGTCAAAGTCAGTTACAGTCAAGAAATTCCATCAGTAATAGTCATTACAGGGTGGTCAGGATATCAGTGTCATAACAATTACCTATGATAGTTAGAATAATTACCTAGATGGTCAAAATAGTTACCTATGATAGTCAGAATAAAAATAGATAAGAATATTTATGATAGAGTCAGAATCAGACAGGGGATAAAATAGTGTCAGGAATCAATCAGTAGTCAGATTAGTTAGAACAAATCATCAGAAAAGGGTGTTTGACATAGAACTCAATTTTTGAACCAAACCTCTAGAGAAAAAACCAACCACACTAGTAGACTCATCAAAACAACAATATATAAAAAATTTTAGGGTGCCCAAAATTAGTATTGTGGTAAATAGCTCATTGTGATTATTTTTTTGAGTTGATCATTTTGATATACCACACCCAAACCATTTTTTGGACCCTTACTAAAAATAGTAACTCCTAAAACCACCTTTCTATTTTTAGTAAGTTCCACAAAAAGGGATACAAACCTTTAAATATGGTTGGGGGTACTCGACAACAAGAATTAGATAGGGAAATTCAATCCAAAGTGGATGCTATGGGCAACAAACTATGGGATACAGTTAACAAAATCCTACAGGTGATACAATCACAACTCCAATATTTCCAAGAAACTATGAGTGATATCTCCCTTGCACAAAAAGAAATGAAGGTTGAGTTGGATAGTCGTGTCTCTACTGGTTCCACAGATCAACATGACCAAGAAGAAATTGGTACAAGCAATCACCAATGAATTATACCAACTCATAATGGAATGAGATTACCAAAATTAGACTTTCCCAAGTTTGATGGAAAAGATCCTGAGGGGTGGATTTGTAAGGTAGAACAATATTTCACTCTTCATAATGTTGATCGTTTCCTATGGTTGACCATTGCTTCTTTTAATTTTGAATCAGATGCACTCCATTGGTTTTTATGGCTTAGAAAGGCCAAACCTGAGCTTTCTTGGTCTAAATTTGGGCAATGCCTACTCACTCGCTTTGGTCCTAGCGAGTTTGAAGATTTTATAGGAGCCCTTTTCAAACTCAAACAAACCTCAACCATTCGAGAATACCAAGCTCAATTTGAAAAACTTGCCAATCGAACCACTGGTCTAAGTGTTGACTCTTTCCAAAGTTGTTTTGTGAGTGGACTGAAGGATGACATCAAGGCTGAGGTTAAGTTGTTGTGACCTCAATCACTACCATAGGCCATACAATTGGCCAAATTGGTAGAAGATAAATTCAAGGCTCTCGGTTGAACTTCTAAATTTCCTCAATTTAAGCCATATTTTTTGGCCAAGCCAATGCCAAGTCCTACTACTAAATCTCCACCTATAAAAATATTGAGTCATGAGGATATGGAGAATAGAAAGGCACAAGGGTTATGTTATAATTGTGATGAAAAATATTCCAGAGGGCACAGGTGTGTGCAACAAAAATTGTACTTTCTCGATATGGACGAAGTTCCCACTACAAAATCTTCTGAGGATGAGGAGGATCCTCAAGAAATAGAAACCACAGACTAGATGACCGAGCAAGAGGAAACCCAACCAAAAATTTTTGTACATGCTTTAGTGGGAGTATCCACCCCCCAAACCATGAAGGTGATTGGCCATTTCAAGGGACAAAGGGTCATCATTTTGATTGACTCCAATAGTACACATAATTTTATTGATCCACGTGTAGCCAAATAGGGAAATTGTTACATCACCACATGCAATTCCTTCGAAGTCATGATTGCTAATGGTGGCACCCTACCATGCAAAGGCAAATGTCGTAATGTTAAACTCAAAATTGGGGACTATAATCTCAAGTCTGACATGTTTGCCTTACCCTTAGGAGGGTGTGATATAGTTTTGGGAGCGCAATGGTTGAGAATGTTAGGACCAATCTTATGGGATTTTGTAGAATTATGGATGAAATTTAGTCAGGATGGGCAGGAATATACTTTTCATGGCACAAAGGTGGGAGTAATTTAGTTTATTTCTTCTCATAAGATGGAAAAATTGTTAAAGAAATCTTCCCATGGCATGGTAGCTCAACTTTTTGCTATCACCACCCTCGAACAAGGGGAGTCTAATCACCCACAACAATTACAGGGTATATTAAATAGGTATGCTCATGTCTTTGAGGAACCCAAGGGACTTCCTCCTCAATGCTCACATGATCATGCAATACAATTTTTTCCTGGTAGTCTACCTCCTAATGTTTGTCCATACTGGTATGCTTATGCTCAAAAAATAGAAATTGAGAAAATTGTGCAGGAACTTTGAGCTTCTGGAATTATCCATTCTAGTGTTAGCCCCTATTCCTCACTAGTGTTGCTAGTAAGAAAAAAGGATGGCACTTGGTGCTTGTGTGTGGATTATTGGGATCTTAACAAAATCACTATTAAGGATAAGTTCCCTATTCCTATCATTGATGAACTACTTGATGAGTTGCATGGGGCTCAATATTTTTCCAAGTTGGATTTGTGGTCGGGCTATCACCAAATCCGCATTAAGAATGAAGATATTCCCAAAATAGATTTTTGAACTCATGAAGGGCATTATGAGTTTTTGGTTATGCCTTTTGGGTTGACCAATGCCCCTTCCACCTTTCAAAGTTTGATGAATTCTATTTTTCATCCTCATCTTCACAAATTCATTTTAGTCTTTTTTGATGACATATTGATCTATAGTCACACATGGGAGGATCATCTTCACCACTTAGATGAAACCCTCAAACTTTTGTTTGACCATCAACTTTATGCAAAGCAATCAAAATGTTCCTTTGGCTAGTAGGAGGTTGAATATTTGGGACACATAGTCACTAAGGAGGGAGTTTAGGTTGATCCTAAGAAAATCTAGGTGGTTCAAGATTGGCCTAAACCTCATACATTGAAGGGAATTCATGGATTCTTGGGTCTTACAAGATATTACAAGAAATTTGTGAAAAATTATGGCAAGATAGCAACTCCCCTAACAGCCATGTTGAGGAAAAATTCTTTTGTGTGGAATGATTTGGCCGAGAAGGCTTTTGTTGATTTGAAGTATGCTATGACCACCACCCCTATTTTGGCAATGCCAAATTTTTCTAAACCCTTTGTCATTGAGAGTGATGCATCAGGCATGGGCATTGGGGTAGTTTTAATGCAGGAGGGTCGACCATTGGCTTTCACTAGCAAGGCACTCTCCCCTCAAAATTTGGGCAAGTCCACTTATGAGAAGGAAATGCTTGCCATTTTACATGTGGTCACCCATTGGTATCCATATCTCATTGGTCGATATTTTTCCATTAAAACTGATCATCAGAGTCTAAAATATTTTTTAGAACAAAGGGTGGCTACTCCAGAACAACAAAAATGGGTCTCCAAATTGTTGGGGTATGACTATGACATCTCTTATAAGAAAGGTAAAGAGAATGTGGTGGCAGATGCCTTGTCTCATCTCCATGAAGATCAAGCCATGTTGCATGCTATCTCCACTCCCCTTTCATAATGGATTCATCAACTTCATGAGGATCTAGCCAAGGATTCCTCATTACAAACTCTCATCCGCACTCTCCAAGAGGATCCTCATTCCCACCCTGGCTATGCTTGGGATGGTTAGGATTTACAATTTCATGACCATTTGGTTATACCATTTTAGTCTCAAATCAAGGACCTCCTCCTTCAATAAATGCATGCTTCTCCCATAGCTGGTCATTTAGGTTTTCTTAAAACATATACCCAAACCAAGCATACTTTTTTTGGAGGGGAATGAAAAAGGACATCCAAATATTTGTAGCCAAATGTGATCATTGCCAGTGCATGAAAGGTGAAACTATGAGTTCTCTAAGGACACTTCAACCTTTGCCCATTCTTGAGTAGGTTTGGATAGATATATCTATGGACTTCATTGAAGGGCTACCAAAATTCAGAGGTAAATGGATTATTCTAGTGATAGTAGATCATCTTTCAAAGTATGTTCACTTCTATTCCCTATCCCATCCTTATACTGCATCTATTATCACCCAAATCTTCCTTGACTCCATATTTCACCTCCATGGGATACCTAAATCCATTGTCTTTGATCAGGATCCTACCTTCACCAGTTGCTTTTGGCAAGAACCGTTCAAGTTGCAGGGGACACAACTCAAGATGATTTTTGCCTACCATTCTCAAACTGATAACCAAACTAAAATTGAAAGCACGAGATTCCGGAAATAAAAAGAAACACTAATTGCTGCAATGTAAACTAACTAGCTTGATGCACGAAATAAAGCGGATATAATCGAATCAAAACCAAACATAAAAGGAGAAAGCAGGAGCACAACCCTTTTTATTAATGTGATTCCAACCTCGGTTACAATACATCTCCTCCCTTTTTAGGGGCTAGGAGAGTTAGCATGTTTCCATTACAAAAGTGAATAGTGATCTTCTTTCCGCGTGCCCACATGCAAAATGGGCGGGCCAAAGCGTTGCCGCCGCTGGTGTTGATGGATCCTCGATTCTTGCTGCTCCTCCTGCGTTCAAAGAAACAACAAAGGCGTTAGTAGCACCTGCTGCAAATAGGAAAAGTTTGTTCCTTGAAATTAATAAAAGATGCATGCCTAAGATTGACTAAAATGATGCATGAAATGAATCTAAATCACCTGCAAATCTGACAGAGACCAAAAGACCTTACCAGAGGGCCACCGCCATTGAAACAGTTGGCCAATCTGCATTCAACTGGAATTCATCCCTGGGCAGGATGAATTCTGCTGTAATTCGTCCCCGGGTGGGACGAATTCGACTGTGTTAGGAAAGCCGAAGTGATGCCATCTAAATGTCGAACCTCGGGATCTCCAAAACACCTGCAGACAAAGGGGTTAAGTAATTGGGGCCATTTTGGGATGACCCAGATGGTCGGATTCTCCCAATTTGGCCTCTATCCATGGGAATTCGACGTCGCTACCTGCAAGTTAGTGAGGGCCACAAAATCGACAAAGCATGATAATATTTGATAAATGTCTTCTGAAATCAAGATTGTGAGCTATCTAAACAGCATAGAATGTAATGTGGGATGAATAAATGATAGAAAGAAAATTAGAATGAAACTAACAAAAAGTGTGGGGTGCCCAAGTGGGCCGCCCCTGTTAGAACTTGATTTTGACGCCAATCCACTAGGGATGGGCCCAAAATCTCTTGGGATTGTGTTGTCGGCAAATTGGTGGATTAAGGTGGTCAAATGTTGGGTTTGGGTTCGGATCCACGCTTCCAAAAGCCACCCAATAACCTCTCTTGCGAAAGAGATTAATGGATGTGAAAAGGTGAATCGAAAAAGGGTGCAATAGGGTGTTCAATTTGGCAGCACTTCGTTGCTTGAAAATGCCTCCAACCTGTTCTTATTTGGGTGGGAAAGTCCACCATTTTATAGACCCATGGGGTCTCTTTGGAGGGGCATGCAGGGATGCCATGTGGTGGCCATGCCTTCCCAAGAGGGAGGAGACTCCTCCCTGACTTGGGCTTCCATGACTGCCTTTGTGACAGTCCTCTAACTGCCAATCTACCCACCTACACGCGCATGCACGACAGGAGGCAATAATTGACTGTCTTCGGCTGCCACTTGGCGGCATTCTTCTTTTTGCCCGTTAAACCTGGAATTCGTCCTGACCAAAGACGAATTTAGAATTCGTCCCTGGGTGAGACGAATCCCAGTTAGAATTCGTCCCTAGGTGAGACGAATACTGAGCAAAGTGCCTGAATGTGCCAAATTGCCTTTTGACCTTACAAAATTGCTATGAAAGTGGTTAGGACCACTGTTTAACCTCTGAGGGCTGCCCTGGGGGCTGTGTGTGTCAAAGCGATCAGTGTTTGCAGTCACATAATCGGATTGGTGCTGTTTTGGTGTCTACAGATGCCCCTTTTTGGGATGCGCTGTGCATGGCGCAGCGTCGAGCAAAAATAGATAACCAAAGCACTAATGATTAGGGTTTCTTGGTAACCTAACCAACTTTTGATGCCCCAAGCATGGAAAGGGCATGCATTCTTGAATCCTTGCTTCTGACGAGCTAAGGAATTTGATTTCAAGTATTAACCTATTTTGGTGAGGTGTGACTTGAGCTTGGACATTGATCAGTCATGAATAGGCAAAGGGCGCAACCTTTTGTCCACGGGGGAACCTTGTGTTCATGCTTCGGGAATGCCAAGTGTTTGATCAATTTGTGATTATTGCTTGTTTACTGCCCCAAGCAGGAGCGTGATTGTCTTTGTCAATGATTCTTTGAATGCATGTCATTGCCTTGATTGGGTGTGTGTTTGTTGATTGGTGACTAAGTGTGACTACCCCCTCAAGCGACGAATCGATGAGGGAATGACCTTCGTGAGAAAAGCGACGAGTCGCTTGACCCAAGATGACTTGTGCAAGGGTGCCTTTAGATGGTTTATCATTAAGCATGTGCAATTTTTCCAACATTTAGACCTATTTTTGGTGGGTGGTAACCCTTTTGGTGATGCCATAATGGGGTGAAAGTGTCGAAAGTCCGTCTTCCCGTGGAGCGGTCCGGCTATGGTAGCCTTCTTGGGGAAGTAGGAGAGTGACAATTTGAGCCCCGACATCGATTTTCTATGCCAAGAGGTTAAGTGCAAGAGCACTTGTGTCCGGCAATTCTTATTGCTTTGTTTTTTGTGTTGCATTTTTTTGTTGTTTTTGAGTGGGTTTTGACCCATTTGTGACGTCATTTGGGGGTGAAATTGTCAAAAATCCATCTTCCCATGGAGCGGTCCGGCTATGGTAGCCTTCTTAGGGAGTAGGATAGTGACAATGTAAACCCCACATCAGTTTTTCTATGCAAGGGTAAGTGCAAGAGCCTTTTTTTTGTTTTTTTGTTGTTTTTTTTTTTTTTTTTTTTTAAATTTTATGGTAGCCTTCTTAGGGAGTAGGATAGTGACAATTTGTAATCCCGACATCGGTTTTGCTATGCCATTGAATGTCAGGCACAAGGGTGCATTTGTTCGGCACTTTTATTGTTATTGTTTGTGGATATTTGTTGTTTTTGTTGTTTTGATTTTCTTGCTTTGTGTATATGTCATTATTTTATGTTATGCACAATGATTGATGTTGATGGATGCATGCTTATGGTAATGGATGTATATGGTATGATAAATGCAAATGTTTTTGATATATATGTGATATGCAAAATGTAATGGATGAAATGAATTTGTGTTGTTTGGTTAGGGCACCATAGACTGTTTAGGACTTTGTGATTTTGTTTTTAGGCGATTGCTATGGTGGATGACTTTGTATGTATACATGTGTTTTTTTTTTTTGTATTTTCTGATGGTATTGTAAGGATGAAAAGTAGCGCAGTTGGTTTAGAAATGTAGCTAAGGTTTTTTGAGACTCAGACGGTTTTAACTCACTAGCCATGACTGTACTTTATCTTACAAGACTTTTGGACAAGGTATGAATCGGACTTGTTTTTGACCAAGCTATTTCACATCCCTGTGTGTGCAATTGAGTTCATTTATGTGGTATTTGTCAAGATACCGCCAGTGCCAGATGGGCTTTCAACCGAACCTGTATTGAGGATCACCTAACTAGCTCCACTAACTCCTTTGTTGTATTTAGTTAGATTAATCTACGGTGTTATCCAGGATACCATAAGCTAGCTCATCCTTATGCAAACATTGGTCTGCATATATGCAAAGCGAATGTGACAGACATATCGTCATGCGGGTAGGATACCACCATTGCCAGATAGGATGTCAACCAAACCTGTAATGAGGATCACCTAGATGGTTTTCGAATGCTGAGAATTCCAAAGATTCAAGTTCAGGTTATTTATTGGCTGAATGATTTGGGAGACTTGCTCGTCTATATAGTGATGCAAATCACTGTTTATTTTTCTATTTATTTTTCTTTTTGAGCAAGGATTTTGAATAGTGGTGATAACCACTGTTACTTGATTTTGTATTTTGAGCGGTGTGAGTTTGAGCTTGTGAATGGCCTTGATCCTCGTGGCCTTGGGGATGACTACCCATCCTGGTTAGGGGCGGATAGTATGAATCCTTACGACATTGGGGACCAAGGGGATGATGGAGATTATGAAGTAAGGGCATTGATCTTTTAGGCCTTGGGGATGACTACCCATCCTGGTTAGGGGCGGATAGTACGAATCCTTACGACTTGGAGACCAAAGGTGAATGGAAAGTGTTAGGATGATGATTTATTGGAATTTGTTCGTGAATGGCGTTGATCCTTTTAGGTCTTGGGGATGACTACCCATCCTTGGTAGGGACGTGTAGTACGAATCCTTACAACTTTGGGAACCAACTATGATTGGGATTTGGTAGTGGTAAAAACCATTGTGTATTAAGGTGAATGGATAGGGAAGAGCTCGTCCTTTTATCAATTCTCAGCATTCTAGAACCATTCGCACAGGGGGATGAGCAAGATAACCGTTTCGCTTATGGTGACCTGGATTACTATGCAGGTTTCATCTTTCGTTCACACAACTTGGGAATTTTTATGTGTTTTAATTTGTGTTGGGATGCTACGTAACAAGGCGTATTTCAAGTGTAACTCTACCTTCGTAAAATCTATCTGACTCGGTACATTACGTGGCTAAAGAGCAAAATGATGACTGAATTACGAAAACTCTTGATACATTATAAGACCACTGACTCTATTGTGGTAAACAACAGTAAATGGCATTTGTTTGTTGTTTTGTAAAATGGAAAAGTGTGGAACAAGATGGACTAGCAGAATAATTACAGCCTATGGTGCCTTTGACCTGTACGACCACAAATATGCAATGTATGGATGCGATGCTTAATGCAGCTACATATTTTTGTATTTTTGATGGATTGATTTTTGTGAATATGAAGATGAGATGCGAGAAGAGTTCTCTATTGATGAATTTGAGCATGCCTAGAAATGAGATGCAAATTTTTGTTGTTTTTGATGATTTTTGAATTTTGACTTTTCTTATTTTTGACCAAGCGATTGTGGAAATCCTTGGAGCATTTTGGGGTTGACCAAGCGATTTATAGAGATCCTTGGAGCATTTTGGGATTGACCAAGCGATTGCAAGAATCCTTGGAGCATTTTGGGATTGACCAAGCGATTGCAAGAATCCTTGGAGCATTTTGGGATTGACCAAGCGATTGCAATAATCCTTGGAGCATTTTGGGGTGACCAAGCGATTGCGATAATCCTTGGAGCTTTTGGGGTGACCAAGTGATTGCGATAATCCTTGGAGCTTTTGGGTTTTGACCAAGCGATTGCGATAATCCTTGGAGCTTTTGGGTTGACCAAGCGATTGCGATAATCCTTGGAGCTTTTGGGGTGACCAAGTGATTGCGATAATCCTTGGAGCTTTTGGGGTGACCAAGTGATTGCGATAATCCTTGGAGCTTTTGGGTGACCAAGTGATTGCGATAATCCTTGGAGCTTTTGGGGTGACCAAGTGATTGCGATAATCCTTGGAGCTTTTTGGGTTTTGACCAAGCGATTGCGATAATCCTTGGAGCTTTTGGTTTGCTCTTCAGGGGATAGAGGTACCCCCAACTTGATGGTCTTTGCGCTCTGGATCTGGCTCTGGAGGTATGGGCACGAATGGATCGGCCCTATGCATGGAGAGGAGGACAGGGTCTACCCTCGACACTGATATTGCTATGGGGTCTCTGGGTGGAAGTTGATCTTTGTATGCCCAAAGTGGTGGATGTAACGCTTGGTCCCACTGCGGTGGGTTAACGTGCCACTCATGCCCTAGTATTATGTTTAGCTATTGAATTGCTTCATCGATATTTATGGGATGTCGATGCTGTCGCATGTGATTGTTGTGGGCTATCTCTGTTTTATCCTCACCTTCGGCCAGTGAGTACAGCTCATCAAAATCTAGAGATTCTAAGACATGGAGGACTGCATCATCAAGTAGCCCTACGGTTAAAGGTTGATCCTCTTTGAAAGGAGCCTCATGTAAGTTGGGCCTTGGGAGCTCCAAAATCTTGGTCTCTATCGACTCTAAGTGCTCTAGCGCTTTGCATGTATCGGGAGATTTGAGCTCCTCCTCTTTGGTTGGTTCTTGTTGAGGAACTTGGGGCCTATGGAGGGGTGGCCAGATAGCACCCCCCATGCCTTGGTAGGGATTTTCATCCCGCTCTTCTTCTCGCTCTGATTCCTTAGAGGCTTCTTGATGAATTTCTAAGGGTGGCCCATAAACCCGAGTGGGTTCCTGAGGAAGGCGCCCATCATTGGTTATAGGAGTAGCCTCCCGCTCATGTCTAGGAGGCATCGAGGGTGATGCTCGATAAGGTCGCGGAGACTTGTCTCGCACCCGAGGGTTGTGCCTCTCATAATGTTTTGTCTTATGCGTGTGAGGGGTTGGAGTCCTCTCCTGCATAGTGTGTTGGAACAACTCATCCTTCTGGCATAGAAGGTGCTCTTTATTTAGAAGATACCATTGCTCTAACTATTGTCGTTCTAGCTCAAGTTGCGTGAGTTGCATCCGATGTGCGAAATGCTCGACAGATTCTAAGATAGTTGGTCTTACCGTCTCATGTCTAGAAGGGTTAGATGCCTCTCCTAGATATCTATCTCGGTCGTAGTGATCCAAGATCTCTATAGGCCGCCTCCCTCTGTTGGGGGTAGTGGCATTTATCCGAGGCTTTGGCCTCAGTAAGTGATCCTGATAGATAGCAGGTGTGGAGGCGTATTGCTCCCGTGATGTATATTGCTCTTGAGGAAGGTAAGGGTCTTCCTCATGCTCTCTTTCATAAGTGAAAAAGGGACGGATGGAGTTGGCTCACCCCGCCTGAGGAGCCTTGTGCTCTGGATTTGTCCTTGTAGTCCTGACAACTAGAGGGGGTGAAGGAGGGATAGTGTAATCATGTGGTTCCTCTCGTCGAACCCTATGTTGACCTAGCACTTCATCGCATGGTGACCACTCATAGCGAGCATCTAAGGGAGCTCTCCTATGGATATACCCCTCATGGAAGGGTGTGTGCTGGGTGCTATGCTGAACAGGAGTGCTCCTAGAAGGGGTGCCCCTATAGTCCTTATCCGTTAAGGTGTGGAGGGGTCTGCCTTGTGTGTCAGGCCACCAAGGTGGTATGACCAAATCCTTGGGGCTATACCGGAGGTGACTTGTGCCTCCTTGGATATTCCCCACAGCATCCGCCCGTGATTGGGCTTGGCTATGGGTGAGCACCATGACGATGTCTCTCTAAAAACCCTAAAAATTGAAATGAGTCAGATGGGGCCCAAAATTGGGGTGCGCATCCCTCTTACAATAGATAAGACAAAAATGAAGTTTCAAGTCCTAACTCTAAATACATTAGGAGATATTGACCTCCGAACAGCTCAAAAAGCATAAAAAATTAGGTTATCAAATTTAAAACCTAATTTCGGGGCACTAGATGATGGAATTTGGCCCCGAAAACTGACTTTTTTGGACAAATAGGACTCTAAGGAGTCATATTTGTTTAAAATTATCCCAACTAACTCCCTGTAAAATTTCAAGTCAATCGGAGCTACGGTTGAGAAGTTATGGCCCCGACAAGATGCACTAAAATTTAGGGAAAAATATAAGATTTCCCATATTTTGTTGGATGCTCCTGCATCACTTATGGGCACCTTTGGGGTGCTCTTGGGTTGACCAAAGGGTTCATGGACACCTTTGGGGCCTTTTGGGGATGACCAAGCGATTGCGGGAATCCTTGGAGCTTTTTGGAGCGAGTGACAAAATGCATAGATTTTTATCTTTTGTTTATGATTTTTCTGATTTTTTTTTGTTACACTAAGCAAAAATGAACACACACATACACAAACGGTGATTATCTCTTTTAAAGATTAATGGTGTGTCCTAAACTGGTTTAGTGCATTTTGATGTTTTTGTTTTGTTTTTGAAAGTTTTGAAGAACGTTTAAATGCAGAATGTTGGCTCATATGACTCCCATAAATGGTCGCCCCTTCAATATACCATTGCCGGACCGATATACCAACCTCTCTATATACCCGCCCTTACGAGAGGGAAACTATAGGTACGTGAGAGCAGATGGTACGTGGAACATAGGCGGTACGGAAGGGGGATTGTCCTGTTAATGACACCTACCATAGAAGACTTATCCTCGCGTGCATGGGAATCACCCCAATGACACTCGGTCAGCTTTCATCAGGATTTACGCCTAACAACAGTGACAATCGGGGAAATGGATGCAAAATCAAGCCAAGGTGGTGATGAACCCACCGTTGGTCTTGATCAAGGGCTGGGGTCTTACGACCAGCTCCTTGGTTTAAAGATACCACGTGATGTGTGTGTGGTTTATTTTAATTAAAATTGAAACATGCAAGCAACCACACTTTCCCTAAGCAAGCAAAAGTTGACAGAAAGTAGAAGCAAAAAATCAAAAAATGACAGGGACAGTTTTGGAACCCTTACCTCTTTTCTGCCTAGACTTGCTGTTTCTGATCCTCGGCTCTAAAAATTTATAGACAAAAATTCGTCCCTCTGTGAGACGAATTACAGAACAGAATTCGTCCCTGTCTGAGACGAATTTGAATTCGTCTCAGGGTCAGACGAATTACAGTAAAGTATTCGTCATAGTCAAAGACGAATAACAGTATGCTTTTGAAAAATGGTACCTGTCAAGCACCAAACACAAAAATGGATCAGTTACTTGATCTTAAAAACCAGGGGACAGGGTCCCACCGTGATCGCCACTGAAAGCACGAGATTTCGGAAATAAAAAGAAACACTAATTGCATGCAATGTAAACATAACTATGCTTGATGCACGAAATAAAGCGGATATAATCGAATAAAAAACAAACGTAAAAGAGAAAGCAGGAGCACAACCCTTTTTATTAATTTGATTCCAACTCGGTTACAATACATCTCCTCCCTTTTTAGGGGCTAGGAGAGTTAGCATGTTTCCATTACAAAAGTGAATAATGATCTTTCTTTTCGCATGCCCACATGCAAAATGGGCGGGCCAAAGTGTTGCCACCGCTTGTGTTGATGAGTCTTCGATCTTTGCTGCTCCTCCTACGTTCAAAGAAACAACAAAGGCGTTAGTAGCACCTACTGCAAATAGGAAAAGTTTGTTCCTTGAAATTAATAAAAGATGCATGTAAAAGATTATCTAAAATGATGAATAAAATGAATCTAAATCACTTGCAAATCTGACAGAGACCAAAAGACATTACCAGAGGGCCACTGCCATTGAAACAATCAACCAATCTACATTCAACTATAATTCGTCCCTGGGCAGGACGAATTCTACTATTATTCATCCCCGGGTGGGACGAATTCGACTGTGTTAGGAAAGCCGAAGTGATGTCATCTAAATGTCAAACCTCGAGATCTCCAAAACACCTACAGACAGAGGGGTTAAGTAATTGGGGCCATTTTGGGATGACCCAGATGGTCGGATTCTCCCAATTTGGCCTCTATCCACGGGAATTCGACGTCGCTACCTGCAAGTTAGTGAGGGCCACAAAATCGACAAAGCATGATAATATTTGATAAATGTCTTCTAAAATCAAGATTGTGAGCTATCTAAACAGCATAGAATGTAATGTGAAATGAATAAATGACAGAAATAGATTAAAATGAAACTAACAAAAAGTGTGGGGTGCCCAAGTGGGCCGCCCCCGTTAGAACTTGATTTTGACACCAATCCACTAGGGATGGGCCCAAAATCTCTTGGGATTGGGTTGTCGAAAAATTGGTGGATTAAGGTGGTCAAATGTTGGGTTTGGGTTCGGATCCACGCTTCCAAAAGCCACCCAATAACCTCTCTTGCGAAAGAGATTAATGGATGTGAAAAGGTGAATCGAAAAAGGGTGCAATAGGGTGTTCAATTTGGCAGCACTTCGTTGCTTGAAAATGCCTCCAACCTGTTCTCATTTGGGTGGGAAAGTCCACCATTTTATAGACCCATGGGGTCTCTTTGGAGGGGCATGCAGGGATGCCATGTGGCGGCCATGCCTTCCCAAGAGGGAGGAGACTCCTCCCTGACTTGGGCTTCCATGACTGCCCTTGTGACAGTCCTCTAACTGCCAATCTACCCACCTACACGCGCATGCACGGCAGGAGGCAATAATTGACTATCCTCGGCTGCCACTTGGCGGCATTCTTCTTTTTGCCCGTTAAACCTGGAATTCATCCTGACCAAAGACGAATTTAGAATTCGTCCCTGGGTGAGACGAATCCCAGTTAGAATTCGTCCCTGGGTGAGACGAATACTGGGCAAAGTTCCTGAATGTGCCAAATTGCTTCTTGACCTTACAAAATTGCTATGAAAGTGGTTAGGACCACTGTTTAACCTCTGAGGGCTGCCCTAGGGGCTGTGTGTGTCAAAGCGATCAGTGTTTGCAGTCACATAATCGGATTGGTGCTGTTTTGGTGTCTACAAAAATTATTAATAAATGCTTGGAAACCTACCTTCACTACTTCACTTCTAAACATCCTACTCATTGGGCTAAGTGGCTTCCTTTGGCAAAATTGTGGTATAACACCACCTATCACTCTTCCACTAAGCTAAATCCATTTGAAGTAGTCTATGGTTAGCTTCCACCTACTCTAACTTCTTACATTCTAGGTATATCAAAGGTTCAAGCTCTGGATTCCACTCTCCATTAGTGTGACTCCATTCTTTGCCAACTTAAGATCAACTTGGATATCGCTCAAAATCATATAACATATCAAGTAGATCAACATCATACTAAATGTAGCTTTTTTTTCAGTGACATGGTCTTTCTTCACTTACAACCATACAAATAATCATCTCTTTAGTTGCATGGTTGTCAGAAACTTGTCACCAAATAATATGATCCTTATAAGGTATTGTAGAGGCTTGGGGTGAAAATGTACAAACTATCCCTTTTGGCTAGTTCTAAACTTCATCTAGTCTTCCATATATCATCTCTCAATAAGGTTACTAGTAATAGGGTGTAGGTGCAATCTACACTTCTAGATTTGGATGAGGAAGGGTCCATCATTCTTGAAAATGAATGTATTCTTGATCAAAGATCATATACCCTTCATTGGCGTATTCTCATAGATTTCCTAGTCTAGTGGTGTGGCTTACAACTAGAAGATATGACATGGGAACCTCTTCAACAACTCTAATAATAGTTTCCTCACCTTCAACTTTGATGATAAATATTTTTTAAAGGGAAGGACAATAATTTATGGATCTATGACTTGTTTTGTACCTAAAATGTAGATTCTATTTCTTTTGAATATATATTTTACAAAACACCTAAGATACAAAACTAGAAAGAATATCTAAATCTATAATTCTAAAATAGAAAATAAAACAAGGAATGGAGCAAAAAGAAAGAAGTGTACCATACCAATTACTAGCATAAAAGTACAAAATTTTAAAACATACCATATGGGCAGATGTCTTAGTTAGGAAAAATACACCAAATGGGAGAAAAGCACCAAACCTAGACAAAAACACCAAATGACCCCAAGCAATGATTCTATAATCTGACAATGCTACCATACTATACCTAAAAACATAGAACATAAAAAAAATAAAGTAAAATAACTAATAGCAAGAAGGTTCTTGTCTAGATCTCTCTCAAAAAGGTGTTATTCTTGGTAGAAGGATCAAGAGCCTATGCTCTTTCATGGTAATTTTTTAAAATAAGAAAATGGTATCATGCAAATTATTGAAATCTACTAAAAAAATAAAGCATAAAGGAGCCTAGAAGGGAAGAGAGTTAATCTCTTACAAAATATGTATATTTGCCCTAATTTTTTGAGGATCTATGATGGGTGAGAGTTTCCTAATGCTCCTTGAGAGGCCTCTTATTGATGTTGATCTATGTGATAGATGTGATATAATTTTAATATTCAATTCAATCCATCATCATGAAACTATGGGATAATGATCTCTTAAATGTGTGATAAATTTTGGCCTTGCAAATGTAGCAACATGTAGATCTCCAAAATCCAATCTCAATAGCATGAACTTGCCAAGCAAAATGAAAGTGCAAAGAAAAATAATATGAAGATTTAGAATTGAAGATCCCTTTGTGTCTCCTCTAAGAATGATTTTATAAATTACCCTACCCCTTAGGGAATCCATTACAAGATCATGCAAGAAATATGAGGTGTCTAGGTCTATAGGGTGAGGTGCCCAGTTTTGTAAGATGATGCAGGAGTTAGAGGAGGTGAATCAATAATCAAAAGTTAGGTGCATGGAGTTAATTGGCTAAAATACCAATTTCATATTATAATTGGGGTAGTTAGCTATATTTATTAGTAGTTAGATAATCCAATAATGCATTGGATATGACAAAAGGAGAGATCCATGAGAAAAATGCAGTGCCACACAATTAGATAGCCAAAAGTTGACTTCTATTGGTAATTGTGTGAAAGATCTAAATAGGACAAAAGTGCTAATATGAAAGTGTTGAATAGGAAAAAATATCACATAGACCATACAATGCTATTGTTAATTACAAATGCATTATATGATCCATACATCGCTATTGTATGGGCCTGTCATATAACACTATCATTTTTAGGGTTTTGAAGTTTCTAACCTTGGACAAACATAGGTAAGTTTATACTCATTAGAAAGGTCATTTTGAGATTTTTCCAATGGTACCTCTGTTATGAAATTTCATGAATATTTAAAAAAAAATTGTAATCATTAAAGATGATGGCTTAATTAATGATGCAACTGATGTTTGAGAGATGTACAAAATTGGGTGTCTACATAGTGGACTATAGCACTTTTTTTCTACACCTACAAATCCTAAAAATCTATGAATATAAATAGACAACAATTATGTTAATTTGAAGGGGTTTATCTGATCTCTCTGGAAATGCTAAATTCCTTGGCAGACGGATCATAACCCTACTCTATGATTTATTCTTGAGATAATGCCAAATTGAAAATTGTAACAGCATGAGGTCATACAAGATAGAAAATAGAAAATAAGCTAAATGCTAAATGTAAAGAAAAGGGTAAATAACAACAAAGTTCTAGAAATCACCTCAATTTGTTATAGATTTGTATGAATTGATACCCATCCAATGCCCTTAGAGTTGCTACTTTTTGCTTTCTATGCTATTATTATACATGTATAAGATTATTTCAAAGTTGTGGTGGCATGTGGATGGAGAGAAATTTGTTTCCTCAAGATTTGGGTAGCATGTAATTACTAGTAGAAGGTTAGTTGGTTGATTTCCTTCAAGGATGGTTTTATAGATTACTAAAGCCTCCTTAGAGGATCCATTATAGATGTGTTCAAGAATAATGAGGTGTCTAGTTTTTAGGAATAGGTTGTAAATTTGTAGTAGTTCCAAGAAATTAATCAATAGTTAAGATTACGTGGATGAAGTTGATTAAGGAGTTATCTGGATTAATTGGTAGTTGCAATCATGCATTAAATGAGATGACAAGTGAGATTCATGAGGAATGGATGGTGATGAGTATTCAGACTATCAAATATTAAAATCTGATAGTGGTAGCACAAGAGTGTCATGGAATCATGAAAGCACCATACATAATTCTATATAATGCTAATGTAAGCATTGTTAGAGTTATATTCCATTATTTGGGATATTACCCATATTCCTACATTAGGGTATATATATTCGGTAATCTAATTATTACTATATTTAGTTTATCTTTACCTAGGTTAGTTTGTTTCTATCCTAGGTTAGTTGGTAGTTTACCGACATCTCTTATAGGCAAATATTAGTTGTTAGTCGATATTATTTTTTAGCATGATTTAGGGGATATTATTTCATCCCTATCTATGGCTAAGTTTAGCCATAACATATTATATATAATTTTGATACTGTTCAATAATATTTTATCATTTTATTATAGCCCTAATATGGTATCAAAGCACTTTTCTCTCAGCTCATCCGTAGCCTGAGAGAACTAGGACCAATTTGGGTATCTACCAAACATCGACACTCATAGAGGATTAGCTATGGGTTGGACAACCCTGATTTCTCTATTGAGAGAAATGTGACTCTTGTTAATATGCTTTTGGTGGTGGAAAACAGTGTCTTCCCATCTCTAATATGGAGTACACTGTGGTAATAACTAACCTAAGCCCTAGGAAACCTCTAGCTTCTAACGAATACTATCATCTAGATGTGCAGAGGAGCTACACCTAGGCGATTACGACCCGTGACAAGCTAGACATAGCCGACGTGTCACTACCTACTTGAACACAAGACTATCTAGACTGGTGGATTTGGACATCATACAGTGCACGGATCTAAGGCATCTGATAGCCAAGCACTACCACATGGTAGGCTGTTGACTGGACAATGGAGAGGACTTGACCTGAATAGGGATGAACCTAAGGTGACTACCAACCAGAATAGGTGACTTGGTGGTAGGTGGACCATCCTAACACTGGCAGGAGATCTGAAGATGACTAAGCATGACTGACTAACCTAGTGGTGACATGACCTATGTGGTATACCATTTGACATGGAAAAAATCAACACATGGATGGCTAGGTCTCTCAGCTCATCCATAGCCTGAGATAACTAGGACTAATATGGGTATCTACCAGACATCGACACTCACGGAGGATTAGCTATGGGTTGGACACACCTAATTACTCTATTGAGAGAAATTTGGTGGTGAACAACAGTGTCTTCCCATCTCTCATATGTAGCACACTATGGTAATAACTAACCTAAGCCCTAGGCAACTGCTAGCTTCTAGCGAATACTATCACCTAGATGTGTAGAAGAGCTACACTTGGGCGATCACGACCCGTGACAAGCTAGACACAGTCGATGCATCACTACCTACTTGAACACGAGACAATCTAGACTAGCAAATTTGGACATCACACAACATATGGACCTAAGGCATCTAACATCCAAGCACTGCCACATGGTAGGCCATGCTACCAACTTGAATAGGTGCCATATGGTAGGTCATGCTACCAACCTGAACAGGTGACTTGGTGGTAGGCGGACCATCCTGACACTAGCGGGAGATCTGATGATGACTAAGCATGACTGACTAACCTAGTGGTGACACGACCTATGTGGTACCTATGACATGGTGGTATACCCTATGATATGGAAAAAATCAACACGTGGATGGCTAGGGGACTAGGTCATGGACATGTTGGCTTAACAAAGACAAATGGGTAAAACATTAACTAGAGGCTGATTACCCGAAGGCAATCGATAATATAATTATCATTTTATGGTTTTATACCACTATTTTTTACCTCGCATCCTGAATGTGGGACTAATTATCCCATAACAAAACTATTTTTTAATGATTTCCATTGACAACGCTTAATGGTGCAAGGAATATTTTTGCAGGCGATTTGCAGGCTCTAGTTAGGGCACATAAGGAATTAGTTGCAGATTTGATGTGGTGTTCGATATAGGTTTGTGAAGATTCATGTAAGCCTTCTGAAAGCTATGAAGTTGCTCCAGATAGATCGTGATTTATCACCTGATATTCTACGTACAAATTTCCCCAATTAGCACATCTACCCTGTGTGTCAGCCCAACTGTTTTACCCCCTGCAACATCCCTGAGGTGGTTTCAATTGCCATGGTGGATGAAATACTTGTAGCCAAGGAGCTAGAGTAGTGTTGAAGATAATTTTATTTGTGGAGGAGCAGGAATATCATTTTCAATCAAAATTGCAAGATCTCATTTGTTGTAGATTCATTTGATGTGATGATCTGTGTAAAGCCAACTTGAGAAAAATAATATGGTGCAGATAGATTGAGATGATGTATGTAGCGCAGCAGGTGGTGATCAATTCCTGTAAGAATTTTACAACCAAGATGGTAGCGGCAGATCTTGCCCTCCTACAATACAAATCCTCTCTATGGGTAACTTAACGATTTCTTATAGACTCAAGCTTTATAGCACCACACCCCGGATGATCGTAGGGCCTGTGTGCACATTGATTTGTGACATTTATTATACCAAATAGTTGCAAGTGGATACATGTCACTGAAGTGCTTCCAAAGGGACATAGGATACATGACTTGTAGAGGTTTCACTATATTCAAGAGAATCACCACCACTCAAAAAGCACCACGCATCTAGCGAGGAGTGATGCTGCGACGGAGAAGTGCCACTAGAGGCAGCACTAGAATCACATGGAGAGAGGCTTAGCCATGTTTGAATTGGCCTTGTTGTAATTTTTTTATCCTAAAACCCATACACAATGATGTGTGAAGATTCATTGTAGTGGCGTCGCCTCAACGAATTCCAGCCAATGCACCATCCAAGGCAGCTATGAGTTGGTGATGTACAACACATCGACATGAAGGAGCCTATTGTGACAACATATATGATTGGATATTGTGTGTAGGTTATGACACACAAAGTGCCACAAGCATCATCCTAAGGTAGTGTCAATGTTGGACCGTCGGAGCACCACTCGATGGACATGCACCACCGCGAATACATCCAAAGGTGGGAACGTGCCATCTTATTCCCATCCGGCCTTGTAGTTGAGACGATTCAGCACTCGGTACTAAACCACTACTCGTGAGGTCGGGAGATCCATTTTCATGGGTGTCGAAAGATTTTATTTTGCAAACATCAACCAGGCTAACCATCAGGTATTTTTTTTGCCAAGTTTATTGGGAAAAATTCAATTTTTTTTAATAATTTCATTTTTGTTGTTGTTTTAAAATCAATTTTATTGATTTTTAACAACATTATGTTATTATTAATTAAAATTTTTGATTAAATTTTTATTTTGTAATTAAAACAATTCAAACAAAAGGGGAAATTTTGGCAATAAGGGAGGATACCAATTTTTTTTCTCCACCATATTTTTGCCAAGAACTTGCAATTTTTTTTTGCTTAAGGGGGATAGCATTTTTTCTCTCTCCACCATATCCTATTTTGCAACCAGGGGATAAATTATAATTTTACAAACAAATGGGGGACGACTTATAAGGGTGCATTTTTGGCAGCGACCGACACCTTAGTCAAATTATTTTTTGCAAAATTTCATTGTAAAATGTGCATTTTCGGCAATGGTCGACACCTTAAAAATGGGCAGATCAAAGAAAAATCAAACCCCTAAACAAATTGATGATGTTGAAATATCAGTTAAAAGTCTCTACTTTCCACTAGAGATGGATGAGGCCAATTTTTATTAGGATGGCAATTTTTTCATACTATGTTGTGGTGTAGATGCCATACTCGATGATTCTGTGTCTTATGAAGGCAAAGAAAAATGGTGTTCTAATCCCTGTTGTTGTAAGGGAAATATACATGTCATTGGTTTCTCTTGGCATTGCTCAACGTAAAGTAAAAAGGGACATTAGTGAGAAAATAAAGTTCAAACCCCTAGTGGTCGATGCTTGTAGTGACACAAATAACCTTCAACCCATGGTGGTGAATGCTTGTAGTAACACATGTTACCTTGAGCCTACTATGACCAATGTTTGTTGTGATACAGATGACCTCATACATTCAATGGTAGATATTAGTTGTAGCACATGTGATCTCATCTCAGCAGCAAATTTTTCTTGTGACACTAGTGACTTAAAACTGAGTCTCCTCAAACAGAGCTCCATAATATCATCAATAATGAAAAATACCATATTGTTAAAAGTATTGATGAAGATGATGAAATTGGGTGTTTTGAAAAACACACCAAAGGATTTAGTTCTAAAATGATAAAAAAAAATGTGATTTAATGGTGAGAGATTAGGTAAACAGGAACAAGGCATTAAAACTCCTATAATGCTACATGTCAGGGCAAAGAATAAATACCTTGGCTATATTGGACATGCAAATACCAGTAATACCATGTTTGTAAAACCTAAATATCCTACAAATCCTAAAAAATATTGTTGCAGTCATTGTAGAAATACTGAACATGTTGCAGCTAGATGTTGGAATTTACATCCTTGTGACTCATGTGGATGTACAAATTATTTTTCTTCTAGTTGTTGGTACAAAGTGAAATTGGCCAACAAGGTTCATATTGATTGTGGATGGAAATATCACACACAATGGATCATGATGAAATAAATGTTGTATGGCTTCTACCGACAAGGTAAAACCTATGGTAGACCCCGAGGCAAATCTAATGATAGACCAAGTGGTAGTCCCAAAGACAATGACCCAGAGACAAACCTAAAGACAATCCCAGAGACAAAATTCTAGAGGTAGATCTACAGGCAAATCCATAGGCACTGAAACTTTTGCAGTTGAATATAACTATTATTTTGGACATTTTAGGATGTTAGTTCTTGGTAAAAAATGGACATGTTTATACTCGTTGGAAATATCTTTTTGAGACCTTTCTAGGGGTACCAATTCTATAATTGTTTTTTGAATTTTTACTATAGTTTTATGAATCCTAAATTTTGACTAACCAAAGCACTATAGGGTGACAAAAGTGGCTATAGTTTTATGAATCCCAAATTTTGACTAACCAAAGCATCATAGGGTGACAAAAATGCCACATCACTTTATAGGGTTATGGTGTTTTTTTAAGGCATTTTGACGTATCATCTCTCATGCAAGTATAGACATGTTTATACTTGTTTAAAATCTCTTTGTGATCCTGTTCTAACAATACCACTTTTGTAAGGGGTTGTGAAGATTTATAGTGGGTTTATAATCCTCAAAAGTTAAGATACTTTTTAAACCAATTTAAGTATAAAAGAAGTGATTTGTAAATTGATGAAAATTTTTAGTTGATGATACAATTGCCATGCAAAATTAGGTATATAAATTTATATATTAAACAAATAAAATAAAAATATTTATATTAAATTTGAATAAAATGTTAAAAAATTAAAAAAATTATTGTAATTCTACCTATGTGCACCTTGTAAAATGATAAGATATAATCATAAGAAAATAAAGGTAAAACTTATGACAATATAAGGTTAAATGGCCATGATCCTTAATTAAGAATGAACATATTAAGAGTCGCATACCCTCGTATTCTTTAGGAAATGTGGCTAGTATTGAATCTTTAAATAGCAAGCCTAATCGATTTGATGTAAATAAAAGGAAGCTAGGAGATTCACTATGTAGTTCAACATTCTATTGGCATATGAGAGCTATGTAGTGGAACATACATTTATGGTCTAGGTACCCATGGTCATCAAATAAATTGTAAAATACAATTCCACACTTATCTTTTTTACGAGGAATCAATGTTCGAACATATGTGAGCTCATTTGCACATCTTTATATTCATTTGCACATTTTTATATTAAAGGATATTGTAGTAGTAATTTTTTGAGTTTTTATTTAAAAATCTAAATTCTCCTCATAAAATTTATGCTTTACTTTAATATTTTTTCCAATAAGGATAATGGTAGTGGTTAGGGCTTTGAATTTTCTTTGAGAAAGTCCAATGTTCAAACCACACTGTACCCAAAAAGAGATAGTATGGATGGTAGCGACCAAGTTTTGGTTGGTTTGGTTACCTAGTTTAATGTTGTGGAGGGATTGTTTGTCCGTTGGTTACTCATTTTAATGCTATGAAGGTCCTGAGTGTTTTGCCATTGGCTAACCAAATTCAATACCATGAAGGATTGGGGTCTCATTAATTTCGTTTACCCAACAAGTTAGGATTATAGTGACAACATCTAAACCTGATCAAGTATGCCAAAAAAATGTTTTCTGAGTACTATTTCTTATACACATCCACCATGAGGATTGAACCTAGGTAACATCACCGATAATGCAAATGGTGTCCTTGCCGATAGACCACACTCACCGAGATTGCCAAAAAAAGTTACTGATTCCTTGGTTACCCATTTCAATGCTATGAAGGTCCTGAGTGTTTTTCCATTGGCTACCCAAGTACTCTAAAGGATTGGGGCCTAGTTGGCTTCGTTTACCTAGGAGGTTAGGATTATAGTGACAATATCTAAACTTGATCAAATATGCCAATATATATATATATATATATATATATATATATATATATATATATATATATATATATATATATATATATTAAGTAATACTTCTTATATACATCCACCATGGGGATTGAACCCGGGTGACATCACTGATAATGCAAGTGGCATCCTTGTAGATAGACCACACTCACCGATATTGCTAAAAAAATGTTACTCATTCCTTATACATTAAAAAACAATATCATATATATAATATTGGTTTCAATGTAACAAATTACATAACTTTAATAGTAATAAAAAGTTAAATTTTGGTGATGGGATGAATTTATGTCTCTTTTACCTCATCATTATACTCCAACATCGGTCTATCTACTTGCCTCAGGAAGAAATTTATTGGGGAGGACTGTTGGTTCTCTTCCTTTGGGAACTCCCAGTGTGTGGCTTTTTGGTTACCCATTTTGGTGATGTGGTGACTTGACACGATTGTTCCACTCATCCTAGGCATGTGGCATCTTGGGAGTACCATCGGTCCGATGTGTTCTCTTTGGTTTTTTATGGATAGGTGGCTCTTTGTGGATGTTATGTCTATCTTTCTTTCGTGTCTCCATGAGGATGCTTCGGGTGCAGTGCTTTCCTCTGTATTTCCCTTTGTGTTGTCATTGAGACTGGTTATGGTGAGGTGGCATGGCTTGTGATATCCTCTCTCACTCCTCACATGCCCCCTAGTGTGTGCTTTAGGTTTGAGTATGTTGACATGGTGGCCTTTCTTTGCCCTAATTATGTCTTGTGTTTCTCTCTACTGGCTATTAGGGCCAAGGTTTTTATGTATGCTCCCAAAGTCCTATTTTGATTTGGGCCTATGTTTCTGTTACTCCTTTTTGATTCATGGTGGAGCTTGTTTATCAGCCATAAGGGTCACATGTTGACTATATTTTTTGTAGCTATTTTGACTTCACTACGGTGGTGAGGTTTGATGTTGATGGTGCTGCTATTTTATCCATGGGAGGTGTTGGTTCGACTTTTATACACACCCTATGAAGAATGAGCATAAAATACCGATAACACTTATACGGGATAAATCCCACTCACTTTAGGATCTTGTTGGATATCCAGGGTGTGAGTTATAGAGTTGGGTCGAATGTCTATTCACTCTTTTCTACTTCTGGAATAGTTTCAAGTGGACTGTCTGTTACCTTACAAGGGGTTCTGGACTTTAGTTCAGTAATGTTTTTTTGGAGTTGGTTATCTTTATGGATAATCAGATTTACAATCATTTCTTTGATCTAGCTCTTTATGCTTTAGCAGATTTAAGTAAAAGACAAATTTAAAGAAAGATAAAAATGGATCATTTCACAATGGAACAGAGAGAGTAGGGTAGGGTAGAAAGAGAAGTTTACCTAACTTAGTTGCAAAACCAAAACTACCAATTTTAGTTATACCGGTTAGCTTCACAATAGAACAAATCAAAGAGGAAAGTGTCCAGTTTTCTAAGATCACCTTCCACTACGAGCATAAGACAGAGACAACAACAAATCTGGAAAAAAATCACAAACAGAAGGGAAGTTGGTTAAAATTGGTATCTCTAACTAGCAGCCTAGCTCGCACAGTGAGGACAGAGCAATTAGAACAGGCCTGAACCTTAAATCTATAATTTTCCCTAACATACAATAAAGAAAATGAAGCCTAGCAACATATCCAATCCTGGTAACACAGATCTACAACATAATTTAAATAAACATTAATGAAACAAAAACAAAAGAAGATGAACTTATCACAATCTGAAAGAGATTAGGCTCCTGGCCATGCTATCACAGAAAACAAAAAATCACACCAACTCTAAGTCCATAACAAAGCTTTCAAACAAGATTTGCAGGAAATTGCTCCAATAGCTTTTATTTCTAAGTTTTTGCCCCTCGAATTTACATTCAAAATAAGTATTTAGACCCAGGACAGACCCTGATATTTTTAGAAATATCTTCTTCTTAAACCCTAAATTTTATCCTCTTAACCTTACTACCCAGGTTTTACAATATAAGGCCCTTTAAAAATAGAGTTTTTTATAAACCCTAACCACTCTGCAAATCTTAGTGTAGTTACTTGCCATAAATGGAGAAGGCATGATCTGATATTATTCTCATCCATTTGTAAATGCAAGTAAATATCTTCGTTTTCTGACCGGTTGGCCGATATATCCCATAAATGGGCACTGCGTAAGTAAATATCTTCATCTTTGTGGTGCATCTGTCAGGAGGGTCTCATTAATTCCTCAGAGAAAATCATGAGTCACTGATTTTTCTAACATTCTATCTTAGCAAAGGCGCTTCTGAGTTGAAATTCTCCACACGCCATTACTTTCACCATAAATTATCCTATTACATGTGTCCATCGGCAAATTTCGATAACTGTGTGTAGATATTTTCATTTTTTGGTCAATTGTCGACATATTCCATTAAATGGGCAGCTACTTAGTCACTGTAAAGTCCTTCTTGCGGCTAGATCTATAAAATCTGGATGAACCAGCAATTCCTGGCATCTCAAATTTCCATCTGATGGCCTTCATTTAATCCGTGCTTATTTTTGTCTTTTCCCATCATTACTTCCGCCATCATGCAACTGTCGGATCGCTCTCTGCAAAAGAAAAGCAAGGGTTAGCATTTTAATATTATTAAATTAAACCTCTAATGTTTATCACACATCGGCTTGTTTTCTTTTGACACATGTTGCGATAACACGACGTTTTCCTCCAGCTGTTTTCTTTTGCAGCGAAACCGCGACATGTCACGATTTTGCGACATGTCGCAAAATCACGATGTCCCCTTTGCTTTGCGCTGCTTTTGCTTTGTGTCGCAATTTCGCGACATCGCGAAATCGTGACGTCGTGATTTTGCAACACCTTATCCGCCTTGGGCTTCCCTTTGCTTTTGTGTCACGATTTCACGACATCGTGAAATTGCAACGTCACGATTTCACGACACCCTATCCACCTTGGGCTCTTTTTGTTTTTGTGTCGCGATTTCGTGATGTCACGAAGTCATGATGTCACGATCTCGCGACACCTTCATGCCTTGGGCTATTTTTGTTTTTGTGTCACGATTTCGCAACATCGTGAAATCGCAACATCATTATTTCACGACGTCGTGAAATCGCGACACGTTCATGCCTTGGGCTCTTTTTGTTTTTGTGTCGCGATTTCGCGACGTCGTGATTTCGTGACACGTTCGTGCCTTGCTTCTTTTCTTCCAAAATGTGTTGCGATATCATGACGTTTTCCACAAGACTTGCTTCCAGCAAAAAATGTGTCATGATATCATGATGTTTTTATTACTTGCATTCTTTTTCCAAAACACGTCGAAAAAACCCCGACATTTTCATCAAGTTTGGCTTCCGACTCAAACCTGTCATGATATCGCAACATTTTCGAAACTTGGCTTTTTCTTCCAAAATATGTCGCGATATCCCGACGTTTCCAAAAATTGAAATCTCACGATATCGTGATGTTTCCAAAAATGGAAATGTCATGATATCGTGACATTTCCAAAAATGGAAATGTCACGAAATCGCGACGTTTTCATTACTTAGCAAATTTTCCAAAAATTGTAGGTTGATTCCAATGAATTCATTCATCTGTATTCTGCATTTTACATATTGGTGAAAGATCTTCTTTACTCAGAATGATTCTAACATTTAAAACATGAATTCTAAATTGAAATCAAAGCCATATGCAAGCCTACTTGGATACTTTGATATAGGCAAAACTTGAAGAAGAAGGAGGCAAGCAAAATTTGGAATTTAAACCTGAAAAACATCAAGAGGGTCCCTACTGCAAAATGAAAGCTAAATATTTTCAAAGGATGGAATTTCATTTTTTAGTGGGGGTGTGTTGCTTCTCAACATGAGGGATCTGGTTGTCATGGAAGTCTAAAAGGGTCTGGGAGTCCTCTGTTCTGTTCCTTTTTTTGGTGACTGTTGCATCAATATAGGCAAGTCCAAATCCTGTAAACGTAAGTTTGTCATCCTCAAGTCGAGGATGGAACCAATGCCTCTTTATACTGATGAGGATGTAATCAGTATTCTTAAGAATGGGGATTTGTTGGAGTGCATCAAGAAATTTCATGGTCAACCCTATGCTTTCAAATTGGATGGCAGCCTCTTGGAAGGATGGTTGTGTCCGAGTAGGTTCTTGGAATTTTTAAGTTTTGGTTGAGCTAGTGGGCCATGCTATGGGTCTACAGGTGGATGGCATTGTGCATAAGGAGAGGTATTCCTTGGTGCAGGAGATAAGGTTCTTTTTGGACGAAGATGAGTTTTTACCACATGCCTAGAATGGTTTTAGTTCTAAGGCCTTTCGCGCACCTTGGAATCGTGTGGTTAAATTCAATATGGATTTTTTTACAGTGGACTCTACGTATGAGGTGGTACGAAGCTTTCATGTAATATTTTTGAATCACCTGCGTAGACAACGATGGATGAATATTCTTTATCTCTTGTTCAACACACTTAGTAGATCAATGTTGTCTACTAAGGAAGATAAGGGTAGGTTTCATTGCATTAGGGGCTGGTTCTTATTCTTTTTGAGCATGCTACAATGGAGAAAGGTATTGTTGTTGATAAAATTATTTGCTCTTTGAATTCTATTCTTTTTCAAGTCAATAATGTTACGATTGTGATGGATGATGATGCCGGCTCTAAGGAAGAGTTTTGGCCTCCCCCTTCTTGGGATTTTGGGTCAAGGAAGCTGGTTAAATGTGTTGAGTCTGTGTTGGGTGTCTGGGGCTCCCTGGTTGAGCAGATTTATGATGAGGGTGGTGAGACACTACTAGTTTCTCCAGCTTTACCCCCTTTTAAATAAGGGGATAATGTAGGGTTATGCATAGTGGAAAATATTCATCAATTGGGCAAATATTAGGATTTTAAAAATTGAAAATTGGTGAATATGAGGACACTTGACGTCGACCCATTCGCCTAAAATTTTTCAAGATTAATTTTTTCTTAGGTTCAATTTGCCATAATATATATCCAAACATAGGCATATTTATACTCGTTGGAAAGCTCTTTTTAATCTTGATCTAATGGTGGTATTATTAAGAAGTTATAAGATGATTTAGTAGGTCAAAAGTGACCCCAAACATGACCTTACATTTTAGGGCTTCAAATACCCGAAATTTTGGTGTGAAGATGCTCGATTTGATTTTCTTAGGATTCTCCATGATTCACCTTGATTTTTATTAAGATTCACCATTTTTTTACAAATACATTTTGAGTCCAACCCCTTATGCATAACCTTGAGATAATGTTCCCTTGAATAATTTGGGGATTTGTAGGTCCACTCGTATTAGTGATAAGAAATGCATTTTTGGGCAATCTTCCTTGAGCTCCAAGTCACAGGTTTTTAATGAGGGGACTGAGGTCCTTTCTAGGACTATGTCGAAGGACAAATTGTTGTGGGAAATGTATGTTCTAGGTAATTCTGCTGCTAAAAAGAACAATATTCTTCATAAGATTCGATTATTGGAGATTAAACAATGAGCGGTCTGGAGCTCCATTAAGATGACGTTGAATTTTGAGGAGGAGAAAACTCAAATATCTAGTGGGATCATTTCTAAGTTGGATGCTCTGCTATAGAACCATCTCGGTTCTTCACTTGGTCTACTTGGATTCTCTAGATGTTTTGGCTCTCCTGGTTGGTGGTGTCTTCATTTTGTTGTTTGCCTTGCTTTTGGCTTTCTAAGTGCTTGTGAGCACTGGTCTCGTTACTATTTTCCTTTATTGTAAAAGGTTTAGGGGCCCCTTTCAAAACCCTTTTCCTTAATATTATAAAAAAAAAGCTATATCGAATACATTGTATGTTAACGTATCAATGTACAATATTATATTTAATGATGAAATTAAAAAAAAGTGATTATATCAACGTAAAATAGAAGGTATATAGCATACAATAATATTGATGATAAATAATAACATATGTTATTATCATGTGAACATTTAACATTGTCTTTAAAATAAATAATTTATGGTTTTGAAATGGACATTTTAATTATGAAACACATTCATATATGATGATCATGAAATTATGTTTGTTATTTCATCGTAGAGATTTGAAAATTAAAATTTCTAAGTACATCATTTAAAATATTTTATTTTATTAAATTTAAATTAATAAAAAAATATAAAACAAATATTTAAATAAAAAATATGATTATTATACAAATATAATTACATCCAAAAATTATTTAAATATTATTTAAAAATACCAATGTAGTCAATTGCTTCATAAATAGGATTTATTTATTAATTACAAGCAACTTAATCATATAAATTAATAGGCCACTATTTTTTTGATTGATAGAGGGGTTTTGAAAGGATCCAAAACCTTTTATAGAGATAAGTAGAGTGAACCTAACTGGAATCCGAATAAAACAAAAAGCATAGGGAAAAGCCAACCAAACCATCTAAAAAGACAAAAAGGGAAACCTATTAGTTCCCAACAAACCCAAACCCAAAAAGAAACTATTAAAAAAATCAAACTATGTTTAGAACCATGCAAACCAAGAAACCATAACTATCACTTAAGCTAGCATTGACCTGCATCTCATAATTCTCATGAGGAATCAAATACCATGCGCGAAGTGATTACTCCTAGTCTAGAGGAAAAGGAGTCTCATTTGGGGCCCAATAGGCTTACTTGGACCACCATACTTGCTAAAGTAAACAAATTCCATCACCATGGTTTACCTCCACGCCTGCCACTAGGAAGTCAAATCGTCAAATGCGAATCTGCTACTTTATTTCCTTCTCTATACACGTGCTGAATAATGATGTTGTATATCTGCTTAGTAAGCTTTTGCATTCATTAATAAATATCATATTTTGAACACTTCATGGTGAGACTTGATTTCCTTTGAGCCAATTGATAGCAAGCATGAAATCACCTTCAACAACAATAATGTGGTCACAACCAAAATCCTACATAATTATCAGACCTTGGTACATGGCTCTCACTTCTACAAGGTTGTTGGACTGAATACCACAATTATGGGCATAAGCAAAGATTATTTGACCTCTATAATTTTTGATAATGCCTCCAGCATCTGGCCATCCCACGATTCCCTTTTTCCATGCCATCAAAATTTATTTTTCACCAACCAGCTGGAGGAGTCCACTTAATAATAGATCTATCAATGGGGGTTTGGTTTGGGAGGCCACATAAGGATTGCAGTTAAACTTGAACATATTAGATGCAAGTTGGGTATTCTCCATGGTGGAAGATAAACCAAGGGTTTTTGCTCAAACTATTAAACACTCTATTATTACGCTCCAACCATACTTGCCATAGGTAATGATGTAGACAAGTGGACCAAAGGAACTTTTGGGGATTGGAAAAAGGATTTGACCATTGTTCTAACAATTGACAAAGGGATGATGGCTAAACCCACACAAGGCTAAAGAGATCAAAGAGGGAGTTCAATATAACAAAGGAGAACAGAAAATTAAAATTTTATTCTGGAAAAGAAACTCACCTTTGGAATTAAGTGTTTGATCAGACAAGTTTTGCAGAGGCCCATGACTTTTTTGGAGGATCTTGAATGTGATATGCAGTTTTGACTGTGAATTGACCATCTTGGTAAAGTTTCCAGACATGAGTGTCTCTAAACTAGATGCAGTGAATGTGGTATGCAGTTTTGACTGTGAATTGACCATCATCACTAAGTCTCTAGATCGAATGCTTAGAATGACACAACCCTTAGCAGTTTTGATATTTCTATTGCAGCACTTTTAAATTGATTGCTACGGTTATTGGTAGGAATAATTTTCCATTGGTAGGAATATTTCTGTTATTTAACTTCCATCTTGCGAACCCAAAATTACCCTTTGTAGAGGGTGAAACCAGAAGGCGTCAAATTTAAGCATTCCACCGGCCAACGAAAGGGTGAACTTTCAACAGATGACACTCACGTTCTCACCTTTTATGTGGTGGAGCAGGGCTATCATTTCAAACTCGAAATCATATGTTTTCTCCTGTCTCGTATAGGTATACCTAATGTGCTCCTTCAAATGATGTGAAAAATAAATTGTCCGGTTTATAAGGCAGGTCATATGTATTATTCTGTCTCAGCGTAGGTGGCAAGTATGAATCGCATCTAAAATCTTATGGTACAATTGTAGAGGTGATTGATTGATTGATTGAAGGTAAAGCCGTGAGTGAGGATGGATCGTGGAGTCAGCAGCATGGGAGGGAAAAAGCTCTTTGAGAATCTGGGACACCTCTTTGGATCTCAATCATCACTACCCACCCCAAACAACGACGATGACCACAGCAAAAACAAACAGACATTGGATTTCCCGGTAGGAAGTTCATCATTTTAGATTGTTTCATTTACCGTAGAGCACGTTTTCATCTTTTCTTTTAGTGTGAGAAACATGGTCTGTTGGTATAAAAGAGATTGAGAATGATGGTACTGTGTTTTAGTAACAGTCTTCCACATGAGGAGGACCGTCTCTTGGCCAAGTCTTTCGAGTTTTTGAAGACAAGAAACTCATACTACTGTTGTGCGCTAATGACATGATACAATATAAGGCCTTCGTAGAGCCTTTTATTAAATATATATCTCATAAAGTTGTCGTTACCGTTACGTTTCTCGTTTCTTATAAGTAGCGTGACGTTCGGCTTCTGATGTTTCCATTTCTGGCTAAATTAAACAGAAACCCTAAACTCAACTTTCTGTGTAGAAGTTCGAATGGCATTCAAGCTGCGTCCGTCACTGTTGCAGGAAAACCTAGGAACCACTCTTCAACTGTGCGCTGAAGTAAGAAGCTTTTTTTTAATGTTTTTTTTCTTGATGAGGAACGAATGTTCGAACACGAGGTGCTGAAGTTTTATTATTATTATTTTTTGTATATGTTTTGTTCTTGATGCGGAACGAAGGGGGTGAATCACGGAGAGGCAGAGCCATGGATGAGGGTAAGAAGCAAGAGTGGTGAACATGGCTTCAACAGGTAAGGTTTCTCTTTATGTTAAACCCTAATAAGGATATGGTTGAATGTATTATGGGAAAGGGGATTTTTTCTTTTTTTCTTTTTAATAATAACGTTGTGTTAGCATTTGGAAATCTTCCTTTTTTTTTTTTTTCTTGATTCTTGTGTTAAAAGGAAAAGAGTTAATAAAATGCGACTTGTCTTGTTTAGAGTAGGTCAATTGAGGGTTTTTGAAATTAGAAGAAAATGGTGCAGAAGAAAGTATGACTTTTATGATAATCTCTTCATGATCAAGTAGACATAGATATAAAACTCTTTAAATAATTAGATGAATTTAAATGGATTGAAGTAATACACGTCTTTTACTTATTTTATAATTTTGCTTGTTAATTACATGAATCACTACGAGATGTAACTAGAGTTGTTTTCTTCTTTGCTGACGTTAAGGATTTTACTGTCCTTAAACTTATGGTACATTTTCAAAATCTTTAGAAAAAAAATATTTAAACGAAATGAAATTTCAACATAGGAATATGTCATTGGAAATAAACAGCTTATAATGGAATAACATCTTATGAACCGATTAGAGTACTTTTATAATGGCATGAGTAAACTTTCATTTAAAATCTTGGGATTGGATGGGCTATGAATTATATTTATTTTCAAAGTAGTGGAATATTTGAGGAAGAATTGCCCTTAATTAAAAGAAAAAATGTAAGTCCTCAATCTATTATGACTAATGTTGAGTCAACTATGAATGAGTAGAATATAAAAGTTGATGAGTGAGATTTCAATGTGTCCAATACAAAAAAAAATTAAGTCTTCAAATATTTGTCCCTATATATTTTTGACATTGATGCTCATAATAAAGATTCTAAAGTGGATATAGATTTTGCATGAAACTCTCTCATGAGGATGTAGGTAATAAATGATTTGAATCTTTGATCAATGTTGATATTGAAGGAGATAGTTGAGGTCCTTGTTAAAAGATCCTTTCCTAAGATATATTTCCTTAAAATTTGAAATATTAAGCAAATAATTTAAAGGGATGAACTTCATTTGATTAAAAAATGAATCTTCTTGATGAGTATCCTCAACCTACTATATTTTTGAAAGGATACATTCCCTTCACTTTGATAGGGAGCTCAAATCAAGTCCCTATTCCAAGATTTGTTACTTAAAGTTGGTATACAAGAGGATTTATGGAAGATTTATCAGTTGAGAATGAGGAAGGACAAAGATCATATTTCTTATTAAAGAAATTTTAAAAGTTTAAAAGAGGATATTTTTATGAATTATATTTCTAAGACCTTCCATCCTAGTATCAAATGACAATTAAACTAGAGATTTGTAAAGTTAGAAAACTGGAATCCCTTAACAAAAAACCAATAGTTAGGATCTTTAGAAACCCAAAAAAGGATCTTACTTTTTTATATATTCAAGAGTTCAAAGCAACATGTTTCAAACTTGATTTCACCCTTACTTTCATATTGTCTAATATGGTGATATTATCTTCTAATCATCCAAATGAAAGAGGAGGAACTACCATTTATTTATAAAACTAATGGAAAGATTGTTTGGTTGAGGCATATTCCTTGCCTTGAGACATAGTCACATGAGTGATATTTAAATATCAAAACCATTCATTTGGCCTTTCCTTTATCCATACCAAATGGTTATAAGGAGTGAATATTTATGCTAGAATTAGATGGAAAAAATCCTAAAAGAGTTCCCATGGAGAATAGGATGTGAATTTAACATCATAGAACATGGAAAAATAAAGTAGGTTACTTTACATTTACTTGGAAGAGAAATAAGCTTTTCTTTTGGTACAAATTCAAGAGATATCATTCATTAGATTATCTATTACTTGGTCTAAAGGAAGATAGTATAGGTATTTGGTTCTCATTGTGTAACTTAAGGGAAGAGCAAGGTTCTATTTTATATTGGATAAATCCAATGATAATTTTGTTAAAGTATACTCTTTTACTTTTTCTAACCATGATACTATAGAGTTTTTATCATATTTAAAAAAATTAAATTATAATGCCCCTCTTATTTTGAAGGTATTTACAAGTTAAACACACTGCACTTAAAGAAGAAAGAATATCATGACACAATTAAGTTCTTTGAGAATGTTACTACTATTAAAAGTAGTGATTCACATGTTTAGAAATGGTTTTATTTTATTAATTATTTTGGGGCCTCTATTAACTTATATGAAAAAAATTAAATCCATCATGAGCATGTAATAGTTTCATATAACACAAGATTATATATTAAAGAGAACTACAAAATCATCCTCACAATTTGAAATTAGGGCTATAATTGTTAAAGTGTAATCTGAATTATGGCCAAGGCCGACATTGTGTCATATAATCTTATATAGGCTGACAGGAAACCATTGTACAATTGTTTTTAATTATTTTTAATATTTTATTATGTAATATATACAGGCCATAATTTACATTGTTATTGTTAAACCATCTTTATAACTTATAATTAACATTAATCCCTGTTGTTATGTCAGCTTGAGTTAAACTTATTTATGCAATTAGGATTTTGTTATTGGTATAAATACCCCCACCACTCCATCCCTGTATCATATATTTGTGTATATTATCTATGGATAATCTAGTGATTATTTCTTGAGTCTATGGGTGCACACTATATCCTTTTATATTTTATACTTTTTACACTTTTTGTGTAATATTTGAGTGGATGGATTGCTTTTTTTAATTTCTAGAAATAGATATTAATTCCAACATGGTATTAGAGAAGGTATGTATTGATGTATTTTTATTATGGAGAAAGGTAATTGAGAGACCTTGATTCTTATTTTCATCTTTAAATAAATTACTCTTTAAAACCTCATAAGTATTTTTGGCATAAGAGGCAAAGAGGATATCTTCTTCCATTGTACTTATTTTACTCTTCCATTTATTTTATAGAACAAATGCCTTCTCCATTAACACCCTCATTATTATCAAAGAGAATTCTAGTTTAGATCTATAGTGTTTTTATTTGGTTTATTGTTATGATGGAAGATCCATTTTACACTTGCATGAACTAGTTTGTGGTAACCTTAGTTTCAATTTTATGCACTTTAATTTGAATTAAAATTCACATGGCTTTAATTTTCATACCCTATTTTTGGTTCCCTCCCACAATAGTTGGCACTATATCCTTCCTTACAAGGAAGGTGTGCATGCCATATTATCTTGTACGATAGTCCAGTTGGTCTTGTGGCTATGAATACTATATTTGATGAAAATATGACTAATTTTTTAAGCAAATTTGACTCCTATTTCTATATTTTAGCTTCAAAAGTTTTATTTAAATCTGAGTTTCTCATTTTCTACTAGTGTTTGTCTTACGATATTTTTGTCAAGAGAACCCTATTTTATACTTTGAAGTAAGAAGAGTGTGGTTTTATATCCCATTCCCTTCCATTTTACAATACAAAACCTTGTTTTTTTAAGATTAATGACTATATTTAGAGTGGTGGCTATGCTTTTTGTCAACTAACAAGTGACACCTTGGTGCACTATTTAAATGCATGTAATTTGATCTTGTTGGGAAAAAGAAAAAAATGTGAAAACGTATCTATGAGCACTATTAATATAGCCTATGGGTATTATTAATTTAAATCCTTTAGGCATCATTTATAAAATCCTATGGGTAACCTCTTCTAAGCTTAAAGGGCACTCTTCATATTTTACCCCAAGTTATTATGGTCAATCAATCTTAATGGATAACCTTTACTAAAAGGTGTAATATTTTCTTAGTTTATTGTAATTTAACCTCAAAGTGGAGTTAATGTTAGCTTGAGATTAACTCTAGTTGGGGTTTTGGTATAACTATAAATACCCCCAATGATTGGTCTATTGTATCAGTATGTAATATATGTGAAATATTTTGAGGTACCTATGGGCACCCATCCCTTATTCCTTTCATGTATTTTCTCTCTCTATTGAGTTTATCATTTTTATTTTCAAATTTTTCTTACATCTTTTCTGAAATTGATCATGGTGAATGTATGTTTTATAATGTTTATGGAAAGTATTGTAAATTCAAACAAGGTATAAAAGTGAAGAAAAAAGTTGCATCACATGGAAGTAAAACAATTCTCTCAAGGTAACTAAGGGTATTTCTTCTTCTTGTGCTTGGGTTATATTTCTTTAGAAAATTCAAGATGCTGAAACATATTACCAATTCCTTTTCCCTCCAGATATCTCCTATCAAACATTTTTTATTTGAATGTCCACGCATTTGTGTGTGCACTTAAATTTAATATTTTATATTTGTTACCTTCTCCTCCTTTGTGTGAGTCTTCATTTGTGCTTCTATGTGGGGTGCAATGACATGCACCCTCCTTTATCTCCTCAATATCATAGTTTTAACACCCCACTTTAATTTTTTCATTGTTTTATTTTTTCCTTACCTCCTCTATGTCATAGTTTAATCTACACCACATGTAAGAGAGTAATGATGTAGTTATAAATTTTGTTGATAGGCCTTTAATTATAGATTAATATCCCCTAGGATCATTATTTTTTATACAAAACTCTAAGATGGTATCTTCCGTAGTGGATGTGAGAGTTGGTGTACATGCAATTATCGTCCCTCATATAAAGTCTCATTAGATTTGAACCATCATAAAAGGAATTTTATTATATGTGTGTGTGTGTGTGTGGTAGTTTATTTTTTTCTAGTTTAAGTTCTAATATAAATTTTTTTCTAAAGGTCATAACATTTACATACAATATGTTTGGAGCCCCTTTTTCTAGTTGCATGGTTTCTTGAGCTCTATGTAGTGGTGACATTAGTTTATGGATGTATTATAGTACTGTGTGAGAGTTATGTGCAAATTGGATTCATTAGGATATATTACTTGCCTAAATGGGAAAAATTATAGCAACTGGTTAGTTCAAATGATAAGATTACTCAAAAACTAGAATATCGAGGTTATTGTTAATGACAGAAGAGGTCTCAATGATCATGAACTTAGTAAGAAGGAGGAAGCTCTTGGACACTTTTTCATGCTAGCTAAACAAAATATACTTTTCCACATCAGAGAGAAAAATAATCCAATTTATGTATTGACCACTTTGAAATATATCTATGGAAAAGTAAGTATTAGTGAAGTTAACATAATAGATACAAAGCTTTCGAATCTCAAAATTTTATATTCTAGTAGTTTTAAAGACTACATTTCTCACTTCAAGTTATGAAAAGAGGCATCATAAAGGGTGATAAAGAGTATATCAAATATATTACAATGTTTCTCCTCATTTTCATATATTTCGATTGATTATTTATGTGAATACTATTACTATCAAGGATCCACAACCTATTTCTCTTGAAGAAATTTTCAATATTCTCATTCATTATGAAGTTACAATAAAAAAAATTATGGAGCACTTTATTATATGTAGACTCAACTAATGGAATTCAAATTAATGGAATCAAAGGCTCAGTTACCCAAGGGTAAGTGTAAGGTTTCAAAGAAGTCAAATACTTGTGAATATTGTAAAAGGAAGGGACACTCCATCAAAAGTTAAATTACAAGATTGAAGAAACTTGAGATAGAATTCTTGAGAGTAGGACACAAGGTTTTTGATGATGAAAATAGTAAAGGAGAGATCTATTAGAGCTGTAGACACCAGAACAGCACCAATCCGATTATGTGACTGCAAACACTGATCGCTTTGACACACACAGCCCCTAGGGCAGCCCTCAGAGGTTAAACAGTGGTCCTAACCACTTTTATAGCAATTTTGTAAGGTCAAAAGGCAATTTGGCACATTCAGGCACTTTGCTCAGTATTCGTCTCACCCAGGGACGAATTCTAACTGGGATTCGTCTCACCCAGGGACGAATTCTAAATTCATCTTTGGTCAGGATGAATTCCAGGTTTAACAGGAAAAAAGAAGAATGCCGCCAAGTGGCAGCCGAGGACAGTCAATTATTGCCTCCTGCCGTGCATGCGCATGTAGGTGGGTAGGTTGGCAGTTAGAGGACTGTCACAAAGGCAGTCATGGAAGCCCAAGTCAGGGAGGAGTCTCCTCCCTCTTGGGAAGGCATGGCCGCCACATGGCATCCCTGCATGCCCCTCCAAAGAGACCCCCTGGGTCTATAAAATGGTGGACTTTCCCACCCAAAAGAGGACAGGTTGGAGGCATTTTCAAGCAACGAAGTGCTGCCAAATTGAACACCCCATTGCACCCTTTTTCGATTCACCTTCTCACATCCTTAATCTCTTTCGCAAGAGAGGTTATTGGGTGGCTTTTGGAAGCGTGGATCCAGACCCAAACCCAACATTTGACCACCTTAATCCACCAATTTTCCGACACCCCATCCTAAGATATTTTGGGCCCATCCCAAGTGGATTGGTGCCAAAATCAAGTTCCAACGAGGGGCGGCCCTCTTGGGCACCCCACACTTTTTGTTAGTTTCATTTCTCATCTATTCGGTTATTATTTGTTTATCCTACATTACACTCTATGCTGTTTAGATAGTTCACAATCTTGATTTCAGAAGACGTTTATCAAATATTATCATGCTTTTGTCGCTTTAGTTGTCCCACTAACTTGTAGGTAACAACATCAAAATTCTCGATGATGGAGGTCAAATTGGGAGAATCCGACCATCTGGGTCATCCCAAAATGGCCCCAATTGCTTAACCCCTCTGTTTGCAGGTGTTTTGGAGATCCCGAGGTGTGACATTGGAGCGGCATCAACTCGGCGTCTTAACATAGTCGAATTCGTCCTACCCGAGGACGAATTACAGCAGAATTCATCCTGACCAGGGACGAATTCCAGTTGAACGTAGATTGGCCGACTGTTTCAATGGCAAGTGGCCCTTCGGTAATGTTTTCTACTCTCTGTCAAGTTTGCAGGTGATTTAGATTCATTTTATTCATTGATTCAGCTAACCTTTTACATGCATCTTTTATTAATTTCAAGGAACAAACTTTTCCTATTTGCAGCAGGTGCTACTAACTCTTTTTGTTGTTTCTTTGAACGCAGGAGGAGCAGCAAAGATCGAAGACCCATCAACACCAGCGGTGGCAACGCTTTGGCCCGCCCATTTTGCATGTGGGCACGCGGAAAGAAGATCACTATTCACTTTTGTAATGGAAACATGCTAACTCTCCTAGCCCCTAAAAAGGGAGGAGATGTATTGTAACCGAGTTGGAATCACATTAATAAAAAGGGTTGTGCTCCTGCTTTCTCCTTTTATGTTTGGTTTTGATTCGATTACATTCGCTTTATTTCATGCATCGAGCTAGTTAGTTTACATTGCAGCAATTAGTGTTTCTTTTTATTTCCGAAATCTCGTGCTTTCAGTGGCGATCACGGTGGGACTCTGTCCCCTGGTTTTTAAGATCAAGTAACTGATCCATTTTTGTGTTTGGTGCTTGACAGGTACCATTTTTCAATTTTTGACTATAATTCGTCTTTGACTGTGGCGATTACTTTACTGTAATTCGTCTGACCCTGGGACGAATTCCAATTCATCTCAGACCAGGACGAATTCTGTTCTGTAATTCATCTCTGACAGGGATGAATTTTTGTCTATAAATTTTCAGAGCCGAAGATCAGAAACAACAGGTCTGGGTAGAAAAGAGGTAAGGTTCCAAAACTGTCTTTGTCATTTTTTGATTTTTTGCTTTCACTTTCTTTCAATTCTTGCGTGCTTAGGGAAAGTAGTGGTTGCTTGCATGTTTCAATTTTAAGTAAAATAAACCACACACACATCACGTGGCATATTTTTAACCAAGGAGCTGGTCGTAAGACCCCAGCCCTTGAGCAAGACCAACGGTGGGTTCATCACCACCTTGGCTTGACTTTGCATCCATTTCCCCGATTGTCACTGTTGTTAGGCGTAAATCCTGACGAAAGCTGACCGAGTGTCGTTGGGGTGATTCCCATGCATGCGAGGATAAGTCTTCTATGGTAGGTGTCATTAACAGGACAATCCCCCTTTCGTACCACCTATGTTCCACGTACCATCTGCTCTCACGTACCTATAGTTTCCCTCTCGTAAGGGCGGGTATATAGAGAGGTTGGTATATCGGTCCGACAATGGTATATTGAAGGGGCGACCATTTATGGGAGTCATATGAGCCAACATTCTGCATTTAAACGTTCTTCAAAACTTTCAAAAACAAAACAAAACATCAAAATGCACTAAACCAGTTTAGGACACACCATTAAATCTTTAAAAGAGATAATCACTGTTTGTGTATGTGTGTGTTCATTTCTGCTTAGTGTAACAAAAAAAAAATCATCATAAACGAGATAAAAATCTGCTTAGCTAGTAGAAGAGCACCACAATGGTGTACACCCGTAGCCAAGCCCAATCAAGGGTAGATGCTGTGGAAGGTGCACAAAGAGAGGGCGCTGGTCGCCTTCGCTTTAGCCCTGAGGACTTGGCCATACCGCCTTGGCGGTCTGGCCTACAAGAGAGTCCACATCAGGCCACATCAAGAAGGAATTATTGGGACCCCCCTTTGGGGGGTATGCCCATTCAACACAGCCCCTTTCGGGAAGAAGCTTTACATGTAGCACTCAACGTAAATAGAAAACCGCCTTTTGAGGCTAGATATGAGTGGCCACAGCACGATGAAGTGCTAGAGAGGCACAGTGTCCATGAGGAGAGACAGCATGAATACGACATCTCTCCTTTGCCTCCCATTAGAACTGAAAGACAAAACCCAGAGCGCAGGGCTCTCCACACAGGGCGAGCTAACTCCGCCCACCCCTTTCACACCCATGAAAGGGAGTACGAGGAAGACCATCGCATTCCTTGAGAACAACATACAGCGTGGGAGCCTTGCATTTCCACACCTGCTAGATATCATGGTCACCCATCGAGGCCAGAGCCTCAAGTAAATGTCGTCGACCTCGATAGAGGGAAGCGACCCATTGAAATTTTAGATCATCAAGACCGAGGAAAATACATAGGAGAAACATTCAAGCCTCCTGAGCAAAATATGGCAGACCAAATTGACCTGGCAGTCGCCAGACATGCCGCCCGCCAAGCCCGCATCACGCAGCTTGAGCAAGGTCATCAGCAGTTAGAGCACTTATACCGCCTCAATAAAGAGCGCATGCAGCGCGAAGCGGATGAGCTACATTATAAACTACCTGAGAGGGTGCCAACCCCTCGCACCCAAAAAGTAGAACAATATGAGAGGCATAACCCTTTGGTGCAGGACAGGTCTCCGCGACCTCGTCAAGCTTTGCCTCCGAGACCTCATAGACCCGAGAGGGAGGCCACTCCCCGAAACAATGATGGGTACCCTCAGCGGGGACTCACTCAGGGTCATAGGTCTCACCCAGAGACTCCTCAAGAAGTTTATGAGGAGTATGAACCAGAAATAGAATGGGCCAAAATGCCCTATCAAGGCGGGAGGGCTGCCATTCGGCCACCCCCCCATAGGCCTCCAGTCTCCCATAACTCACAACGGGAGCAAACAAAAGAGGAAGAGATTAAATCTTTCGATGCATACAAAGCGCTATTAGAGCATTTGGAGTCTCATGGAGACAAAAGCTTCTGGGCATCAAAAGCCCACGTTACGTCAACTCCATAGTCATCCAGTGCATCCCTCAGTGCCCACACCTCTTTACCCCGAACATTTCAAGTTGCCTCAATTGGCAGTCTTTAAAGGTGAAGAGGATGCTCAAGAACATGTCACAAGATTCCTGAGCCAATGCTTCGGCATTCAGGATAATGATGCATTGTTGCTTAGGACATTCATAACCACATTCACGGGCCCTACCTCGGATTGGTTCACATAGTTACCGAAGCACAGCATAAATAACCTAGATCAATTAGTAGATGCGTTCCTTGAACGCTTTGCCTTCAACACCAAGAAGAAGGCATCACTGAGTGATCTGGCCAACCTCAAGCAATATGAGGAAGAGACAATGGCAGCATACGGGAATCGATGGAGGGCTTTGCTTTCTAAGCTACCCTACCTTCCCCCTATGTCTGACCTCACACAGATGTTTGCACGAAGTTGCTTGAAATCGATCTCTGGGCTATTGCAGCTACAGCAATACGCCAGCCTAGAAGAAGCTTTGGTGCAAGCCAGAGTTATAGAAGAGATCAAAATAGGGGAGGGCACAATCGCCAAGCCTAAAAAGAAAGAGTGGAACAAAAACACTAAGACCGGGACTACGCAATCACAACCCGCTGCGGTTAATCAAGTTGCGATAAATGTCCCCAAGCCTGTGCAAGAAATACAGCCCCAAAAGGCTAATTATCAGGCAGTGCCTCCTAATTATGAAAGAGACAATAAAAAATAGGAGCAAAATCAGCAGCGTCACCCTAGGCGACAATTCACCCCTTATGCGGAGTCCAGGGACTCCCTATTTGACCGCTTGTTAGCAACAAATTTAATCACCCTTCCAGAAATCCAAACCGTAGATCCTAATGCTCCCAAGCCTAAGGGATACAGAGAGGAATTATATTGTAGGTTCCATAGGCGAAGGGGACATGACCTGAATGGATGTTGGAAATTCAAGGGATTAATACAAGATTTGATCGATAACAAAACATTGGCAGTGGACAACCCCATAGCGCCAAATAATCAATAGATGGGGGTATTCAAGGACCCTTTGCCTGCCCACGAGGCACAGGCAAAACCTCTTCAGGTCAATGAGGTGCGACAGAATCTTCCCATGCAAGGATTTGTGGGAATGATCAGCATAGTGACCAGGAACAAAAAGTACCCAGGAGTTGCCCCCGCGGCAACCACAAGAGAAGTTCCAACAACGTCGCAACCTCAACAACACTCTGTGCAGTTGCCTCCGCCTAGACCCGAGGTCACGATACGGACCAAACTCACGCAGAGTTTGCGGACCACATCGGCTAGGCTTTCCATTTATGAGCTTATACAACAGTCAACACCCCATAGAGAAGCTCTCATGGAAATTTTGAAAGCCATCGAGTTATAGCCTCACGAAGCGAATTCTTTCAATAACTTCGTGGGACATGTGAAACGATGTACGGAGCCGGTCATTACCTTCAGAGAGGATGAAGTTAAAACAATATCGAATGACATGGCAGATCCACCCCTGCACGTTATCGTGCGGGTCAACGGGATCCCGTACAAGAGAGTGTTGGTAGATACTGGCTCGTCCAGTAACATCATTACCACCACAGCATTAAAACATCTAAAGCTGCCAGCCTCTCATATCATGGCTTCCACATACACACTACGAGCATTCAACGATGCAATATGCTCGACAGTCGGCACAATTGTTCTGCCTGTCCAGGTAGGACAAAAGACAATACCTACATTGTGCCATGTTTTGGAAGGCGAGATGGCATATAACATACTGCTAGGGTGGCCATGGATCAGGGACATGAAGTGTGTCCCTTCGATCGCTCACCAATGTCTAAAGTATGCATTTGAAGGAGAAGTACATGTAGTCCCGATGGACTTAGAACCCTTCAAATATTGCAATGCGGTGCAATTAATGCCTCAATCGACCCTCCCTTCAACGCATTTGGATTTCCAGTTAAATCCATCTAAACAGGGTCCAATACCGTGGGCACCACTGGTGACTAAATCATCAAAATCCCAACCAGGTGAGTCTTCATCATCTGCTCCTTCACTACCAATGCCACCTGTCATGGCTAAATAGAAGGACAAAGGAAAATAGATCTTGGAAGAGGCTCAGCCCCTAGAAGAGGCGTTGCCAACGATATCAATTGTCTCAATAGAAGAAATACCTAGCACAACGGAAGCTGAGACTCCTAACCCACCAAACATGGAATGGACTCAGGAAGGCCTCCCGTTCCCTCCCTCCCAAGCATCAACAATTACTGTTGAAATGGCCAGTACGGGCCTGGGGGAGTATCTAGTGCAGAATGTTGTGGCAACGCCCATGCTAGAATCAGTACAAGACATGGGGAGACCTCGCCTTCCCATAGGGATAGTTGTTCCTTTAGGTTACCCACCAAACCAGACTAATTTTGTGTATGGGGGCCTTGATCATGGTGCTGAACCATGCAAGCAAAAGGACGAGGACGAAGAGCCTTTTGCTAAAAATGTCAATTATCTATCAAACCCGGACTTCGCTCTGAGATATCTCGGCCAATGCAATTGGCATGGATACGGGCTAGGCAGGTATGAGCAAGGGGTGCGTGTCCTTTGCCAACCAAGATACCAAATGCCATATGATAAGTCGGGAGTAGGGTTCAACCACCCCCTGCCCTTAGACATCTTGGTGGAAAACATGCAAGGCCTAGGAATAGGCAACAAGGGTGGATTGGCATCGGATCCTTATGCCAACCCAAATACAGAATATACATTGGGAGATTACCTCCCATGGTCAACAAACACCCTTGGTAACATCAGTAATCCCTCTCCTTTGCTAGAGAGAGGTGAAATTTCGGACACTAACTCCCAAAGAGAGCATAAACGGTGTCCAGAGATCTTTTTGAAACTGTTCCCTTTAGAGGTTCCAGTTGAGCCAATGCAATGTCAAGAGAATCAGGTCCCTCCACCAAGAGTGGAACAACCGCAATGGGATCAGATTAATTTGCTAGAACAAGGTGAACCCTTAATGTCGCAAGTAGTTGTGGAAGAAAATGAACATTTTTGGATCTCCGACAATGATTCGGAAGATGAGACTGAGATGGCCTATCTCAACCACATGCGACAGATGCAACAAAGGCAACAAGTGCAACAACGACGTCCCTTAGGGATTGATGACTTATTTGCACAGATGGGCATACTGCCAGGGCATGAGTGGTATGTAGACCCAGCGGGGTGGGACCAAGTGTTGGATCCATGGCTCCAAATTTATGATGAGCACCGTCCACCCCGAGACCCTATAATGACATCAGTGTCGAGGGAAGACCCTGTCTTCCTATCAGCACATAGGGCAGATCCATTCGTGCCCGTTCCCCTAGAGCCAGATCCAAAGTATAGGGAGCATCCAGAATGTTCGAGTTATCATACCCATGGTAATGGAGACCAAATTCATTCCATCCACATGATCTCCATTGATTTGACCGCACCCATCCGCAATCCGGTCGATCCAGCATGGTCATTGCATCTAGACACAGATGCCATCGACCGAGATCGCGTCAATTCACCTCTCTCACCATCAAAGTACTGGCCTTTCGGTAAGATGCCTCATTTTACCCCAGGGACAACTCAGGATATTTTTTAGGCTGAAGAGGAACCCGAGGTTCCCAACGCAGATTTAAATTCAGCTAATGATATCCATTTGATCCCGACTCCACATCAATTGGAGGACGGATCCCACATGTCAGTCGAGGAGACGACTGACGTAGATATCGGCTTGGATCCAATGAATCCATAGATTATCAAGCTGGGGTAAGTCTTATCCCCTGAAGAGCAAGCCGACTACATTGCCCTTCTCAAAGAGAAGAAGGAGGTTTTTGCATGGTCATACAAAGATATGCCGAGGCTAGACCCGTAGCTAGTCATGCATAATTTAACGCTTGATCCGAAAATCAAGCCATTTAAAGCAAAAACTACGTAAGATGCACCCAACAATGGCCTTGATGGTCAAAGACGAATTGCAAAAGTTGTTGGATGCACAGTTTGTCATCTACGTGGATTATCCGCCATGGTTGTCCAACATGGTGCCCGTCAAAAATCCCGATGGGAGGATTCGCATATGCACTAATTTTTGAGATCTAAACAAAGCGAGTCCTAAGGATGATTTCCCCTTGTCGAGCATCGACGCGTTGGTAGACGCTACAGCAGGTCACGAAATGCTCTCCCTCATGGATGGTTTCTCAGGATACAATCAGATTCGTATCAATCCTGAAGACCAACTAAAAATGGCGTTCACAACGCCTTGGGGGACATTTTGTTATAAGGTCATGCCTTTTGGCCTTAAAAATGCTGGTGCCACCTACCAACGTGCCATGACGTACATCTTCCATGACTACATGCATAAAACTTTGGAAGATTACATGGATGATTTGTTAGCCAAGTCTCTTTTGCGCTCAAATCATATCGATGACTTAAGCAAGATCCTCGATCGCCTCATGGAGCATAAAGTTAGACTAAATCCCAAGAAGTGCATATTTGGCATCACATCTGGAAAACTCTTGGGTTTCATAGTCTCAAAGCGAGGCATCGAGGTGGACCCAAAGAAAGTCAAGGCAATCCTTGAAATGGTTCCCCCAACTACCATTAAGCAGCTCAAAAGCCTACAGGGAAAGGTCACGTCGATTAAACGCTTCATAGCACAACTATCCGACAAGTGCCGACCCATGAACAAATTATTGCACAAGGGGGTTACATTTCACTGGGATGACGAGTGCCAGTCAGCCTTTGACGAAATCAAACAATACCTGGCTTCGTCGCTAGTATTGGCACCACCTAGACCAGGAGTGTCATTCTACTTATACATCTCAGCTATTGAGGTGGCATTGGGCGCCATGCTAGCCTAGAAGAATGAACTTCATAAAGAATAGGCTACTTACTATCTTAGCCGCACCCCGGTCAGTTATGAACTTAACTATGCATACGTTGAGAAACTCTGCTTGGCAGTGGTGTTTGCTACCAAAAAGCTACGCCACTACATGCTGAGCAACACTACGTATGTTGTGTCTAAGGAGAATCCATTGTGATACATGATGAGTCATACTTATCATAGTAGTCGCACGACGAAATGGATCATGTTGTTGATGGAATTTGACATAGAGTTTATTGGACAAAAATCTATCAAAGGACAAGTCATAGCCGATCAACTAGCAGAGGCTCCTCTTGAAGACGATCAGCCTCTAGTCATAGAACTACCCGATGATGGGGTCTTCCATGTCTCAGAATCGCCAGATTCTGATGAGCCTGAGTCACAGGCCGACATAACCCTATTCTTTGATGGTTCTAAATGTGAGCAAGGTGGTGGCACGGGAATTGTATTCTTCACACCACAGGGCGCTCCAATGCCCCTATCATTTAAATTAAACTTCCCGTGCACCAACAATAATGCAGAGTATGAAGCCTTGCTCATAGGTCTTTAGACAACAATCGCCATGAACATCAAACGACTGAACATCTTTGGTGATTCGCTGTTAATAGTCAATCAAGTCAAAGGGGTATATCAATGCAAATGCCTAGTTCTACAGGCTTATAAAGCCCTTGTGGACAAATTCTTGGCAAAACTTGAGTGGTATGACATCGAGGCACTCCCTCGATCATCGAATCATTTTGCGGACACAATGGCCTCCTTGGGGTCACTAATCCCGCAAGACCTTTTCGGTGATATGACAACCATTCAAGTCAAAACCTTATCGCAATCCATGATGGAGCGTGCAAGCTCAGACTTGATGCCAGGAATCCACATGATCCAGATTGAACCATCCTCGGATAAGTTCTCTCGAATCCAAGATCATCTGAAACGTGCCAACTGGGGGTCCTTGTTCTCCCCTACTCCCATTAATAGCAACACAATGCTATTCTTACAGGTTCTATCCCATTCAACATTCGCTAGGGATGAACTTCAAGAGGGATTGGCTGTTCATACTGTCGAGGTTTTTGATCAACAGGACTGGTATTTACCCATTAGAGACTACCTCAAGTTAGGTAATCTCCCGCTTGGATTGACGCATGCCGCAAAATGAGCACTCAAGAAGAAAGCGGCTAAGTATGTCTTGATAGGAGACATTTTGTATCGTCGTAGCTATGAAGGAATCCTCCTTCGTTGCTTGGACCAACAAGAGTCCACTTGGGCGATCGCCCAAGCGCACGATGGTACATGTGGTGGCCATTTCAGTGGTATGGCCATCGCAAAGCGCATTCTTTGCATGGGCTATTATTGGCCATATTTAGAGCGAGATTGTTGTGCCTATGTCAAGAAGTGCATGAAGTGTCAACATCATGCCAATTTGATGCACGTACCTTCCTAGGCCTTGCAGATAGTCCAATAAGCTTGGCCATTTTTGTAGTGGGGCTTCGATCTAATTGGAAAGATCTCCCCTACATCGTTAGGCCATCACACGTTTATCATAATGGCCACAGAGTATTTTACCAAGTGGGTGGAAGCAATTTCGCTTACCTCTACGACAGGACCCCGCATTGTGGAGTTCATTTTGCATAACATCATATGTCATTTTGGTATTCCATCCAAAATAGTCTCGGATAATGGGACGCCTTTCAAGAACAAAGACGTGCGTGCTTTGACCACAAAGTACAAAATTCAGCATAGTTTTTTGACACCCTATTATCCGCAAGCGAATGGGCAAGCAGAGGCATCAAACAAAATGCTAGTTGCCATCCTTAAAAAGACGGTCACAGACAGTCATAAGGATTGGCACATTCAAATCCCACTTGCCCTATGGGCCTATCGCACTAGCATTCGGACACCCACTGGGGCCACTCCGTTTTCGCTCGTGTATGGCTCCGAGGCAGTCATGCCTCTAGAGTTGGAGATTCCTTCCCTACGCATATCAATGCAGGAGTTCATCGATGATGACTCTACGTGGCAGGCCCGGTTAGACCAGCTTACGTTGCTTGATGAACGACACGTTAATGCTCTCGAGCATTTACGTATTTATCAAGAGCGACTTAAGAAAGCTTACAACATGAAAGTTCACCTGAGAGACTTTCGGGTTGGTGATTTGGTTTTGAAGGAAAACCAACAGAATTCTAGTTTGCCATCCCACCTAAGGGACAAGTTCGCGGCAAATTGGTTAGGTCCATATGTCATTGATAGAAAAATAGGACCCGAGACATACCGGCTAGCTTCTCTTGATGGAATCAAGGAAATAGAACCCTTGAACATCAGTCATTTGCACCCATTTCATATCTAAGAGAGCCAAATCCCAAAAATGCTCCAAGGATCTCTAAAATCGCTTGGTCAATCCCAAAATGCTCCAAGGATCCCTAAAATCGCTTGGTCAATCCCAAAAATGCTCCAAGGATCCCTAAAATCGCTTGGTCAATCCCAAAATGCTCCAAGGATCCCTAAAATCGCTTGGTCAATCCCAAAATGCTCCAAGGATCCCTAAAATCGCTTGGTCAATCCCAAAATGCTCCAAGGATTTTCACAATCGCTTGGTCAATCCCAAAAATGCTCCAAGGAATCTCACAATCGCTTGGTCAGAAACTCAAAACAATCCAAAAATCATCAAAAATAACAAAAATTTGCATCTCATTTCTAGGCATGCTCAAATTCATTAAAGAGCACTTCTCACATCTCATCTTCATATTCACAAAAAAATCAATCCATCAAAAATACAAAAAATATGTAGCTGCATTAAGCATCGCACCCATACATTGCATATTTGTGGTCGTAAAGGTCAAAGGCACCATAAACTATAATTATTCTGCTAAGTCCATCTTGTTCCACACTTTTCCATTTTACAAAATAGCAAACAAACGCCATTCACTGTTGTTTACCACAATAGAGTCAGTGGTCTTATAATGTATCAAGAGTTTTCGTAATTCAGTCATCATTTTGCTCTTTAGCCACGTAATGTACCGAGTCAGACATATTTTATGAAGGTAGAGTTACACTTGAAATACACCTTGTTACGTAGCATCCCAACACAAATTAAAACACATAAAAATTCCCAAGTTGTGTGAACGAAAGATGAAACCTGCATAGTAATCCAGGTCACCATAAGCGAAACGGTTATCTTGCTCATCCCCCTATGCGAATGGTTCTAGAATGCTGAGAATTGATAAAAGGATGAGCTCTTCCCTATTCATTCACCTTAATATACAAGTGGTTTTTACCACTACCAAATCCCAATCATAGTTGGTTCCCAAAGTTGTAAGGATTTGTACTACACGTCCCTGCCAAGGATGGGTAGTCATCCCCAAGACCTAAAAGGATCAACGCCATTCACGAACAAAATTCCAACAAATCATCATCCTAACCCTTTCCATTCACCTTTGGTCTCCAAGTCGTAAGGATTCGTACTATCCGCCCCTAACCAGGATGGGTAGTCATCCCCAAGGCCTAAAAGATCAATACCCTTACTTCATAATCTCCATCATCCCCTTGGTTCCCAACGTCGTAAGGATTCGTACTATCCGCCCCTAACCAGGATGGGTAGTCATCCCCAAGGCCATGAGGATCAAAGCCATTCACAAGTTCAAACTCACACCGCTCAAAATACAAAATCAAGTAACAGTGGTTATCACCACTATTCAAAATCCTTGCTCAAAAAGAAAAATAAATAGTGATTTGCATCACTATATAGACGAGCAAGTCTCCCAAATCATTCAGCCAACAAACAACCTGAACTTGAATCTTTGGAATTCTCAGCATTCGAAAACCATCTAGGTGATCCTCATTACAGGTTTGGTTGACAACCTATCTGGCAATAGTGGTATCCTACCCGCATGACGATATGTCTATCACATTCGCTTTGCATATATGCAGACCAATGTTTGCATAAGGATGAGCTAGCTTATGGTATCCTGGATAACATCGTAGATTAATCTAACTAAATACAACAAAGGAGTTAGTGGAGCTAATTAGGTGATCCTCAGTACAGGTTTGGTTGAAAGCCCACCTGGCACTGGCGGTATCCTGACAAATACCACATAAATGAACTCAATTGCACACACAGGGATGTGAAATAGCTTGGTCAAAAATGAGTTCGATTCATACCTTGGTCAAAAGTCTTGTAAGACAAAGTACAATCATGGCTAGTGAGTTAAAACCGTCTGAGTCTCAAAAAACCTTAGCTACATTTCTAAACCAACTGCGCTACTTTCCATCTTTGCAATACCATCAAAAAATACAAAAAAAAGAGAAAAACCACATGTATACATACAAAGTGATGCATCACAGTAATCGCCTAAAACAAAATAACAGAGTTCTAAACAGTCTATGGTGCCATAGCCAAACATCACAAATCCCATTCATCCATTTCATTTCTGCATATCACATATAAATCAAAAACATTTGCATTCATCATAGCATATGCATCCATCAAAATAAATCAACATGCATACATCCATAGTCATCAGCCATCATGCATAAAGATCAAATCATCACATGTGCATAACCACAATAAAGCCGTATATATATATATATATATATAATATATATCGTCAAAAAAATGCCCACAAGCTACAAAACTGGTCCTCTGACCCCGCAATCATATAACAAAAACCACCCAGCCTAAGGCGTCGGCCACCATGATCACGCAGGATCGGTGCGATGGGAACTACCCCCATGGTGTGGGTCCTATGGGACCCCTCAAGACGGCTACTGCTAGCCCCCACATCATGCCTACTGCCGCCTCCCTCATCCAATCGCCTGCGACGAGATGATGCTGATTGCTCGGCATGAAGATCCACCTCCCGACGGCTTAGGTAGCCGCCCACCGAGGCGGATGACCTCCCTCTCCAAATCTAGCCGATGCCGGCACCACTCTGCCTCTCGTCGATGGTAGTAAGCTACTGCATCATCACGCTGTGCCAAAACCCTATCCCGCTCTGCTAGCTGAGCCCGTAGGAGATCCCTCTCCCGCACCACATCCCCCAGCTCCTGATCTCGCATCCATAGTAGCTCTGTCAATCGTGCATTCTCAGCATGTACCTCGGACTCCATCTCCTCTGTATCCGCCTGAGGCACGGGACTCTCTAGAACAATAGCCTGCTCTGGCTCCCACTGCTCCGCCATGTCCTGCATCTCTGGCTGATCCGGAGCCCCCAAATCTACATCCTCATCCCCCACCTCCACCATGTCCGCATCCTCCAACGGAGCTCCCCAGTCATCCCCTTGTGCCTCAGCACCCTTCGCTACCGCCTCCATGCCTCCCAGTGGCCCCTCTCCTCTCCATCGTCGCAGTACCCACCACGAGTCATACTCAGTGGTAGTCCCGACGTCATCCACGTCCGGGACATCGATCACCGCGTCCGAATCCTCGCCCAGTGGCACGATGACCGGTCGGTCTAGAGTCCTCTCATCTCCTCGGTGCCGATAGACCACGGGCTCACCAAGAAACCCCTGGCACACCCCAAACTATCGTGTAACCCGGCTATATGAGAAGAACTCATGCTCGGTCCCGTGCCGCCCAATCAACCACCGCTCCCTACGTACCCGTCGGAGCCACTCTCCAGCCTTCGGCCAGGCTGGATAGTCCCGATAAGGGTGCCAAATCACCTCCCCTGGAGTGAGCCGAGAGAAGGCATCGGCATAGTGCCCTACGGCACCTGCCCACCGCCGACTCTGCCCCTGCTCTTCGGACCGCCACCACAAAACTGCATACCCTATCTCCTTATCCTCCATCACCGCCCGAGTCATCCATGGTAACCCGGTTGGCCTCTCAACTGCTATGTGCTACCAACCCTAGCACTGCAATAGATAACTATAGCTGATCCCCTTCTGCTGCCGGCAGCGGACCCCATACAGCTCCCCGTAGAGTTGTGCCAACAGTGTCTGTCCCCATCTCAGGATCAGTGGTGCCTCTATCGGGCACTCTACCAACTGCCACACCAAATCCAGTAGGTTCCATGGGAACCTCGCGCATGACGAGTCGGTAATAGCATGTTGGAAATGAGGCCCATAAGGAATGCGTGCCTCACTCCTAACACCCCCCTCTCCTGCCACCATCCAACCAAAATCTTGCCAACCTGGCAGTCCACCTCGGTCGTCTCCACTGGGCTCTCTACGCCCAACCGCTCCCCATGCCCGAAGCATCTCGTCAGTACAGCGGTCGGTTGATCACGCGGTGATGTCCTGATGGGCAGTCCATCTATCGAAATCCTCAAAAGCCGATAGATATCCTCCAAAGTGACAGTCATCTCCCCTGTCGGGAGATGGAAGGTGTTGGTCCGCGGATCCCAAAGTTTGATCAGGGCCATCAAATAGGCCTGATCCGCGACCACAGGCTCCAGTCGAGCCACCTGCTTGAGCCCAAGGGCATCAAGCCACTCCCAGTCAGCCTCAGTCAGTGCCCCTCGTGCCTCAGTGAAAGTAGTGGGTACACGGTACCGGCTCCTAACAACCTGCAAAAGAAAATAACTCAAAAAAAAAAAATTAAAATCATGGAAAAGAACTGTACAGAAAAACAACACACTTACAGTTTTAAAACAAAAATAAACTCTAGGAAGCACTTACTGGTCTCACTTCGGCTCCGCCACTCGAACCAGTTTGTGTACTCATGATGGCAGGGAAAATCCGACAGTGCTTCGCTTCGCAGAATTAACCTCCTCCTCCCCAGAGCTCCAAATCGCAAGAAAAATCAGATGCAAATGAGCCCAAACTCAAGTTTTGGCCCTTAAATAGGCCTTTTGAGCTAGAATTCATCCTTTACTGGGATGAGCACTCTGGTTAGCACTCGTCCCACCCAGGGATGAATTCTAAAGCTGGAATTCGTCCCACCCTGGGACGAATTCAGGCCAAAAATTCAAAAAACATTAAAAATTGAACAAAAATGCACTAAAAACAGACAATAAATTTGCCCGATGTGAGTGCTATTGCACTTGACATCCCGGGCATACAAAATAGATGTTGGGGTCACAAATTGTCACTATCCTACTCCCCAAGAAGGCTATTTTAGCCGGACCACTCCACGGGAAGACGGATTTTTGCCAATTTCAGCTCCAAACAACGTCGCAAAAAGGGTTAACACCCACCAAAAATAGGTCTAAATGTTGGAAAAATTGCACATGCTTAATGATAAACCATCTAAAGGCACCCTTGCACAAGTCATCTTGGGTCAAGCGACTCGTCACTTTTCTCACGAAGGTCATTCCCTCATCGATTCGTCGCTTGAGGGGGTAGTCACACTTAGTCACCAATCAACAAACACACACCCAATCAAAGCAATGACATGCATTCAAAGAATCATTGACAAAGACAATCACGCTCCTGCTTGGGGCAGTAAACAAGCAATTATCACAAATTGATCAAACACTTGGCATTCCCGAAGCATGAACACAAGGTTCCCCCCATGGACAAAAGGTTGCGCCCTTTGCCTAATCATGACCGATCAATGTCCAAGCTCAAGTCACACCTCACCAAAATAGGTTAATACTTGAAATCAAATTCCTTAGCTCGTCAGAAGCAAGGATTCAAGAATGCATGCCCTTTCCATGCTTGGGGCATCAAAAGTTGGTTAGGTTACCAAGAAACCCTAATCATTAGTGCTTTGGTTATCTATTTTTGCTCGACGTTGTGCCATGCACAATGCATCCCAAAAAGGGGCATCTATAGACACCAAAACAACACCAATCCGATTATGTGACTGCAAAAACTGATCGCTTTGACACACACAGCCCCTAGGGCAGCCCTCAGAGGTTAAACAGTGGTCCTAACCACTTTTATAGCAATTTTGTAAGGTCAAAAGGCAATTTGGCACATTCAGGCACTTTGCTCAATATTCGTCTCACCCAGGGACGAATTCTAACTGGGATTCGTCTCACCCAGGGACGAATTCTAAATTCGTCTTTGGTCAGGATGAATTCCAGGTTTAACGAGCAAAAAGAAGAATGCCGCCAAGTGGCAGCCGAGGACAGTCAATTATGGCCTCCTGTCGTGCATGCGCATGTAGGTGGGTAGGTTGGCAGTTAGAGGATTGTCACTAAGGCAGTCATGGAAGCCCAAGTCAGGGAGGAGTCTCCTCCCTCTTGGGAAGGCATGGCCGCCACATGGCATCCCTGCATGCCCCTCCAAAGAGACCCCTTGGGTCTATAAAATGGTGGACTTTCCCACCCAAAAGAGAAGAGGTTGGAGGCATTTTCAAGCAACGAAGTGCTGCCAAATTGAACACCCCATTGCACCCTTTTTCGATTCACCTTTTCACATCCTTAATATCTTTCACAAGAGAGGTTATTGGGTGGCTTTTGGAAGCGTGGATCCGGACCCAAACCCAACATTTGACCACCTTGAATCCACCAATTTGCCGACACCCCATCCTAAGAGATTTTGGGCCCATCCCAAGTGGATTGGTGCCAAAATCAAGTTCCAACGAGGGGCGGCCCTCTTGGGCACCCCACATTTTTTGTTAGTTTCATTTCTAATCTATTCGGTTATTATTTGTTTATCCTACATTACACTCTATGCTGTTTAGATAGTTCACAATCTTGATTTCAGAAGACGTTTATCAAATATTATCATGCTTTTGTCGCTTTAGTTGTCCCACTAACTTGCAGGTAACAACATCAAAATTCTCGGTGATGGAGGTCAAATTGGGAGAATCCGACCATCTGGGTCATCCCAAAATGGCCCCAATTGCTTAACCCCTCTGTTTGCAGGTGTTTTGGAGATCCCGAGGTGTGACATTGGAGTGGCATCAACTCGGCGTCTTAACATAGTCAAATTCGTCCTACCCGAGGATGAATTACAACAGAATTCGTCCTGACCAGGGACGAATTCCAGTTGAACGCAGATTGGCCGACTGTTTCAATGGCAGTGGCCCTCCGGTAATGTTTTCTGCTCTCTGTCAAGTTTGCAGGTGATTTAGATTCATTTTATTCATTGATTCAGCTAACCTTTTACATGCATCTTTTATTAATTTCAAGGAACAAACTTTTCCTATTTGCAGCAGGTGCTACTAACTCTTTTTGTTGTTTCTTTGAATCGCAGGAGGAGCAAAGAACCAAGACCCATCAACACCGATGGCGGCAACACTTTGGCCCGCCCATTTTGCATGTGGGCACGCGAAAAGAAGATCACTATTCACTTTTGTAATGGAAACATGCTAACTCTCCTAGCCCCTAAAAAGGGAGGAGATGTATTGTAACCGAGTTGGAATCACATTAATAAAAAGGGTTGTGCTCCTGCTTTCTCCTTTTACGTTTGGTTTTGATTTGATTATATTCGCTTTATTTCATGCATCAAGCTAGTTAGTTTACATTGCAGCAATTAGTGTTTCTTTTTATTTTCGGAATCTCGTGCTTTCAAGAGGGGGGGTGTTACATCTAAAACCTTATCTCCTTTAATCCTTAGACTATAATATGAGGGGCTATTGAAATGTGTAGTTTGATCTTGTTAGGACAAGGTCAAAAGTGTGAAGAAGTGCTTATAAGCACTATTCATGTAGCCTATGCATGTGTGTATGTAAACCTTTGGGTATTCTTCATGTAAATCCTTCATGCATTATTTAATAAGCCTATGGTATGCTCATGTAATCCTAAAGGACACTCTTCATATTTAATCCCTAGTGGTTTTGGTTAATACACTTTTATGCATAATCTTAATTAAAGGGTGTAATTTGTTATTATTTTATTCTAATTTAACATGAAATTCAAGTTAATTTCAACTTTAGGTTAACTCTAGTTAATGTTTTTCGTATCACTATAAATACCCCCAATGACTAATCCATTGCATGAGTGTGTAATATATGTATATATATACATATCTATGTATACATATATATATATATATATACATATATATGTATACATATATATATATATATATATATACACATATATGTATACATATATACATATATATATATATGTATACATATATATACATATACATATATATATATGTATACATATATATGTATAGTATATATATATATATATATATATATATATATATATATATATATATATATATTTTGTAGGGTGTCTATGGGAACTTACCCCTTATTTTTTTGTGTCATTTGTTTCTCTCTCTCTCTCTCTCTCTCTCTCTCTCTCTCTCTCTCTCTATATATATATATATATATATATATATATATATATATATATATATATATATTGTAGGGTGCCTATGGGCACTTACCCCTTATTTTTTTGTGTCATTTGTTTCTCTCTATATCTTTTTAGCTTATCAAATTTGTTCTTACATCTTTCTAAATTTGATCATGGTGAATGCATATTTTAGAATATTTCTAGAAAGTATTATGAATTCAAACATGGATGATAGAAGCATGTTGGGATATTGAAGTCAAATGTTCAATTCTATATCATTTTTTGCTCATAAGTATAGGGGTTTCTTGACCCTTTTATAAGCATATTTGCTTTCAACCTCAATATAGGAGTTGTTTTCTTAGTTATTAGAAGTGTGTTAAGAGCTAGTAGATCCAATATTGATTTTATTTAAGTGAAATTATATTATATGTTGGGTAATATGTTCATATTTATTGGTGTGGTGGCCTTCATGGTACCTCCACGTTCCACAAAACTTCTTCACCTATAAAAACTCCTCAAGCCAATTGGTAAAATATGTGTTAAAATTATAACCAATCAAATAGTCTAGTGCCACACAAGTGTTGAGATATCAATGAAAAACACCTATGAATTAAAGGATGATATATAGCAAGCAACAATTGGATGTGGTTTTCCTAAGGTTTATGATGTTAATTTTTATATTTTTGAGGGCTATTTGAGAAAAATTATGTAGGCTACAAGTTTTGCATATGAAATAATTTAAGCCCATTTGTTTTATAATTATATGAATTTTTGAGCTCTACACATTGATGACAACAATTTATGAATATGTTCTAGTGTTAGGGGTTAAATTGTGTTGTAGAATAGTCCTTAATAATTATTGCCCTATTTTTAAAGGATAAATTTACCATATTCTATGCAATCAAAGTGTTTGGCATACTTTTTTAGGATATGTAGTTGGATTCATGATAGTTGCAATAGGTTTTTATTCTATAAAGATGCATATAGAAAATAATTCAGAATATGCTTTAGTCAATCCCTATCGATTGAGCTATTCATTTAGCTTATTCATGAAGATATAAAGATCCCTTATTTCTTCTATTTTAGGTCCAATAACTCTTGGAAGATTTTAAACTGATATTTTCTTAAGCAATTCTATCCAAGTACCTTTTTGGTGATGAAAATCAAGTGGTCCAAGGGTAAGTTGGATTTTCTAAATATGGTGATTTATGTTCTAAAAGGGAAATTTATGCTTCCAAGTGTTACCTTATGTAACTATAGAAGAATGAAGCAATTTTTATTTAGTGGTGGTGATCTTGAATTCTCTCCCTCATTTAAATACTTAGAGCAAGTGTTCTTTGAATATGTATGAGAGTATCTAAGAGTGGTAGTGATGATTACAGTCTAGCTTAAGGAGAATTTTGTATAGAGATATTTTTTTAGAAAAAATATTTAGAGGATGAGAGAGATTCAAATGAGTCTACCTCAAGTGTGAAGGCCCAGTAGGAAATCCATTTTGGGGAGAAGAAATTATTTCTACTAATGTCTTATCTTATTAGCCCTTCAATTTAGATTATGAGAGGGTTTTGAAAGTGTAATTTGACTTATGGCCAAGGTTGACATTGTATGATGTAATATTGTATAGGCCTAAGGAAAATCATTGTACAATTGTATTTAATTTATTGTAATATTTTATTATGTAGGCCTTATGGGCTATGGTTAATATTACTATGGTTAAACCTACCTTATAACTGGTAATTAAGCTTAATCCCTCTTGTTATGTTGGATTATGTTAGAATCATTTAAATAATACCCCAAGAAATCCATCCATTATGTCACAATATTGTATATATTATACATGGAAAATATAGTGATTATTTATGGTCCCTCTAGGTGCCCCCTATATCCTATTATTTTTTGTTTTTATCCTTTCTCTATAAGATTTGAGTGGATGGATTACTTATATTCACTTCTAAAAATAGGTGTAAATTCCAACATTATGTCTTAAAAACAAATCATAAATTTTTTATTCACAATTGTATTAAGACTAATCTAGTTAAGGAATGTGACAAGTGGTCAATTTTTTTTTTTACTTTTGTGAAGAGTGAGCATAATAGATAAGACAATAATAATTTCAATACTATGGGAATTTTCATTGATGATAAAACACAATTTTATAAAGGTTTTCATGAATTTTATGGAGACCTTTGTTTGTAAAATTATTGTTAAAGAAACATTGAGTCCAAGTTACGTATATTAGAAATCTATCATATTACCTCATATTTTATTTTCTAAGCATAATTTTTGTTGAGCTTGAATTATGATCTTATTTATTTTGAAGTTAGTTATAGATAGAAAATGTGTTCTTCTTAAATAACTATAAGAAACATAATAATCCTATATTCTCTTGTTCCTTCTTTAAACGATATGTGGACTTGTGTATTTCAAAATATTTATATCAAAATTGGTGAATAAAGTAATATATTTGTTTATTGGATGGTAGATTCTATTTTCTTGATTTTTTTTGGTAGGTAAAATTGCTTAAGTGCGGGGTTTAAATGGGCCCCAAAACCAAATACATAAACGGGTAGCTAAAACAATAGAATAGGATGACACAGGCTTGCACATTGGCCAGTTGCAACTTGAAAAAAAAGGACCAAATAACAATAGAGAAGGTTGAGTGGATGCTTGACATCATAAACACAAAAATATAGCCTGAGTAGTACCCGAGCAAACGTTTCTTGAAATTTTTTTTCTTAAAACATTTTAGCTCTTAATCAATTATTAAATTGATCCTCTACAAAAAAATATTAGATATTTTTTATCTATTATTATGGGAGAATCTAAGATCCATGCAATTAGTTGGAATATATTCACAAGTCTCAAATATTTAGGTGGATTTGCATTGTATTTATAATGAAATAGGGGATTAATTTGGTTTTCAAGTGGATCATAGGGCTTTTAGCAATTATTTTTGTTGGAATATACTAGTTAGGATAAACAATGATTAATTATTTTCTACAAGAAATAAATTATGGATTGATGTTTATATTACAAATTTAATTCTAAGAAATTAGATTGGATAAAATTATATTAAAAAACAAAGTATACTATATCTCATTCATAGTTTATGAATACCTAGGATAGGGGAGAGTATTAATAATTAGTGGAAAGGCCTTAAAATATTCTCAATCCCTAGTTTACCTTTAGGATCACCTTTTCTCTAATAAATACTAGGTTACAAATCATGAATTCATTTCTATAAAAACTTCTAAAAAACCTAGCTAGCCTCAAGGAATTATAGAAATCCCACAGGGACTATATACTTTTTGTAAGAACCCTAGATTACCTATAATAATCCTAAATCATGTATACAAAGTCTAGATAACTTTATATAGTCCAATATACCTCTAGAAACCATCTAAATGATTTTTAAAAATGTATCAATCATGTAGGAAGTATATAAATCCCTTATTTATGCTTAATTTTACCAATTGATGATATGAGACAACTTTAAACCCTTTTAGGATGCCCAATTTGAACATAATTTTAATCAAATACTCTAAATTCAAATATATTTTGGACCAAATCCCTAATTTGATGCAAAATATAGACTTCAAATGCCTAATCAATATGCTTTCACCTCTCGATATTATTCAATTTTGTGTAACTGGTAAGAGGACCACTTTTTTCCATGGTGGTTTTCTTACTATAGAATATTTTCCTTACCTAATTCACTCCAAGTAAAAAATTTTATAGAAAATTGGGTCTTATTGTATATAATAATGTTCTTTTCCATCATTAATTTCATACAAATTGACCAATTTGATCCTTGCTTATCTATTTAGTTATCTATTTGATTAATTTAGGAATTTACCATCACTAGTTGGACCAATTAGATTCAATTTGAACAAAGTTGATTAGGAAACCTGAAATTGATAGTAAATAAGTCTTCGATTTGATCAATTTAGGAATTTATCATCCTTAGATGAACCATATTAATGAAGCTATTTTTTTCCATGAATTAATATTTCTAAAATTGACCTCATAGTTAACTTAATAAGGTCTTATGAAGCTTAATTTAACACTTATTTGACCAATTTTTTCCTAGTTTATAAAAGCATTTCTATTAAAGTGGAATTATTTATAAATTAAACTAGAAATAATAAGTTATTATAAATAAGAGGTAAATTAGGTCATTTCTAACATTTTTTTTAGATTCTATCTTAATTCTAGTGAAATAGGAGTAGATTGATTAAATTGGATGAAGTGATAAGAAGGCACCTAAATATTCTTCTCGTTTAAGTCCTACCTAACACCATGTTATTGATACCTTCTAAAATTACTTTCAAAACCCCCCAAAAATATCTCTAAAATCATTTGAAAATTCTTTCAATAAGCTATCTAAATATTACAGTGCTAAATTCTACAAGTCTCTTGGATCTTCATAGAAGAATCATATTATTCTTCGTTCTAGCTTAGTAGTTCTTCTAAGGAGTTCTTACCTCAAGGCCATATTGGTTAGGCTAACCATCAACCAAGAAGATTATAAAGAAAGGATTTTAAGGACACTCAAGTCACTCAAGGTATATAACGGTTCCAAAGACATTATGCATCTCCATCAATCGTTAAGATAAGCATATCCATAGTAAAATCTCATCTTTAATCATTCAATTTCTTAAATTTACTTATATGTTAGGTCAATCGCTCATTACTTTGATATATTATAATACATTTTATTTCTTAGAACTTTAGTCTTGTTTGTATATGTGTGTAACCTAAATCTTGGTATATCCTTTCTACACCTTACTACATATTTCCTATTCCTAGTACATCTTTTATGCCATAGCTATATCCTAGATCTGACCATACCATACCCATTATCTCACATTATTCCTTTAGCATTTTACTATGGGATGAAGTGACATCCTTGGCTTATCCAAATCAAGGTAAAACATATTGGTGATCTCAATGTAAACCACTTGAGTAGAGTGGGAATAAATACACTCCTCTAGGATTTAAAATTAGCTACTTCCTCTTAACTCCAACATATGAAACTACTTCATTAGTATAAATGTCAGTATCCATTTTGACAATCTCTATATCAATGGCTAACCTTCTAGTAACTAAATACCTTTTACTAAGGATAAAGTCTTTGATAATCATATTGACCACAACCATCCAATCTATATAGTCCAACTAAGCAATTAAGTTAGGAATAACCATTCCAATTAAGATAATGAGCAAAATGATCCTAACAATATGACCATCACTTATGGTAATGGATAAAGCTATCATAGTATCCAAGACTAGGAAAATAAAAAGTAATAATAATAGGATACCACTTATCCACTTTTGAAATGATCCTACATGTTTCATATTCCCACTACATCTTTTGTACTATATATATATATATATATATATATATTCTAGATCTTACCATACCATGCCCAATATGTCACATTATTCCTTTAGAGTATTACTATGGGATGAAGGGATTTCCTTGGATTGTCCAAATGAAGGTAAAACATATTGGTGAACTCAGTGTGAACCATTCCATGTGAATTGGGATCAATACACTCCTATAGGATTTACAAGTAGCTACTCCCTCTAAACACCAACAAAGGTAATTACTTCATTAGTAGAAACATGGGTATCCATTTTGAAAATCTCCCTATCAATGGATGACATTCTAGTAATTACATATATTTTACTAATAAAAAATTCTTTCACAACAATATTGATCCCAATCATCCAATCTATATAGTCCAAACAAGACTTGAGTTAAGAATAACCATGTCAATGTAAGTAATGTCTACAGTTATGTTTAGGTATGGGTGTGCTTTTTTAGTAAGGTGTTGTAGGGGATTCAACACAATTTTTGGTAAGAAAGTTTCAAGGATGACTAGGATCTACAATCTCAATAGAAGGCTGGATATTGTAATAGGTTTTGGGTTAACCTGCAAAACCCGGTAATTAATGAAGACTTTTATTTACCAAAAAAAAGAATAACCATGTCAATTAAGTTAATGAGAAAAATGATCCTAACAATATGAGAATCACTTATGGTAATGAGTAAATTTATCATAGTATTCAAGACTAGGAAAACAAAAGTAAGTAATAATTGGAGATAACTTCTCCACTTTTAAAATAATAAAAAATAAATATATTTCTCTTTAGTGCAAGAACATCAACCAACTAGTAGTACAAGAACCTTAATTTGGCTATGTATGAAAAATATTTTTTATTCATAAAAAGAGATAAGTTTAATGTCTATAGGCAAGACTTAAAAAATCATCCAACAACAAGAAACATGAATGGATGTAATTAAATGTAGTAGCATTGTTCACTAAAGTACTCAATCAAATATTCAATATATAAGCAATAAAAAGTACTTCTATTGGAAGAAATTATTAATAACAATCCCATAATTAGGAATATTTTTAAATAATAATAATATTATTTATTTAAAGAATTGAAAAGTGAAAATTTCAATACCCTACAAATAACCAATAACTAAAATACATCACAACATAATGTAGCCTAAAATAATCCCAATGCTCAACAAAATGCAATACCACTCAACAATTGGTAGCTTAACAACAAAGCATAAATGACAAAATACTACACAATAAAATATAGTTTATCAACAAACTCATAGTCAATATTAAAAATTGGCTTAGCTAAATGTGCAAGCCATAGAAAATGAGGATAAAAATATAGAAGATTTGAGCAAATAAATACAAGCTTTGCAAGTACAATAAGTAGTTCCTCAATAAATATGCTTAGGGTCATAACTCTACCAAGGGTAAATTATTATTGTCATTCCTCCACCATGAATAAAAATTCATCAACCATCCTTCTTTATCCAAGAGCAAAATTATAAGCTCAACAAGTGACTCAATGAAACTTTAGCACCTCACATAGTTGCCTATATGTTACCTCCAACACTTGACAATGGATCACCTACAAAGAGCTATACCAAGGAATCTTGAGAGGCCATTCATATGGACTAAAAAAAATTCTAAGAGCCTTAATTTTCATGATGAGTTATTTTTCTTTTGGTATGGTATTCATGGACATTCTTTTCATAGATGTTATACTTCAAGAAAATTGAATATGTGGCACTATATTTGGTGATAATTTTCCTTTTACAACTATACAAAATGAAGAAGAAGCTATTAATTATACCTTGGATAAAAATTATATTGCTAATAGGTACAATACCTAATATTATTTCGATCAAAATATATGTAACTAAACCATTCCCAACAAGGCCTCCTCAAAAATAATCTTCTTGATTACTTATATAAAAATGTCGAAACATTCATTACAAAACAAATATGCTACTAATAGTGACAATCCCTAATATCTTCGCAATCAAAATATTGATAAATATAATTATCTAATGCCAAACCATACTCAATGAATACCCCTTAGGAATGATCTTGTTGACTACTTATATGAATATGTGTAAACATTCATTGCACACATGGACACAAAGCTGTCTATTTAATTCCAATAGGATCCAAAGTCATGGTTCCCACAATGTAAGTCAAAAACCTCATAAAATTATTCCTAGATAGTTTCCTAAAATAATCAAACAAAAGTCTTATACTCATTAAAAACTCAATATTGATGACACCTATGCAAAGATATTGAAGAATAAGGAAACATTCCATGATATTAATATAGCAAAAGTTCTAAAAACTAGGTATTCAAAGACCTAATTAAACTATAGCTAACCTTATTTTGGAAAATATTAAAAGTCCTAAGGATAAAACCATTAGGTTTTTCAAAGATGCTAACTCATCTAAATGCAATAACAATAATAACCAAGTTTGCATTTTATATTCCAAAATTAAATATTCACCAATTAGATTATGTTCTTATATGGATTATATCATAACCAATCATTTACTAGCCAAATTAATTCTGTTAGTTACTCTATCTATGCTAATCCAAAATCCCTTCTTGTGATTCACTTACACATATTCCACTTGAGAAGGTACCCTCATTCTATGTGTTAGAGAACTCCAACACCTAAGCCTCATTATTCTAGTCTCATTTATCATACATAATTATCTAAATATTCATCTATATATATGATATTTATTTCTAATCCTAGTTGTATCTACCAATATAAGGAATGTACTAAAAGGGTGGAAGTATATCTTTAATATATCAATGGGTATTACTCAAAAATATATGACAACATGATAACAACTCTTACTTATGTTAAGAAAGAAAATTCCTCTCAAAACGGTATTTACCTTATATTAGTATGGAGGATAATATTTTGAACAATTAAATTGCATATCATCTTAATTCCACTACATGGAAGGCTTACCATACTAATCACATTACTCTTTCATTGTATGCATAAGCCTCATAAATGGATTTGATTCCACCCCACCAAATTTCAACGAGATGGTCTATATATACATGCATTTTCTTCCTATATTCATCATAATATTAGGTTTAAATCTAACAAATTCTAAAGAATTCTTGGAGTATGAACTATTACCAAGTTCCATTCACTCAAATTTATACTATAAAATATTTTTCTTTCAAAATAAGTTTCCCTATATTCCATCTTTAAAGCACTACTAGGAAATGGTTTTGAGGTTTAAGAAATAAAAGTGATATTTCTTATTACTTGATCAAGAGAAGGACATAATTCCCCAAAAAAATACTTGTATACAATATAGCAAAAAAACTTGTTAAAATTTTATAAAAAACACATACCATCCTATATGCCTAGCCAACTATCGTCTCCAAAACGTATGCATTGAAAATTCTTCAAAACATATTTTTATTCTTTTCATGATATGTATATCCCCTATAAAAATTGTGTAAAATTGATCTTACCATTATAATTTACTTCAATGCTATAATAACATTAATAATATATATATATATATATATATATATATATATATATATATATATATATATATATATATATATATATATATATATATATATATAATCTACCTTCATTATATGGTTTGTAAAACATCCTTAAGATAGATTCCCACTCTTAGATGGTAAGTTTAATAACTTGTATAATGTTATATAAGGTGATCAAGTAATCATGTTTTAGTAAGTGTTTTCATATTATATTTTGGATGTAAGATATTATGGCATCACATATTTCTTATCCAACAACTTATCCTTACTTACAAAATAAACAAAACTATTTTTTTGTATGTGATTTTTTCATCTTTCTACTCAATCACAAATTAATGATAACCTCATTTAAAATGGATAATAATATTTTTTAATTTTATGTTTAAACTATATATTGGAGTTAATTTTATTCTTTTATAGGTGAGAAGTGAATTCATATCACATTTATAAAACACATTTTATTAGTGAGGTCTTTTCAAATAATATATATAATTTTATGTTTGAAATCTCATATTCTTGGTTTTTCAATTTGTAAATCATTTTCATTGATTGAACTACTATTTTATTCCTTGTTTTATGTCATATTTGTATTACCCCTTCTTTGGCATTGAAATCATAGCTTATGTGATGATTTATTTTATCTATTTATGTTTTATTTTAATTATATATATCATAAATTAGCATAATGTTTCTCCATTTTTTTTTATACTATACCATAAGAAATTTGAACCTTAATCCCTAGTTATTTGAAGCAAAATGTATTTCTATCAACTATGTTCTAAAATTAATTTAAATATCCACATATAAAACTAATGTTTGTACCAATGTTTTAAAAATAATTTTCTTAATTTTATAATTTCATAATTGAATTTATCTATATGTATTTATCATGATATGAAGATAATTTACACTTATGTTATGTTTCTCTACATAACAATTCCAATTATTTCTAAAAGTACTTAAGAAAAGAACCTTCTATTTTCTAGTTATTAATAGTGAATTTTATTTTCCTAAGAGTTTCAATCATAAAACAATATTTGAATCAATGGGTGAATATTCATATTTTCCTAGTAGGTTTTGGGTAAGTGGTGTGGAGGTAAAACTATCATAGTGTAGTCCAAGATACCAATAACATAGGTTAATATTAACATTAAGAAAATGATATAGGGTCAAGTGATTAAAAAGCACTGAGTCCCACTAATATGTGTTCCCATGGTAGAATGGTTAAAAATGTAGGATCCTAATGTGGGGTACTAGATAGGTTATAGGGTCCACCTTGCTGTTCAAAGTTCTTCCTTCAGAGGGTGGAGACCATGGTTCAAATCCATTAGGTCTCATAAAACTGGAGGGTGTGTGACACCTACATTATCGACTATGTTAAAAAGTTTATCTAGCACAACTAGAGGTTATAGGGGCAACAAGGAGTAGGATTCAAACCCATTAAGAGGTAAAGAAAAATATAATGAGTTACTGATTCCTCTAGTATATACAAAAAAAGTGGTGTCCTATATTCCAATCATGCTAGGTTATATGTAGTGTCATGGTAATATGCTTTATTGTAATACCACTTTATAGAAATTTGAAATGTTATGGTAATATAGTCAAGATGTGACATATGTGGGGTTCATTTGAGTACCATATAATAAAGTAGAATAATATAATAAAATATTATCTAGGGTTGCTTTATATTTGAAAACCATATTAATATTTTTTGATGATGCAAAGAAAAATGGTGTTGTTGGTTTTTTTTTGGAGTCTAATTCAATGTCAATTATGCATGGGAGAGATTCACTGGAATCTATGCTTCTCCACTTGAGGGTCTCTTTCCAAAGGAGACCCCAAGAATATAAAAATTCTCAACACAACTAGACTCCTACTCAATGCTTTTTTATCACACCTTGTAGAAGTTGATGTTATGCTTGTTTTATTAGTGTTTTATGGGTTTATTCAAAGAAAACACCTAAGGTTTTGGATCGCTATCTATCTCTACTCTTTTTTTAGCCTTAACATTTATTTAAGACCTAAAAATCAATGATCATCTAAATGCAATGCTAAGTATTTTATCACACAAATGCATGAATACAAGAGCTATCCTATATTCTTTTCAAGTTTGGATGAGTTAATTAGGATATTTTGGTATTCCAAGGTAAAACAAGAGGAGATGCAAGAAGACAAGTTAGCCTAAATGTAACTAAATGATTTTTTATTCTTTGCCTATGAAATTAGAAATGATAAAGAAGCTAATATTTAGTCTAAGTTTTCTCGATTGACTAATTTAGGTGTTTTTTGTAAAGAAATTGAGATGTTTTGTAAATTAATTAAGGCATGTTGTAAACAATTTGGGTTTCTAGGTAAGATTCCTTAATTCCCTAAATTAAATATGATTTTAAGATACAAAATAGCATAAAATAAAATAAAAACACAAATAAATGATAAATGTAGGGCTAGGGAAGTGCCAAGTGGCAAAATTACCTCTTCTAGAGCCTTTTTGCCAAATTTGCCACTAAAACTACCAAATTCACCATTGGGATTGGCAATTTTGGTATCTGCACAAAAAACAAAAAAAAAAGGTTTTCTTCTTTGGGGGGTCTATTTGAGAGTTGGATAGGGTAGGAAACTTGTCTAAAAAAATGATAAGAGCCCCTATTAATGAAAAATTTGAGTATGCTTACCTCCTAGAATATATTTTTGACCTTTTACCAAATCTGCCACTGGTTTTTGTCAAATTTACCACTAGGAAATTTTGTCAGTGGCAAATTTTCTTTTGAGTGTTTTCTAGTTGCCAAATTCACCACTAACTATGCAAGATGGTGAATTTGATTTGAGCATGGGATTTTTAATGTTTTGGGGGCTATTTTGAGTGGATTTTGATAGGTTTTTGGACTGATATTGTAGGGGAATTATCTTTACAATGTTTTCTAAGTACGTGATAGACAAAATCAAAGATATAAGCCACTAAATTAAGTAAATTAATGACTAATTTGAAAATGCATGTAAAGAAAATAAAATACCAAAGATGATTGGAAATTTGATTAATCAAGGATGTAAAAGGGTGAGAAATGTATGCATTGAAGTTAGGAATGATCTGAAATAACTAGTTTAACCTCTCTTAAAAGTAAATTAACATTCACTTAATGAAATCTAATGAAATTGCTAAGATATGAAAGTGTTGCCCAAGATTTAAAGAATAAAAAATAATAAGTGAAAGAGTAAAGTGACTGAAATTGTAATTAAAACAAGGGTATAGAGGAGTGAAATATGTATGAAATGATTATAATATTGATGTAGGATATCCAATGTAACATCTAGTAAAGTAACCTAGAATTAAGTAGTGAAAATTTAGTGAGAATGCTGAGATATGTAAAAATGCTACCCAAAAGCTAGCAAATCTACAACAATGAATAAGAAGGGAGGGAGTCTATGATAGAGGGTACTTGAAGCTGGGAAAGAGAGTGATAAAACAAGTTAAAAACATCCTTTTATCCACTACACTTTGCCTTAATATATGAAAGAACAAAGTTATTTATGTATGCAAAGTAAAACTACATACAATGCATGAAAGAGAGATTGCTAAAATGAAGGCTATACTCAATTTTATGCTTGCAAATAAAAGGAGAATTAAATTAGATGAAAATGGAGGAGAGTAGAGGATGTTATTATTGTTCAAATATAAATAATATGACTATAAAAATAGGGGTATAAAATAATGTGATGCAATGTGTGAAGAAGTGCAATAAAATCTTGCAAAACATAGGATTAGTGCCAAAATATAGAAAGCAAATAAATGTAAGCCTACAAAAGAAATTTTAGATGATAAGTGAATATGATATTCTTGAAGGAGAGGCTAAAAACAAATATTAGAACTCTACAAAGAATAATTGGAAGCATAAAATATAAAAATACCAAAGGGAAAAGCACAAGTTAGCAAGGATACAACCTAGAGGACAAAATGCAGTGAAGTAAATATGAATGGAGAGAAGAAATAAGTTGGGAGATATATCTTCCTTGCCTCCAAGGTGATCTCCTTGCCCCAAGTATTCCTTGCCTTGCTTGGATTACCTCCAAAATGCTTGTAGAATACCTCAAAATCTTGGGAAATGCTTAAAATAGAGAATGTTATGGAAGAAGAGCTTGGGAGGAAGATGATAAAAATCTTAGCAGAGTGTAGCTACAATAAAATCCTATGCCAAATGCCTACCCAAAGGGCTCCTTAAATAGTATTTGGAAGGGGAATTAGAGGGAAATTTGGATAATATCAAATTGAAAATTATGCATCTAGTGCATTGCTAGGGCGTATGGGATCAATGGCAGAGGATAGAGGAAGGTAATATGCATGCTCCTGGTTCATGCCAAAATATTTTGAGTCATTTGGCCAAATTCACCATTGTCAACCAAAGTCACCATTGGTGAATTTGATGAGGAGGTAAATATGACCTTTTAAATCTTGAAATTTGCATTTTTGTTAAATCCACCACTAGCCAAATTTGCTACTAACAACTTTGGTCAATGGAAAATTTGGTTTTAAGTTGATTTTTATTGTTAGAAATTTGATTTTTTAATTTTTCCAGATTTTATAAGGTGGCAAATTTTGTGAATGTTGAAAATGGTGCCCAAAATGTTAAGGAATTGCTAGATTGAAGTTTTTTAATGTTTACAACCAATTTTAGGAAATTTCAACAAGTCGGTGTGTCAAAATTGGGTGTCTATATTTTGCCCCTATTTTTATGTGATGTCTATGAAATTGTATCAAAATTTAAGTAGTGATACTATAACAACCCAAGTCTACTCACTTGGTTGCCCTACACAAATAGACAAGATAAGTACGAAGGTTAATTATTTTTCAACCTATGTTTTTCAATGTACCAAGTAAGAATTTATTCACCCAATATATCATTAAGATAAACTTAAAATAGTATGATATATTGTACCAAATTTTGGGTTCAGGACTGCTGTAGAAAATCATCCAAGTGGAAGAGATAGGCCATATCCCATAATTGTGCCATTTAGTGGAGTTGAGTTTCTAATTTATTGTCCTTGTTTCCTAGCATGAGGTTCAATCCAAGGTAGGGGTTATTCTTTAGGGCTCATAACACCTAAAGGGTTGATGCTTACTTCCCCATCTCTTGATATTCCAAACCTTCGAGTTTTGTTGATCATGTTCTATTATTGAATTTAAGGGATCTAGCATAAATATAACCCATGTGTACCTAATTATCCATTTTTCTTGGAGTTAGATATAGCCTTAAAAATTCCTTGTCCTAGGTCTTGATCGCACATACTCAATGTAACTCACCATCGTTTATCCCATACCAAAATTCGAGGCTATTTTAGTTAAGTTACTCGGGCATGGGTCTTATCACAGTACTAATAGGTAGTGATCTAGATAAGGCATCTCATAATGCCTTCTTGTTAAAGTATTTGACCAAGTCACATAATATGACCAATTTTTTCAATCCAACGATCACTCCCAAACTTGTTGTGTGCATTCCCACACCTCAATATATTGGGTTTTATTTTTCTATAAACATCCTTATTTCTCGATGCATAGTTAATAGGAAAAGTAGGGTATTCTGACTTCTATTCTTGGTTTAATATTTACCTCTAAGAAGTTCACCCAACCTAAGCTCTAAATATTATCAGTTGATGGTTTACCCCTTTGGGGATAAAGTTCCATGGCATTCTCTAACACGAAAACAAGCATAATAGAACAATTAAAGTCATTTTCCACCAAACATTCAATGCATATAACATGCTATTTATTTTGTATTTTGAAACCTTAATTTTTTTTTTTAAACATATAACCTAAGGTTCCTTCCACTACATATTCTTTTAAATGGAACATAAAGTAGTTGCTCACAAGTGATTCCATTAAACTTATTGCCAGCTCAAATACGTTTTCCTAAAAATAAGAATACATTCTCAAGTAAGACTTCTTCTTTGGCTACACTAAAAGAATATTTATATTTAAAGCCCATTCGTTACCACATGGGTTAAATTTCATGTTATCAAAACCAAGCAAAACTAGCATTTCCCAAAAAGAACTATGGTTTTATTTTAAAAATTATTTCGAGCCAGTAACACAAGTTAAATACTGACTTAGCTTTATATGGTTTCTTTTATTTAAATAATTGTGAAGGGTTTCGATATCACTTAATAAATATGCATGCACAATTCACTCAAAAAAAAAAGATATAAACTTATAAGAATAAGCTTACTTCAATAAAACAAGGTCTCTGCTAATAACCATCTAATCATAGTCTATCTTCCAATTAGCTTAATACCTCAAGAGGAATAATTCTTTCAAACACATATATTATTTTACCTAGAACATGCTCTTTAATAAATTTCTAGGATGTTTTTTTTTTTTTTTGGTAAGTAAGAGAATATTATAATTAACACCGGGTTTTAACTGGTTGACCCAAAACCATTTTACAAAATAGGGTCCACTGACCAACTGGACAAAGGCCAAGCCCTAAAAGTTTAAACCGACAACAAAAATGGCCAAGACCTACTCTTCCATTAGAATACAGCCAAACTAAACTATGGAAGCCTAATATTATGGCCATCGGAAAAGAAAGACGCAAAAAAGAACTAACAAAGACAAAAACTAATCATGCAAGCACCATGCAGAGTAGCTTGTGCCCATATAAAAATAATAGAATATGGTCAAAAAAAAAAAAAAAAACATCCCATAGAATGGACAGCCAAGAGGCCAAGCAGTCTTCCTTGTAGTCCTCATCTAACTTCTTATCATCGTTCTTGCCATCATATTTAGATTTTGCCTTTGACTCCTTGTGCCCCTGGAACTCGCCGGCTATAAAACGAAGATTTAAGGAATCACACAAATCAACAACCGCACCGATGAGGCCGGACGTACTCTTCAATCAAGTTGATACCGTTGGAGGCCGATGAAATTGTCATCTTCTCCAAGACTATTATGGTGGGGTCTCGGTGCCTCATTTTCATGGATCTCCAACACTTTGTTATTTCTTGCTAGGGCCTTTTTGCGACATCGAATCCAAACACACCTTGGGAAATACTTGAGGCCAAAGCAGATTTTTCCCATGCATGAATTTGTAGATAAAAAACCTATATCGATGCCCCACCAACCGCAAAAAACACTAGTCACATGAACAAAAAAACAAATATGACAAAATCCATTATAAGGTTCAAATTTTTTTTTTAAAAAATGCCCCCATTTTCTGTCATTGATCCACTTTGAGCCTTCCAATCTAAAGTTTTTCATTATCTATCACCATTGAGACCGCATGAGGAAGATTTTCAGCCCACGTGATCAAATTTGCCGCTACAATGCCTTCATTTGCCGCACTTATCACCGCCATGTTTGCTTCCCGAAAGGTATGCAAAATTATGGCCTCAGGTCGGTCATGAATTAGAGCCCTTGCTTCATGGATGTAGTCATCAAATCTCCAAGGAGCTCTCTTAGTGTTCTTTAGAAGATTTATAATAATAAGAGAATCACCTTCCACCAACAGTTTCCCCGGATAATTCTCTGCCACCTTGAGGCTCCTCCAAACCGCCCTTGCTTCACCCACATTGTTAGTTTGAGCTCCAAGATGTTCTCGCAAAAGCTACAAGCACCTCACCCTTGTGGTCTCTAAGTAAGCCACCACCCTCGACTTCACCGGGTTGCCCCTAGATGCCCCATCAAAATTTAACTTAATCCACCCTAGGGGGGGTGGGGTCCATGTGATCATGGTTCTAGGACAGACTTGAGGATGATTGAGGCCATCAAGTGAGAGGTAAGTTTAATGACTCGGCCTAATGAAGCTTCAAAAGGATTTGGAGGTCTAGATGCCGCAGCACTAAACAAGTATTCTCATTAGCATATGCTAAAATTTTTGACAGACAGAGGATGACCGAGAAACCTTATCCAAGAAGGCCCGACGATTCCTTTCCAACCATATCTCCCACAAGTAGTGATGAAGGCAGATCTTCCACATATACCTAAGACGCCTATTCAAAAATGGGGAAGGCCACCGGACAAATAAGTCAAAAATGGACTCGAGGATGGACCCAATAAATATGAAACACTTGTAACAGCACCTAACAAGATTGGAGACAGAAAAATTACAATACGAAAACAAATGATCAATAGACTCCCACTCGGACATACAAAGATAACACCTATTAACAACAATCACACCTCTTTTTATTAAGTTATCCATGGTGAGGATCTTATTTTGGATGGCCACCATGCAAAAAACCCAACCTTCGGAACAATGCTTTTGGGCCAAACTTCCAAGTGAGGGAAAGTAGGTTCATCATTATCAATAAGCATCAGATAAGCAGTCTTGACAGAAAATTCCCCATTGTCTGAAGCTTCCCAGATAAGCCGGTCCTCAAGAATGCCGTAAGGGAGTAAAGACTCGCTTTAATTCATTCTCCAATATTATTGATGCCCCTGGTAGATCATTATTCATTATTGGCTTCCATACCCTTCTATTGTTTGACAAAGTAATAAAATCTGCAACTTTGGTACCAAAAACTTCAATTGTCCAAGCTCTAAGGGTTGAAATGATGGGGTCTCCAGAGAGGGGATAGTCCTTTAACCATTTGTGGTCCCAAAAATCAATGTTTCTTCCATTTCCCGGTTTCCAACGTAGCCCTTTGCTTAGCAAGTTTTTAGTTTGAAGGATTGATTTCCAAAAAATTGATCCCCTGGGAGGAAAGGAATAACTTAAGAATTCAATTTCTTGCAAATACTTTCTTCTGATTATAGTAATCCATTCTGCATTTGCATTTGTCAAAAGACGCCATGCTTGTTTGGCCAGGAGGGCCATGTTTAAATGTTGTATTCTCCTTAGCCCAATACCTCCAAACTCCCTTGGTTTGCAAACCCTATCCCAGGACACCAAGTGAAAGCGCTGCTTAGATTCGGAACCACCCATAGGAACCTCTTCTCGGATATCTGTTCAATTTTAGTGTAGACACTTGTAGGAGCTTTAAAAATAGAGAGAAAGTAGACAGGGATGCTTTGAATGGAAAACTTGGTGAGAACTGCCTTGCCAGCTTGAGATAACAAATTCCCTTTCCATCCAACCAGCCTTCCTCTCGAATTCTTTCAATTACATTAGTCCACATGGAATCGGTAGCTCTGCCTGTAAATAAAGGAAGGCCTAGGTATGTGGATGGAAGAGTAGACACCGAGCATCCAAGAATCCTAGCAATCTTAATCGCTCTCGAATGGGAGTGTTAAAGAAATAAATTTTACTCTTTGAAAAATTTACCTTTTGCCCCGCAAAGATCCTCATATAGCTCTAGAATATGTTTTATGACCTTAGCCTCAAAAACCGATGCAAGAGTTAACAACAAAGTATCATCCACAAACCGTTCATGTGTAATCGCTCGTGTTTGTGATGATGCTTTAATTCCCGAAATAAGACCAATATTACAGTGCACTTTGATTGTCCTCCCAAGGGCTTCAGCCACAATGATAAACAACATGGGAGAGATAGGGTCACCTTGCCTTAGGCCCCTTTTACTTTGAAAGTATCCAATAAGAGCACCATTAACAAGGACTGAAAACCAAGGTTTCATAAAACATCCTTCCAAAAGCTTGATCCATTCATGATGAAAACCAAATTTCTGAAGAATGGCAGAGACAAAACTCCAGCTTATGCGGTCATAAGCCTTGTTCATATCCACCTTGAGAGCAAAAGCAGTGTTTTTTAGTCCGGACTACCGAATGGAGGGCTTCATGAACCGTTATGACCCCATCAAGGATGGACCTTCCAGGGACCGAATCGCCTTGACAAACATCAATAAACATAGGAAGGATCTTCCTCATTCTATTTGCAATTGCCTTGGTCAAAATTTTATAAACAACATTACAAAGGCTAATAGGTCTAAAATCCATCATAGATCTAGGAGTAGGAATCTTTGGGATTAAAGCAATAAAAGTGGAGTTAAAACTTCTTGGAATATGCTTTGTGGACTGAAATTCCTTGATAGTAGCACATACATCAAAACCTACAATATCCCAAAAAGCCTGAAAAAACGAGGTGAAAACCCGTCTGGACCTCGGGAGATTTATCGTGGTTCATTGAGAAGAGGGCCTCTTTGATTTCTTCATCCGTGAAAGGCTTAATTAACTTCCCATTCAAGTCATCAAAAATTAAATGAGGAATATGGTAAAGCATTGATTCTCAAGCTAAGGCGTAACCGAAATGTTCTTCTCCTAAAAGATTCCGAAAATAGGAAACCGCTTCATTTCTCGATTTCATTAGGACTAGAAAGGAGTGATCCATCATCTCTAACAAGTTCTTTAATTCTATTGTGGCTTCTGCTCCTTAAGGTTGATGCATGAAAAAATCTTGTATTGGCATCACCTTCTTTTAGCCAGGTAGCTCTAGACTTTTGCCGCCAAAAAGTCTCCTCGCAGCTAGAACATTATGGTACTCAAACAAGGGATTTCTTTTCATCTGCCTGTAGGGAAGGGTCTGGCAATCCCTCTTCAAGTTTTTTCTCAATGGTTGATAACCTTTCAGAGATGGCTTTCTTGTTTTCAAAAATATTTCCAAAAATTTCCTTATTCCGCATCCTTAGATTTTCTTTCACCACTTTAAGTTTCTGTGCTAATCCGAATGAAGGCCTCGCCTCGACAAGAATGCTCGCCACCACCGAGAAATTCTGTCTCCGAGATCGTGGTGGTGCATCCACATAGATTCAAACCTAAAAGGCCTTTTGAATTTTGGAGTCTCTTCAATTTCAAGTAAAATCGGGTTGTGGTCGACCCAATGCGAGGCAAGGACAACAGATTTGCATCCCCAAAAGATTGTATTGCTTCCTCGTGACAAAAAAACCTATCAAGCTTTTCCATTATAAGTTGATTTCCAAACCTCCTATTGCTCCAAGTAAATTTAGCATTTTTTAATTTGACATCCAATAAATTGTTGTTGTTGATGAAATCTTGAAAGTCCTCCATACTTCTTGCTGGAATTCCTACTCCCCTTTTTTATCAAAGGGGTAAAGAGGGGTATTAAAGTCCCCCGCCACTATCCATGGGATATCCCGAAAAGCTTCCTTGAAATGACCGAGTAAATTCCATATATCAGCCTCTCCCGTATATAGAATTAGGGGCGTACACATTTGTTAATATCCAAGAAAGGTCATTAACCTTATCCTTAAAAATAATGCTCATTACCCTTTCCCCCAATTGAATAACCTTGCCTTACACCTTCCCTGGATTCCAGATACAAAGAAGACCACCTGAGGTTCCATTGGCTTTGCAAAAAATTGCTTCTCCATTTTTCCAGTTATTGAGGGCAATTTTTCTAGACAAAACTTCATCGACTTTAGTTTCTTGCAAAATAAGAATAGTGGGATCAAAATCTCTTCTTAAATATTTGACTAACCGCTGTTTAGGAAGGCCATTGAGCCCCCTTACATTCCAGGATATGATCTTCATTTGGAACTTTTAAAGTTTTTTTCCTCTTCCCCCGCCTTGGACTTGAGGGGGCTTAAGAATTTTGTTTTCTTCAAAGGGAAGATTTCCAGCTGGTGGAAACAGAGTAGTCTGAATTCCATTAGCTATCTCATCTTGGACCTCTTCTTTCCATTGCTGGGCATTTGACTTTCTTCCCTTTTTTTTCTCACCTCCACAACCAATCATGGGGGATTTCATTGAGCTTCTAGTCCGTTTCGGGCTAAATTTGGTTTGGGTGACCTCGTTGGATAACAAGATCGGAAACCCCTTCTCCGGGATTGGGACAAAGACAAAGGTGAAAAATGTCGCTTGGAAGGGCTGATTAACTCTGAAAGCACTTTTTCTCTTTCTCGGACAGAAAAGGACTCATCATTAGGGCATTCTTTATGGCCAACAGGAGGAGGATTGGAAGGTCCAGATTTGGTTGGGGAGTCAAGGTAAGCAGGGAGACCAAGAATTATATCCTCAACATTAGACCCTTCATTCTGATTTTCCTCTCGTAATTATTTGGTTTTCAGCCAAAATGTTAAATTTATTTAGATTCTCGAAAGGAGAGCATACCTTTTGTTGGTCGGTTTGTGATGTAGCAATTTGCTTGTCCTTACCATTGTCCATGTGAAGCTCAGCCTCATTCTCCATTTGTCCCAAACCAGTAGGCCTTTGCCTTTTCAACATTTGGATCTTTAACCCCGTACATTCCCGTGTATTTGCCATTATTTCGAAAGACTCGCCGCTTGGAATCATTATTCCTAGGAAGGGTTTGTCGAGCTTCTCAAAAAAGAGCATTGTCCTTTGAGATGGCCTTGAATATTACAATCAGAGCAAAATGCCGGTCTATTTTCATATTCGATGACCTCGTAATCTTGTTATATTTCCATATTCTAACTCCACATGAGTAGGAAGCTCAGATTCTAGGTTTGCATTTACACAAATCCTAGCATGCGTCATTCTGGTGCGTGCAAGGGTTGGATTATCAATGGCCACCAATTCCCCTATGGTCTTGGCAATACCCCGAAGAAAATACTCATGCCACCAATGAAACGGGAGATTTGGGAGACGGACCCAAATGGGGGCAAAGTTTATGCTCGCTTTTCCGGGTCAAAATCCTCACCCCATCTCCTAAGAAAAAGACTTCTTCGGCCCAAGAACCAAGGTCCTCCCCGTTAGAATACGACTAGCATCTTCACTATTGTTAAGGCGTACCGCAAAAACCCCCTTGATAATGCAATAATCTCCATGTGTCCGGAAGTCTTCCACTTCAAGGATGCCCATCGTCGAATCGTTTCAATATCCGGCCCGCCCCCTATGAATTTGCCTACCGGAGAAAAAATTTTCCATCGATATAAAGTCCGCCATTACGCTTTCGTGCACGGATACCTTCTCGCCCATTGGGAGTGAGAGGTGGTAAAGAATGTAAGGAAACCCTATTGCCACCTTTAAGGGCCTCTGCAAAAGACTTATTGCCCTCGAAATTCTTGATGTGGGCCTTCTTATCAAAAATAATATCAGTGGGTTCGTGTCCCTCTAATTTTTTAAAACCCTCGTTGTCCTTGTCACCGTCCACCCGCTTCTTCCTCAGCCTGCTTCGTAACCTTGCTTGTTCCCTCCTTGAGCCTCACAGCCTCCAGGGGTTTGGAAACCCTGTTTCCCACCTCCAACAGAATGAAAAACATGTTTGCAAAAATTGCACCTGCCTCTGCTCCCGCTTTGCTCCATTCCTGCCTCCGCTCCTGCCTGCTCCTCCCAAGTAACTATGATTGCAGATCGACACTTGCATACTTGATAAACACTTAATTTGTAGGATGTTTTAAACAATACTGATAAGATGAGTTTACTAAGGAAAAGCATATCATTTAAATATGAAATTCATTATGGTCTACCTCACAGCAAAGCATACGATTTGTGCTATATTTGCTTCAACATAAATATATTATTCAAGCATTCCCTCTGAATAAATATATTCATTTCACTAAACTCAAAAAATACATTAATATTCTAAAATATTATATCCAGGTTTTCTCCAAGGTCACCCAAATGGTTTCCAAAAACAAGTTGAAGCCTTTAATCCATCTCTATGAGTTCTAGCAGGCCAATTTTATCACTTTACTAAGTTTTAACACTCTTAAACACAAATTAAATTTTTCAAAAGAGTAAAATATTTGGCTTCCATATCACAATGACAACAAAATTAGAATTTACAGGTGAGTTTCGATATCAAATTCATTTTGGTTTTCCAAAATATTGGCATCGCAAGCCACGCTTTGACTTCTGCACAACTGGACCTCCTCCGTAGTTGTTGTCTAGTGCCCTTCTCTACTATATTTGGAAAATTTGGGTTTGCATTTGTTATGGTATTGGATCCCAACTCATATTTTTATGTATGCATTCCTAAGTGCAGTTATATCTTAAACATACAACCACACAATAAAACATACAACATACTAGTCAATTTATTCATGCTAATTAACTCAGATTGTCTTCATTATCTAGACAATGCTTGTCATATGACACATATTTTCCATGCATCAATGCAAGCTATTTTATCCAATAAGATATATCTCCTATTCCATTCATTTTTAATTTCTACCCAAACACAACGAATAGAGAAGAGATTAAGTAGAACATAATGTGCAGTATTTCCTCAACACTTGCATATAAAAACCAAGGAAATATTTGGCACATAACCATGATGGATAGAGAAGAGTTTTCAATAAACACATAATGTGCAGTCTTTCCTCAACACATGCAGACAACAACCAAGGAAACATTTGACACATTCTTCTTTTTCAAATAAAATGTTTAACCATTAAACAAAATGCTTTAAACACAAAGAATTCCACCTAGGAATCATGTTTTCTGAAGGTTTATCTTGGCTCCTTCTCTTCCCCACTTGCAACCTCTTGCCAGAAAAATTTTCATTTTCTTCCTCTTGATCATCTGTATTTTTCCTCCTTCGATCGTCTGTATTTTTCCTCTTTCGATCATCTTTTTCTTTTTTTTACTTTGAGACCTTTATCTCCCTCTTCTCTCCATCTCAGAAGTCAGGTAAGGTGGAGGTAAAAATTATCATTACATGACTTCTCTTAGTTGCGCATCGTCCGACCAACCTCCCTCTACTCCATACCATAATTTTTGTAATAAAATAGTCCTAAATTGTTGTTGATTAAATTTATGCATATTTATATATTTATCCACTAATTTTAACTTATAAGGAAGCTTTGCATATAGTTTTTCCATGTAACAAAGAAAACAATAAAGCAATGTTTTAAAGCAAATATGCAAGGACACTTTTGCATGATACGTTCATATGCACATGTACTAACTAGTTCCATATTTATGTCCATGCTTATCAATATATTTTCACCTTTGATCAGAATCATTTGCAAAACCAAAAGAAAATAGAAAGTGGCTCCCATCATCATCACCACACAAGACACAAGCACAATCTATTCTATGTTACTTAAAACAATCATTCTTTCAAATAAACACACACACTTCATAAATAAAAGACTACATGAAATGCAGGTGTGCGAGCATCCATGTACTCATGATTTGAATCATCATTTCATGTACTTACATTTTTTCCTTGTTGACTTACTTTTTTTTCTTGTCATCTTGCAACTATCCTGCACTCACAAGGATCATCAACAATACCATGTTTCACAATAAAAGGTAAGTTTATTATTTCTTTATTTTCTTCCTTCATCATGAGAGGAGGGTCATTACAGATACTCAATTTTGACCTTGTGATATATTGATGTTGTATTGCTTTGTTGATTTGAATATATGATTGTGATTTCATTCATTTTTATTGCTTTTATATCATTATGTATACATACCTCATTTTGCATGCATTGATATTTGGATAAGATCATTTTATCCCATTTGAAAAAATTTGCCCCATGACATAGTCTCTTCCTTGAGTATGGTATGCTCAATGGTAGATTTGGGGTGATCTCCTAGAATATAGGATACTTGGTTGAGTTGGCAATGACAGGAGGATGGGTTAAAATGTGGAAGGGAATGTAAGAGCACCCTAATTTATACCTTACCAGTTTTATAATGTTAGAGAGCAATAAAATGTGTTGATTGAGGAGATGGTGTGTAATAGATGTGTTGGCAATTTTGGGTACCTTGGGTACATTGCTCTTACTCTAAGTGTAGATGTTGTCATTGATGTCAAGAAGGTCTTGAAGCAATTTGGTTTGATGTCAAAGAATGTGTCTTGATGAAGGTTTCAGCATGGACAGTGAGTTTCCAAGAAGATCAGGGTAGCCCAGTTGCAAAAGATCAAGAAAAAGACAAGTAAGAAAAAGTATGCGAGCGGTTGGAAAAACTGTCACGATTTCGCGACATGTTTCAGGAGAGAGAAAGCATTGGCAAAACTATCACGATTTCGTGACATGTTTGAGGAGAGAGAAAGTTTGGGCAAATGTGTCACGATTTCGTGACATGCGGGAAGGCAGAGACGAAGAGAAAACTGTCGCGATTTCGTGACATGTCGCATTTTCGCGACTCGGACGGTGCAGGAAGGCAGAGAAAGAAAAGTGTCACGATTTCGTGACATTCTGCAAAGGAGGCTGTACGGACAAGAAAGTGTCACGATTTCATGACATGTTGTAGAAGAAAGTCCATAGTGTGATCTATCATGATTTCATGACAAGATTGAAGAGAGAGAAAGTGATTCAGGAACTATCATGATTTCGTGACATGATGCAAAGTTCCAAGTAAGGGCTATCGCATTTTCATGACATGCTACAGAGGTCGAGTTGAGGACTGTCATGATTTCGTGACATGCAGCAAAGAGAAGAGCCTGAAAGGAGAAGCGTCATGATTTGGAAAAGAGCGAAGCAAGCATCATGATTTCATGACAGGTTGCAGGGAAAGCTTTCGAAAATTGAAAGCGTCATGATTTTGTGATAGGCTACAAAGAAGTTGTACGGATGTAGAAAGTGTCATGATTTCATGACAGGTTGAGTTGGCAGCTTGCAGTTGGAGAAAGTGTCATGATTTCATGACAGAAATAGTTAGCAAGTCTTAAATAGAAGAAGCGTCATGATTTCATGATGAATTGAAGAAGGAAGAGCTCGAAGGTGAAAGCGTCGCGATTTCTGACATGTTCTAGTTTCGTGGGCATTATGAAAGAGCTTAAGCGTAAAGCGTCGCGATTTACATGAGAGTTGCAGATGACGTCGGCAAAGAGATGTGTCATGATTTCATGACAAAAGCGAGAGGAAGGCCATGAAGACTAAAGTGTCACGATTTCGTGACAGAAGTGAGATGACGTCAGCAAGAGGCAAAGGTGTCACGATTTCGCGACAGAAGCACAAAGGAAGTCGACAAAGGCCAAGGTGTCACGATTTCACGACAGCAGGCTATAGAAGGTGTACGGCTGTAAAAATGTCACGATATCGTGACATGTTGAAGTTTCGTGCCAGAAGCTACAGGGAGGCAGTGAAGCCGACAGAGTTAAATCTGGGCCGATGCAGCGTAGGGTTTTGCAGCCGACGTGGTTGAAGGGTAAACAGTCGACTAAGATCAAGATTTCAATCTTGAGATTGTGAGTATAAAAGGAGGGCTGCTTGAAGAGTTTGGCATCGATCAAGTGTGCGTTCGAAGTGTGAATTGCGTAGATAGAGTGCGGGGAGAAGTTCGATCGTAGAGGTGCATAAGTAGAAGTCTGATCGACTGCTGTGTTTGCGCGAAGTGTGCGACGTCTGTGCTACTATGTTTGCGTAGAGGTTGCGAAGACAGTGCTGTCATGTTTGAGCAAAGAGTGCGAAGATTGTGCTACTGTGTTTGCATTGGATGTGCGAAGACTGTGCTCTCTGTGTTTTCGCAGAAGAGCATAAGTAGATCGAGTGTTCTTTGTGTTTGCGTAGACTATGAAAAGTTGGTTTTGACCAAGTGCAACTGTAACAAAAAAGAAAAGAGGAAGAGGACAGATTTGTGCCAGATCGAAGGACTGTGTTTTAGTGTAGATAAGAGGACTGGCTTTGTAGTGATAGATTTGAGGACAGAGATCGGGAAGACAGGTGTCTTCTGTGGATAGAGTTCCACTTGCTAAGGGCGAAGGAGGTAGAGGTCTTCTAGAGGATCACCACTAAGAGCAGAGCTAGGGGAAGGTGTCTCCTTTGGGTTGGTGCCCATAAACTTTGTAATTGGGAAGGTTTCCCAAAGAACTGTGATATAACTTTTAGAGAAAAGTTTTATCCGTGGAGTAGCCCACTTTGGGTGAACCACGTAAATTGTTGTGTCACTTTGTGGATGGTGTGTTGTGCATTGCTTTGATTACTGCTGTTATTATTGCTATCTGTACACTGCATTATACTATTTTGAAAGTTGATTTTTAAAGCAAATTAAAAAGTGGTCTTATACTGTTCACCCCCCCTCTCAGTATAAGCTTGTGTTCTTCAATTGGTATCAGAGCGGGTTCCTTCGAAAAGGTTTAACAGTCGGAAGGAAGAACTGGTTAAGAACACAATGGATTTTTTAGGTGGCAATGCAGCACCTATTCTTGATGGATCAGATTTCGGTCTGTGGAGTGCAAGAATGAGAGTTTATCTAATGGCACTTGGTAATGAGGTATGGGAAGTGATTGAAGATGAATACACTATTCCTGAACATGGTCCTTATACCAAAGAAGACAGGCTCATGCTTCACAGCAATTCAAAAGCCATGAATGCAATCTTGAGAGGCTTACAGAAAGCAGATCTCACCAAAGTTATTCAATGCAAGACAGCTAGTGAAATGTGGAAACAATTGCAGGTGGTTCATACGGGTGATGCAAATGTCCGAAAGGCCAAATTGAGACATTTTAAAGGTATGTTTGAACAACTCAAAATGAATGATGATGAAAATATTAGTGACTACATGCTTCGTATGGATGAAGTTGTTAACTCCATGAAAGACCTAGGTCTTGAGCTTGCTGAAAATGATGTGTGTGATAAGATTTTAAGATCTCTTCCTAATAGATTTAGTGAAAATATTTCTGCTATTGAGGAAGCTAAAGATTTAGATAAGTTGAAAAAGGATGAGCTCCATAGTATTCTTGCAGCATTTGAGCTGAGAACTCAAGTGAAAGTTGATGTCAAGAAAGAGGCGGCTTTCAAAGCTACCAAGAAATCAAAGGGCAAACAGATTCAAGAGAGTGATGAGTCTTCTAGTGATGAAGAGGCATATTACAGCAAGAAAGGCAAGTTCTCTAGAAAACACAAAAGCAAGAAAAACATAAGATGTTTCAACTGTGGAAAGTTTGGTCATTATGCTACTGATTGTACTATTTCCAAGAATGAAAGTGATGAAGATATACAGGATGTTAAAAGCAAGGATTCAGAAAAGCACAGGTATTACAGAAAGAACAAAGATGAGCACAACAATCAAGGAAAGAGGCATTCACACAAGAATAATAAGAGCTTCTACCTAGACAAAGCAAGTAAGTTTTCTAGCGGTGATAGTGAAAGTTCTTCTAGTGATGATGAAAATGAGATGTTGTTCATTTCAGAAAAAGAGGAAGAACCGAAACATAAATTCATTGTCATGAAATGTTTTAGATGTGGAAATTTTGGGCACCTTGAGGATGATTGCACAAATAATGAATTGGTTGCTAGTATGTATGAGGATGCTTCAGAAAATGATAAGGAAGATGCTTGTATGGTTTTTGAAAAGGATAGCACCTCTAGTGATAAGAAATCTGAAAAAGGCCTTGATGATTCAAAATGCAATAATATAGAGGATCTTGAATGTGAACTTACTAATGCTCTTAGTGTTTTGAAAAAGGAAAGAAAGAAGAATGCTCGACTTAAGGATAAATTAGATGAATGTTGTATGGAGAAAGATGAACTCATAGAAAGTCTTGACATCTCTATGGCTAAGACACAAGAACTCAAGAATGAGTTAGAATCTAAGATGCTTGAGTATAGTGAATTAGAACAGAAAATGGCTGCCATGAAAGAGGAAAATAAAGAATACAAGGATAAGTTGTACAAGTTTCAAGATAGCTCCAAAAGGGTTAAGTCTCTCATCCAAAGTCAAAGAAATCCATCAGATAAAACAGGTCTTGGTTTTGTTAAACCACACAAAAAATAGGTTGGGGAATCAAGTAAGAGATTTCAGAAAGAAGAGAGTTCTGATGAAGAGAGTATTTCAGAGAAAGAGTCCATGAGTGATAAATGCGTAGAAATAGAAAACAGAATTCTGAATACGAAAAAGAAGTTTTCGGGACCCAAGAGGTCAAACAGAAGAATATTTCACGGTAGATGTTTTGCGTGTCACGGGTTTGGCCACATGGCTTCGCAGTGCATGACTCAAGTAAGGAAGATAAATGACAATTTCAGGGGCCGTAATTTATTTCAAGGGTATTGCTACTCTTGTAATCGGTTCGGGCACAAGGCAATTTTTTGCAAGGCAAATAACGAGGAACTGGGTTAGTCAGAACAGGCGGATTCAAAGAACAGCTATGCCCGAAAGAAATAATATTGTTACTTGCTATAAGTGCAACAATGCAGGTCACACAGCCAGACAGTGCAGAGCTGATCTTCCAAGGTACAGGAATAGGAACAGTGGTATAAACAGGTCCAAGGATCAAGGTATGGACAAGAAAAGAGATGAGAACAAGAACAAGAAAAGTGACAAGAACAGAAACACTGACAAAGAGTTCAAGAGAAGGCCCGACAAAGAAATTGTAGACACTGATGATGATGAGTGCCTAATGGGAGTTTCACTCCCACCCTTGTTTTAAATCACCTCATCAGGAGGTGGGGGAGGGACTAAGCTAAGAGGCTCATTCTTAGTCCCAAGCCCCAAAGGTGACCCTTTGCCATTGATGACAAAGGGGGAGAGATATGAGTAAGGGGGAGAGCTTCATAGTGAAGAAGAGAGCTTCAAGTCAGGGGGAGCAAAAACTTCAAAGGCAGATTCTCAGTTGTTGGATCAGTTGGTTTTAGTTTTGGCTCTTGACTAGTGTTTTTAGTTAAGGTTTGCCATCAATGACAAAGGGGGAGATTGTTGGCAATTTTGGGTACATTGGGTACATTGCTTTTACTCTAAGTGTAGATGTTGTCATTGATGTCAAGAAGGTCTTGAAGCAATTTGGTTTGATGTCAAAGAATGTGTCTTGATGAAGGTTTCAAGCATGGACAGTGAGTTTCCAAGAAGATCAGGGTAGCCTAGTTGCAAAAGATCAAGAAAAAGACAAGTAAGAAAAAGTATGCAGGCGGCTGGAAAAACTATCGCGATTTCATGACATGTTTTAGGAGAGAGAAAGCATTGGAAAAACTGTCATGATTTCGTGACATGTTTGAGGAGAGAGAAAGTTTGGGCAAATGTGTCACGATTTCATGACATGCGGGAAGGCAGAGAAAGCAGGCAAACTGTCACGATTTCATGACATGTCGCATTTTCGTGACTCGGACAGTGCGAGAAGGAGAGAAAGAAAAGTGTCATGATTTCATGACATTCTGTAAAGGAGGTATACGGACAAGAAAGTGTCACGATTTCATGACATGTTGTAGAAGAGAAAGTCCGCAGTGTGATCTATCATGATTTCATGACAAGATTGAAGAGAGAGAAAGTGATTCAGGAACTATCACGATTTCATGACATGATGCAAAGTTCCAAGTAAGGGCTGTCGCATTTTTGTGACATGCTAGAGGTCGAGTTGAGGACTGTCATGATTTTGTGACATGCAGCAAAGAGAAGATCCTGAAAGGAGAAGCGTCGCGATAGCAGTTAAAAGCTTTAAGTGAAAGCATCGACGATTTCACGACAAGCTACAAAGAAGTTGTACGGATGAGAAAGTGTCACGATTTCATGACAGGTTGAGATGGCGACTTGAGTTGGAGAAAGTGTCATGATTTCATGACAAAAATAGTTAGCAAGTCTTAATAAGAAGCGTCACGATTTCATGATGAATTGAAGAAGGAAGAGCTCGAAGGCGAAAGCGTCACGATTTCATGACATGTTCCGTTTATGGGCATATGGCGAGAAAAGAGCTTAAGAGCAAAGCGTCGCGATTTCATGACGAGTTGCGGATGACGTCGGCAAGGAAAGTGTCACGATTTCATGACAAAAGCTGAGAGGAAGGCCATGAAGACTAAAGTGTCACGATTTCATGACAGAAGTGAGATGACGTCAGCAAGAGGCAAAGGTGTCACGATTTCACGACAGAAGCACAAAGGAAGTCGACAAAGGCCAAGGTGTCACGATTTCGCGACAGCAGGCTATAGAAGGTGTACGGTTGTAAAAATGTCACGATATCGTGACATGTTGAAGTTTCGTGCCAGAAGCTACAGGGAGGCAGTGAAGCCGACAGAGTTAAATTTGGGCCGACGCAGTGTAGGGTTTTGTAGCCGACGTGGTTGAAGGGTAAACAGCCGACTAAGATCAAGATTTCAATCTTGAGATTGTGAGTATAAAAGGAGGGCTGCTTGAAGAGTTTGGCATCGATCAAGTGTGCGTTCGAAGTGCGAATTGTGCAGATAGAGTGCGGGGAGAAGTTCGATCACAGAGGTGCATAAGTGGAAGTCTGATCGACTGTTGTGTTTGCACGAAGTGTGCGACGTATATGCTACTGTGTTTGCGTAGAGGTTGCGAAGACAGTGCTATCGTGTTTGAGCAAAGAGTGCGAAGACTGTGCTGCTGTGTTTGCGCTGGATGTGCGAAGACTATGTTGCTGTGTTTTCGTAGAAGAGCATAAGTAGATCGAGTGCTCTTTGTGTTTGCACAGACTATGAAAAGTTGGTTTCGACCAAGTGCAACTGTAATAAAAAAGAAAAGAGGAAGAGGACAGATTTGTGCCAGACCGAAGGACTGTGTTTTAGTGCAGATAAGAGGACCGGATTTGCAGTGATAGAGTTGAGGACGAGAGATCTCCGACCAGAGCGGGGAAGACAGGTGTCTTCTGTGGATAGAGTTCCACTTGCTAAGGGCTAGAGGAGGTAGAGGTCTTCTAGAGGATCACCACTAAGAGCAGAGCTAGGGGAAGGTGTCTCCTTTGGGTTGGTGCCCATAAACTTTGTAATTGGGAAGGTTTCCCAAAGAACTGTGATATAACTTTTAGAGAAAAGTTTTATCCGTGGAGTAGCCCACTTTGGGTGAACCACGTAAATTGTTGTGTCACTTTGTGGATGGTGTGTTGTGCATTGCTTTGATTACTGTTGTTATTTATGCTATCTGTACACTGCATTATACTATTTTGAAAGTTGATTTTTAAAGCAAATTAAAAAGTGGTCTTATACTGTTCACCCCTCCTCTCAGTATAAGCTTGTGTTCTTCAAGATAATGGGTGCATTGTGTAGATTTTGTTTGAGGTATAATACATGTTTTAGAGTGATATCAATAGGTACATTATTTATCCCAACTTAAAATTTTGAATTTTGAGCCATTGATTTTAATTTTTTGAAAAGTCATGGTCAATTTGGCACTATTACCAATGGCAAATCTGGTTTTAGTGGCAAATTTGACACTGGTGAATTTGGCACCAGTGGTGAAATTGGTACTGGACTATAATATGTGTTTTGAAACTTTAGGCATTGATATGTGTCCAAATATAGACATATTTATACTTTTTGGAAAGCTCTTTTCAAGCCCTATCTGATAGTGGTATTTTTGTATAATTTTTAGATTATTGGATAGAAATATTTACTAAGTTTTTTGGCTATGATTTTTTCAAGTGATAAAGGTCTTGGTGAGCTAGGAACATAACCCTAAGTTCTTGGAGAGCATTTTTATGAGTGAGTAGAGGATGGAGGATGTGGGAGTATTGATAGCTATTGGGCTATATTATATGGCATATATGCCCATGCTATATTTTGACTATCCATTACTAATAGCCATTGCAAAGAGGTGGTACTTGTCTTCTAATACCTTCAGTTTTTTGATAAGTGAGATGATGGTTACATTAGAGGATGCATGACATATACTTAGATTTCATATTCGAGGTGTTTCTATTCATATAGGGATAAGTGTAGATGCTTGGAAGTTAGCCTTCTCAAATAGGGGTAACTTCAAGGAGATGAAGGATGAGTTAAATATTAATGAGAGGAGAGGAGATGGCAATCCTCCAAGGGAGGTCCCAGGTTCAAATCTCCACCCTACCAAAAATCTGAATTGGGTATCCAAAATCTAATTGATAATGTTGATGCAGGTAGGGTCGGGTGTGACCCTCGGGTGAATTTGACGGTGTATAACCCCCTATTCATGGTATCTCATACCAAGGCGGCTCTGCAAGGGGTTTTTAACTTAAAAAATATATATATTAATGATGCTTATGTAGGAGGATACATTGATCAGTTGACTATATTTATATCATAGGTTGTGTCAGGGTTGATGATGGGCAATTCTAGTAGGTGCTTCATAGCATGGGGATGGGGAGAGATTGTCATAGGCTTGGGATATCAGCAGATCATTTATGCATGAGCTCCTACTATCTTGGAAATATTATGGCACACCTTGTATTAGGTGGTATATAGGTAGGGTAAAATCTTGACATGTTCTACTTTACTCTAGGTTTGGGAATGGAAGAATAGAGTGATGTGTCATTCTATCATGGTGATAAAGGATGGTAATATCAAGAGGCCAATAGTATATATATGGATAAGGTGTATTTGTCCTTCCTCTTGCTTTACAGATCAAGTGAGCCACTTGATTAATGATTTGAGGGTAACACATATTATTTGGTGACCATGTAGGGATAGGTATGTGTGGTCATATGAACTCAAGAAGTTGGCTAGAGTGAGGTAGATATGGTGGTTGGATGATAGGAACAGGTCCTATGATTTGTACAGATATGACCATATGTTATGCCAACATAGAGAGGTGTAGGGGATACCAATAATAGGTGAGATATGGATACAAGTACATTGTGAGATGTGGTGTGATCTTGTGGATCCCTAATGTGGAGGCTGATATAGATGATATTTTAGTATTAACCCCTATAATATATGATGTAGGGATGACAAAATAGTATACTAGCTGGTATGGTAGATTCATGCCTCATCAACTGACAACAAGTCCACCACCAAGAGACCAAAGACATGTATTTTAGGATATGCTCAACACCTTGAGAGGGGTTAGGTACAATTGTGAGATAGAGAGGTGATAGAGGATTATGGCTATACAAAATTATAGGAGAACATATAGTACTCCCTTGGATGTACCTCCATTGATCATGATCCCACTTTTAGGTGCCCCACCTAGTGGAGCAAGATCAAGGTTATATGGAGTAGGGCTAGATTTTTGTGGAGTGAGGCAAAAAATTGGTGGTATGGGGCTAAAATTTTGTGGGGAGGTAGTTACTAGTAGGACCATAGAGAAGGCTTTGGTGATAAATTTAGGGGCTCTCCATCATACTTTAGAGGAGGATACAACTAACAACTTATAAGATCATGTAGGTGGAGGTTATCTAGGGTCTAGGATGAGATGGATCAGATGAGGGCTGCTAGTGAGGAGACTATATCTAGGTTCCATTTAATGCTATATCAATCTGGAGAGAAGTGTGCTATGATCCAAGTGGTCATTGCTAGCCTAATATCTGAGCTGGAGCAGGTGAGAGCCATGAGTGAGGAGACTATTTCTGGGCTCCAATCGACTTTAGCTTGAGTGGGATAGAAGTGTGCTATGGACCATATGATCATGACCAGCCTATGGTATAAGCTAGAGCATAGAATAGGAGAGAGGTATGAGGCCCAATCATGGATTAGGTAGGGCTTGGAAATTGTGATAGTGGCTATGATAACGAGGCCACTAGATCAGGAGCTAAAGGGTTGTAGAGTATAGCTACAGGCTTCAAGGGCCAAGCTATAGGTTATGAGGGTAGAGCTTATGATGATACAAAAATATGTAGATGTTTGGGCTAATAAGAAGTAGAGGAGGACCATGTACTATCGATAGTTATACTAGATAGGGGTGCCTACAAAGTGATAAGCATCGTCACCTTCGATATCATGATCGAGGGCTCTATCGATGAGTGAAACCTCTTGTATATCTATTATATTTCATCCATACCCTCCTCCTCCACTAGGATGCAATGGGAGAGAGGCTAGTTCCACAAGTTAGGTAGGTTTAGGCATGTTTTAGAGTGAGTGTACCCATTTTTGAGATGTACATCCTCCTTTCATGAGTTGAGTGTATCATTTTATTTTTCTTTATGATACACCTTCTCTAGTGATATGTATGATATGATATATGATATATATGATTATACTTATACTTTTAGTTTGATGTGATGTTTTGACTATTTATTTTTTGATTGTTTGATGCAATATATGTATGATGTTTTTATGTATTGATGTGTTGATATTATATGATGTATTTGACTAAGTGATTGTAGTCTTGATTGATTTCTTAGTGATGGTTTTGTGGAACCATGATGATGATCAAATGCTAAGGAAGAGTAGTTACCCTATAGAAATATGTATCTATGAAGAACACAAGCTTATACTGAGAGGGGGGGGTGAACAATATAAGACCACTTTTTACTTTTCTTTCCCAAATAGTATTAATCAATATAATCAATGGCAATATCAATAGCAATAACCAAAGCAATGCACAAATCATCACACACAATAGAGACACCAATTTAACGTGGTTCACCCAAATGTGGGCTACCTCCATGGAGAAAATATTTCTTCTAAATATTTCTCAATCAATCTCTTGGGAATCCTTCCCAATTACAATATTTATGGACCTTTGTCCAAAGGAGATGTTGATCCCCTAAATCTAGTTTGTGGATCTCTATCCATAGGAGAACTCCTTCTCCTCTTGCTCTGGTTGGTGATCCTCTAGAAGACTACTACCTCCACTGCACTGGCTTGTGGATCTCTCTCCACTGAAGACTCTTGTCCCCACTCAGAATACCTATCCTCACTACCCTAGCTGATGGATCTCTATCCACTAGAGACTACTATCCTCTCTACTCTATCACCTCCAAAGCTCTATCTCAATTATGTACTAAACACAGTCCAATCGGTCTAGCACAACTCTGCTCAATCTCTTGCACTAAACATAGTCCAATCGGTCTAGCACAAGTCTACTCAACAAGCTCACTCAAATCTGCACTAAACATAGTTTATTCGGTCTAGCATAAATCTTCTCAACTCTTGTACTAAACACAGTCCAATCGGTCTAGCACAAGTGTACTCAACAAGCTCACTCAAATTTGTACTAAACATAGTCTATTCGGTCTAGCACAAATCTACTCAACTCTTGCACTAAACATAGTCCAGTCGGTCTAGCACAAGTCCACTCAAATATGCACTAAACATAGTCCAAACGATCTAGCACAAGTCCACTCAAATATGCACTAAACACGGTCCAGTCGTTCTAGCACAAATCTGCTCAATAGGTCCACTCAGAACCTACTCAAATCTGCTCAACAGGTCCACTCAAAACCTGCTCAAATATGCTCAATAGGTCCACTCAGAACCTACTCAAATATTCTCAATAGGTCCACTCAAAACCTTCTCAAATATGCTCAACAGGTCCACTCAGAACCTGCTCAAATATTCTCAATAGGTCCATCTCGAAACCTGCATCAAATCTACTCAATAGGCTCACAAATCGGTTCTGTCACAAATCTTTCTCAATAGGTCCACTCAGAACCTACTCAAATATGCTCAACATGTCCACTCAAAACCTGTTCAAATCTGCTCAATATCTATCTATAGTCTGGCATAAACCTATCCTCAAATATGCACCAAAATCTACTCTCAAATATGCCTTTTAATTTTCCATAAAAGCTCACATTAATCTATCCACAAGTCCTCTCTAGAACTTGCTCAAATATGCTCTACAAGTCCTCTCTAGAACTTGTTCAAATCTGCTCAATAAGTCCTCTCTAGAACTTGTCCAAATCTTCTCAATAAGTCCTCTCTAGGACTTAACTCAAATCTGTATTGTAAGCTTCCACAAAAGCTCACACAAAATTAGTCCACAAGTCTTCTCAAAGACTTACCTCAAATCTGCTTAACAAGTCCACACAGAACTTGTCCAATCTCATAGAAACATAAAGAGAATTGTTAGAGACTCAATATGTTCTATACTCAAAGCTCAATCACTTTCTCAACTCAAAATAATCTCATAGAAGCATAAAGAGAATTTTTTAGAGACTCAATATGTTCTGCTTAATCTCAACTCAATATCATAGAAGCATAAAGAGAATTGTTAGAGACTCAATATGTTCTATTCTCAAAACTCAATCTCTTTCTCAACTCAAATCAAAATATAGAATAGTTTGTTTTATGGAACTTGAACAATCACTTCATACATCCACTTGACTAGGCTCAATCAAACTTACTCAACCAATCACTCAAGAAACAACTCTTGCTCACAAACCCTAGTCCAAGCATGTAAACATCAACTCAAAATATTTCCAACAATGCTCAACAACAAATCTCACATAACAATGATACTCATGTTCTTTTCAAACCCTAGTTCAAGTTCTTTGCATAACAACTCACTTCAACAACAATGCTTATAAAACAAGGTTTTAACCACAACTCTCAATTTTCAAAAAACCTTGAAGCATTAACTCAAAGCACTTCACTCAACCAATGATCTCAACAACAATGCTTATCAAACAAGGTTTTAATCACAACTCTCAATTTCAGAAAACCTTGAAGCATTAACTCAAACACTTTCGAAAAGGAAACCCTAATCAAATCCTTTTCACTCCAAACTTAATTTTCAAGAAAGCAATCAATCAACTCAACCAAGAAAGAATTTTCCCATACCTTTTTGCTTGACAAGGAGTTGATCTCACAAATCTACCACACTCACAATTTCTTCTTTGCCAATCTCAACAAGGGTTAGAGAGTAATAATTTCTTCAACAAAATACAATGCAAAATAATACCAACATAACACCTTATCACTCCAACTCAAATAATATTCAAATACCCTCACAATAATTTTCTTTAACACAAACCCTTTATTAAAGATCAAACAACACTCAAAAAGTCTTAACCCTTCAATATTTGCAATATAATAATTTAAGACTTTATCAAAAATATTTAATACCAAAGCTTCCTTATTACTCCAAGTAATACCTTCAACTACCAACGTTATTCACCAAACACTCTTTAAACAATTTCACAAGCAAACCTTATACCTCCAAACACCTTGTATGAAAACCTTAGGCAATAAAATTAATTTCAAAAGCTTTACCTTGGCCACCGATGGGTTTCGACCCCGTAATCTCTACCTCTACAAGCAACCTACCACGGGCTCCATGACCACGTGCTCTATGAGCACGTTTAAGAGCCAAAAGGCTCTTTCTCCACCTTAGATTTTGCGCCCTACAAAAACGTATAAAAAAATATTTTCCCTTTGGCGCTCACCACCATGAGTTTCGAACACAACACTTGCTTCCTCCAATGTCTGTGCTTTGCCACTTGGACCACCATGTCCAATGTGCTTCGAAGACTCCAACCTTTTCACTTTATCCTCGACACTTAAGACGAAAATTTTTTCGTCTTCTTCCTCAATGAATCCTTTCAAAATCGCAAACGAAGCTTTTAACCTTGGCACAAATATTATTCGATCGAGGGGTAAATGATTAATGTCTTTGAGGCCACCTTTTATACACAACCATGTGTTTTCTTCAAACGTCGGCGCTCCCTTGTTTTTAATGACGTCGGCGCCTTTAAACACTTTATACTATATGCAAAGTGCTTAAATTAAATTTGATGACATCAACATTATAATTTATAAATATTTTAAATTCAAAAGAATTTAAATTTTATAAATTATAATTATAGGTTTAATTTTTAAAACCTTCCTTTACTTGCATTCCATGGTGTAAATAATATTTATTTATAAAATTTAAATTCTTATTGAATTTAAATAATTTATAAAAAATATTATATCTCCTTTTCAACTTTGCACTGAAACTCTTGACCTTTGGCCTTCTTCCTGGATATCAAATAGCAACTTTGACAACTTCATTCCTTGACAAAAACCTTGATATTAATGTTAACTACATTTCTTGACATCAATGACAATTTTGGCTTAGGGACTCAAAATGTCCAACAATATCCCCCTTTGTCATTGATGGCAACCCACATTCTTTTTACTGAAACTTGACCTTTCTTTTTCTTCTGCTCCCCCTGGGACATTGCTCCCCTTGGCTCAATGCTCTCTCAGATATCAAATCTCTCCCCATTACACAAATCTCTCCCCCTTTGACATCAATGGCAAAGGGTCACCTTTGGGGCTTGGGGCTAAGAATGAGCCTCTTAGCTTAGCCCCTCCCCCACCTCCTCATGAGGTGGTTAATTTCAATGTGGGAGTATTTCTACTCCCATCATGCAATGTTCTTTACTTTTCAGATTTCTTTTTCCATACTTTTGAAGTCATACCTTTTTTAACTTTTTGAAAGTTCTCTCTTCTTCTTATCTGATCCTTCTAATTTCTTTGAATATTATTATCTATTTCCATGTTCCTGTTCATGTTTATATCTATATCCATATTCTTGTTCTTGATTTTGTTCCTATTCATGTTCATGCTTGATTCTAGAATGTCTACTCTACACCATTTTTTTGTGTGACCATCATTATTGCACTTATAACACTTAATGTTATTATTCCTTGGAGGTGCAAATGTCTTAGGATTTCTCCTAGTGAAGCCATATCCTCTTTTGTCATGAACCCTACAATTCATTGCCTTGTGACCAAACTCATTACATGAGTAGCAATACCCATGGAAAAGTTGTCCATTCCCATATTCCTATCTTTCATGTGTCCTGCATTGTGAAGCCATGTGCCCAAACCTGTGACATGAAAAACATCTTCCATTGAAGAAACCTTGCCTAGACCCCATTGGTCTCTTAGTCTCTTCTACATGTTTCTTGTTCCATCTGTTCCTTACTTGTGCATTGTTCCTTTCCTTGTTGAAATTTCTATTGTCCAACTTATCCTTAGAAGTCTCACTCTCTCTTTTACTTACTTTTTATGCTTCTTCTTTTCTAGTGTTTGAGCTTGACTCTCCTTTTCCTGCTTCCTGTTTCCCTTGTTCTTATTTAGAACTAAGTCCTATTATGGTGACTGATGACCTTTGTGCATTGATAATCCTATCCAAAGTCTTTGAATTTTCCTCAAACTTGTGTAGCTTGTCCTTAGAACCTTTTACTTCCATCCTTAGTGAAACTATCTCATGCTCTAATATTTCACACTCTAGATCTTTTATCTTTAATTTTTTGGCCATACCTTCTTCAATTTTTCTTGTCTCTTCAACTTTGATTTTGAAGTTGGTGAGTTCCTATAAAAACCTTGCTTTTGCTTTTTCATCTTCTTGAGATTGAACCCTTAATCCTGAGTTCTCCCTTTTTAATTCTTCAAGAGTAACCATAAGTCTTTCACATTCTATCTCTTTTACCTTTGATTGTTCAACCATACCTTTTTCAACTCTTCTTGCCTTTTCAACCTTATCTCTCAAGTCAGAAAGATCTTGTAGAAGCTTTGTCTTACATTTCTCATCTTCTTGTATTTGACCCTTCAATTCTAAATTCTCTCTTTTCAATTCAACAAGTTCCTTAAGAGTGGCTTTCTCTTTTTCTTTTTTGAATCTTCTATAGGAGCATTTTCTTCTAATACTAAAAGTAGAGTTTCTTCTTCATACCTATTTGTTAGCATACTATATTATTACTGTTACACTGTTTCTATATTATTGTCTGTATTAGGCATACAGTTGCACTGTTACAACCATGTAACAGTTTCGTTCCGCCGGTGTGCTATTCTCAGCAATTGTAACATTATTTAAACTGCACTATGAATAATATTTCCTGTTCGTTGTTTAACATGGCATCAGAGCCAGTCTGAAATTTTTTTGGCGAGGAGACTGCACACGAAGTTTATTTTTTTTTTGAGCTTGATTTCCACGCAGGCAAGCAAATTTAATTTTTTTTTTTTTTTTTTGGTCGTGCGTAGACGTGCGACAGTCGCCGCGCATCCATGCGCGACTAAGGTGTGGTCCAGCACGTCAACACAGACGCCGACGTCCAGCGCGCGCAGACACTGACGTCCAGCATACAGCGGGCCGCGTAGACGCCGACGTCTGGCGCTGTCAGCGCGCGCAGGAGGAAGGGGACACGCCCGCCCCCTGTTTTGCGTGGCTCGACGCGCTGCATCGCCAGAGCACAGCGTGCGCAGGAGGAAGGGAACCCCCCCCGTCCAATGTGGCTTGGCGTGCTGCGTCATCGGAGCACAGCGCACAGCAGGAAGGGGAACACCAACCCCCCCGTTGGAGGAAGGGGTCGCGACGTAATTTGCGCAGGCCCCTCTGCTCAACGCCGGGAGTGCCCAGACCCCCCCGGGGGTGAGAAAATTTAAAAAAAAAAAAAAAAAAGCCCCGCCCCGTGTAAGCGTTCGACCCGTCGCCCCCCCCGCGCTGCGAACGCAGACGTCCAGCCCGCGGGAGTTTTTTTTTTTTTTTTTTTTTAAAAGAAGAAAAACCAGCACGGAGGAAGCCGCGACGGAGCAGCAGTCCGGAGGCCGCTGCAGAGGAGGAGGCACAACCAGGCTGTTGAAAAGGGAGGAGGCTCTTGATCCTTTCGGATCAGCCCGCTGGCTCACGTGGTTGTGAGCCGTGCGGTAAGGCTCAGGGAGCCTGCAGGTCGGGGGTTCAAATCCCGCCGACTCCCCCCAAAGGTATAAATTTTTATTTTTCAAAGGTTTTATAATAATTATTTTTTTTAGTTAAAATTTTTAATTTTAATTTATTTTTTAATAGTTTTTTAAAACTTTATAAATTAAAATTTAATTTTTAATTTATTTTTCATAAGTTTTTTAAAACTATATAAATTAAAATTATTTGTTTTAACTTTAAATAAATAATAATTATTAAAATGCTTTGTTAAAGAAATTTTTTTTTAAGGGGGGATATTTTTTCAAAAAATCAAAGGGGGAATGTGAGTAATTTTCTGAAAAATAGCAATTTGGCGAATTGTAAAAGGTGCATTTTCGGCTGTGACCGACACCTTGTGGGTTATTCCTGTGGGCATTTTTTTTGTTGTATGTTGCATATTTCATTTTTGCACTATAACATTAAAAATTAAAATCAAAACACTCCCTAAGTCCTCGGAATAATTAAAACCCATCCGTGCAATTTATTGCACTGTAGCGTTCGGTATTTGTGATACCTCTGGCCAGCACTTACAGGTAAAGCTATCATGATTTGGCTACTGTATCCTCCGCCTAATATAGCTGCTACAACGACGTCTGAGCTTGTTCTCTATAAATCGTCGGGGAGAGATAAGTTAGCCATTTTTGCATTTTTTTATTCCATCCACTACCCTTTATCGCACTTATGTTTAGGCGTAAATCCTGACGAAGTATTCTTCATAGTTTTTAGGGGAAGTTACGCCCCACGCATGAGAATAATATTCTATGGTAGGTGCCATCAACAAGGCGATTCCCTTTTAGTACCGCTTATGTTCCACGTATCGTATGATCTCTAAAACTCACCTATAGTCTCCCTCACGTAAGGGCGGGTGATTTTTGTTGATCTTTCTAAATACCTATAGTTTCCCTCATGTAAGGGCGGGTATTTTGTACGGTATAATGACCTAGAAAAAGGTATATCGAAAGGGGGACCAATTGGTGATATAAGGAACCTTCACTATGGCAGCTGTTGCAAAGTTGATGACTGATCCTCATCAGTTATTGAAAGGTCCAAATTATACACCATGGAAACATAAGATGAAGGCAATTATCCAAATGGAAGATTTGTGGGATATTGTTCTTTGGAATAACAACTAGGCCTTCACCAACAGCAGGATCCACAGGTCCTTCTACGGATCGGATAGCTTTTGACAAGAAATACGATCGAGCAAAGGTGCTCATTTTGTTTCTTCGTTTCGGATGAAGTGCAACCTCATATAGCTGAAAAAGCAAGTGGTAAAGAGGCATGGGATGCCCTTAGAACCATCTATGAGGGAAAGAATGATTCAACCATTCTTCATCTTCAACAACAACTTCATAACTCGAGTTTGAGACAGGGTGAAACAGTTGAACTCTTTCTGTGCAGAGTGTCTGAATTGAAAGAGAAATTGAATTCTTTGGGAGATATTGTGGACGAAAAGCTTCTCATTTCACTTGTGATGAGAGCTTTACCTTCTTCATTTGATATGTTGATAACCTCCATCCAGGTGTCTCAACGAAAAATTACCTACATCGAGTTGGTCAATCTGCTTCAACAACAGGAGGCACGCCAACTTCACAAGGATGATTCTTCCAATACAGCCCTATACACCAACGGGCAGGGTTCTAGGAAGAAAGGTAGTGGGCAAAAAGGAGGCAACTTTTAGAAAGGAGGAAATTCTCAACAGAATACGAAAGGAAAATGCAAACAACCTCAACAGAAGAAGAGGTGGTGCAATATCTGTGAGAAAGACAACCATGACACCAATAGGTGTTGGCATAAGAACAAGCAGAAAGGCCAAAACAAACCACAAAATAAAAACAAGCAACCCCAGGTGAATGTTGCTATTGAAGAATCTGACTCATATTTTGAATGGGCACACAAGGTGCTCATGACTACCACAGATTCCACACAGAGGGATCTCGTTTGGTATGTCGATTCTGGAGCTAGCAAACATATGACTGGCGACAGATCATGGTTTGAATCATTTGTGGCCAAAGAGGGCAAACCTATCACCATTGTTGATGATAAAACCTACAGGGTTCAAGGAGAGGGAATAGTTTCAGTCACTCTTCCTGATGGCAAGTTTCAGATTGACAAAGTCCTCTATGTTTCGGGATTGGCCAACAATTTGTTGTCAGTGACACAAATCCTGGATAAAATATGGTTGTCAACTTTCATGTTGAGAATGGAAAGAAGTGTTGTACCATTACCAGGAAGGGTAAGCAGATTGCAACAACTTCATATAAGCACGGCTTATTTGCACTAGATGATATCTCTACTCCACATGTTGCCATGACTGTCTCTACCAAGGAGGCAACTTCCCTATGGCACAAGAGATATGGGCATCTTAGTTCTGGCTACTTACTTGAGCTCAGTAAGTATGATATGGTAAAGAGTCATCCTTCCCTTTCTGCCACATTGCCAGTGTGCTCTGACTGCTTGGCAGAAAAGCAGCATATAGTACCATTTGATAAGAGCTCAACAAGAGCACGAAAACCTCTGGAGTTAATTCACACCGATCTGTGCGGTCCTTTCACACCCAACAGTTGTGGAGGGAAGAGGTACTTTCAGTTATTCGTAGATGACTACTCATGAAAGATGTGGGTTTTCTTTCTCCAACTAAAATCTGAAGCTTTCGCATTCTTCCAAGAGTTCAAGAAATCTGTTGAGAAGGAGTCAGGAGCTTCTATTAAAACCCTCCACTCAGATTGAGGGGGAGAGTTTACCTCTAATGAATTTTCTGCATTCCTAGATAAGCATGGAATCAAGAGACAGTTAACAAATGCCTATACTCCTCAGCAAAATGGAGTTGCTGAGAGAAGGAACCGTTCTATCATGGAAATGGTTCGTTGTATGCTCATAGGAGCTACACTTGGGCAACAATATTGGGTAGAAGCTTTCACCACTACAGTGTATCTGTTGAATAGGGCATCCACAAAGGCCCTAAAAGGAATGACTCCATAGGAAGCTTGGAGTGGTCGAAAAACCTCCATATCTCATCTGCGTATTTTCAGATGTCATGCTTTCATGCACATACCGAAAGAGAAAATGAAGAAGCTATATGAGAAAACACTGAGATGTATTTTTCTTGGTTATTATGAGCACTCTAAAGGATATCGGTTGATAGATCCTTTGACCAAGAAAATTCATATCAGCAGAGATGTTGTCTTTGATGAAGCTTTCACATCATAGAGCACATCTAAAGTACACCAAGATATTATGGAATCTAAGGAAGAGAAGATTCCTTTGTCAACACAGACAGGAGGTCCTTCTACATCTTCTTCAACTCCACCGAAGAAGAATCCTAAATGGTGTACAAATACAATCAGAGACGCAAATTTATCCACTCCTCCAAATTTGAATTTGGATAGACCTCGTACACGCAGTATGGCTCAAAAGGAAAAAGAAGCCAAAGAAATTGGTGAGGTTGATGATATTTGTCAATATTTTGAGGAACTTTCTGTAACTCCAAGTACAGAAGTAGAGGATATTGATATTGATGATGACAGGGCGTTCATGTCTACCATAGATGATCTTGAACCTGCATCAGTGCAAGATGCTCTCAGTGAGCCTCAGTGGAAGGCTGCTATGGATACAGAGTATGAGTCTTTGATGAGAAATAAAACTTGGAAGCTTGTTGATTTGCTGCATGGAAAGAAACCCATTGGCTGCAAATGGGTATATAAATTCAAGTACAAGGTAGATGGAACAATTGATAAGCATAAGGCCCGTCTTGTTGCAAAGGGCTATGCTCAAAAAGAAGGCATTGACTACGAGGAAAATTTTGCACCTACTACTCGGATGACCACAATTCGGGTTATGTGTGCTATGGCAGCACAATATGGGTGGAAAGTTCACCAGATGGATGTCAAAAGTGCCTTTCTAAATGGTGATCTCCAAGAAGAAGTCTACATGACTCGACCAGAAGGATTTGAAGTGGAAGGCCAAGAGCAGAAAGTTTGCAAATTGGTCAAATCCTTGTATGGTCTGAAACAAGATCCTCGAGCTTGGTATATAAAATTGGACAATCACCTTATGCAGCATGGATTTAAGAGATTTTCGTTAGATGCAAACCTCTATTTCAAGAAACAGGGTTCTGAGATAGTGTTGCTTGTACTCTATGTGGATGATCTGCTCATTACAGGGAGTTCAAAAACTATGATCTCTACTATCAAAAGAAACTTGTGCAAATATTTTGAGATGATAGATCTCGGACTTCTCCATTACTGTCTTGGTCTGGAATTCAGCCAGAAGGAGCACTCCATCAAAGTGTCTCAGAAAAAATATGCCAAGACATTGCTGGAAAAATATCGCATGACTGATTGCAATCCAATGGCAACTCCAATGGAGAATGGACTTCAGTTATCGCGATATGATGATTCACCTTAGGTAGATGGTACTCTCTATCGACAGTTGATTGGGAGTCTCATATATCTGACCAATACTAGGCCAGATCTTGTATTTGCTGTCAACTATCTTTCAAGGTTCATGCAGGAGCCTAAGACCAATAATTGGAAAGCAGCAAAACGTGTTCTTCACTATGTCCGTGGTACTATGGAATATGGCCTAGAATACAAGAGGAACAAAAAATTCTTCTTGCAAGGATACATGGACTCCGACTATGCCGGATCATTTGATGATCGCAAGTCAACTTCTGGATACATTTTTCATTTGGGATCCGGTCCTATCTCTTGGCATAGCAAGAAGCAACAGGTGGTTGCTATTTCATCAACAGAGGCAGAGTATCGCACCGCACGTGAAGCTGTGTGCAAAGTGATATGGTTACGTCACATTCTGACAAGTATGGGCCATCCATCAAAATCTCCAATACACTTGTTTTGCGATAATCAGGGTGTTCTGAACCTCGTCAAGAATCCAGTGCATCATGAAAGAACAAAGCACATTGACACACAATGTCATTTCATTCGAGATGAAGTTCCAAAACACCGAATTCAGCTTCAACACATTCCCACCGATGCTCAAGTTGCAGACATTTTCACTAAAGCACTTGGACGTGTGAAATTTGAATTGTTTCGCAGCTCACTTTGTATTGCAAAATAATGTAAGGGGATGTTAGTATAGCTATTAGTTATTACATTACCCAAATAATGTAATAAATGGGGATGTTAGCGTACTATATTATTATTGTTACACTGTTTCTATATTATTGTCTGTATTAGGCATACAGTTGCACTGTTACAACCATGTAACAGTTTCGTTCCGCCGGTGTGCTATTCCCGACAATTGTAACATTATTTAAACTGCACTATGAATAATATTTCCTGTTCGTTGTTTAACACTATTTTGATTTTCCCTGTTATCCTTTCTTGAACCAACCTCTAGGATTTCATTTTCAAAAATGTCATCTTCATCTTCATTGCTACTAAACCCATTGCAATAACCTGCATCATGATCGAGTTGACCACAAACAAAATATTCTTGTGGATAGTAATCTGCATGGTGACATGTGTTCCCACCTTTATACACTTTCTTTCTAATGTTATTTGCAAGGAATTGCAAACCTATGAGATATTGTATCAAGGTGACCCTATGATATTTATGATTTATTAGAAAGAAAGTTTATAAATATGTGATGTATGCTTTATTGCATATTGAAATGGTACATTGAATGGAGAAGACTACCATTAATCATTCATTCTTATATAAAGTTGAAAAGTAATTGTTAATTCATAGGAGAATCGATGATTAAGGGATTCTCAACCCATGTGACTTATCGAATGAGTAAGCTATTGATGATTTATTAGGTATGATTTTGTGAACTTCGATGACAAGTCAATCATGGAAGAAAACCCATTCAACCAGTGACTAGTGAAATTCACATATGATTAAGAATTTCCAAGATATTTGTTGAATGCAATTTCCTATTCCTAGATGGTATATCGCATGAGTTGTATTTGAAGAGAGTGATGAGTAAATGTCATGTTCCATTTGATAGGCTACTCTGAAAAGCATTGACTTATTTTGAGTCACAATAAGAAATAGTGTCCCAAAAGGAGCCTATTAAATAATTATGAATGTTTGTGTGAAAGGCCTCTTTTGTTGAAAGATATTGTAGGCATGTGTTGGTGATATTATTATTGTAAAAAAATGTTGACATTGGTGATATGAATGTGTATGAAATAGACAAAAGTGGGATATGTGTATTACTTATTCCAATGGAAGAATTATGATGGACAAGAGAGAAGAAGGTAGAAGAGTAAACATAATTGAGTGTTTTTTATTGCTATGTGTCCCATAGTTGGGATATAAGAGAGAGGAAATGCTGGATCATCAGGTCCATATATGATCATGTTATACATCTCTTAACCCGAGAGAGAGAAGAAGAGAAGACACATGGTAGTAGTGAAGAAGGATGTAGAATAAGATTTTGTAGATGATATTTTTGGACTGATAGAGTTTACTCAATATATGGTTAGCCTAGGTAGATACAATACATATGTATTCATAATAAGGATCAAATTTTGCATCATAGTAAACCCTCCTAACTCTATGGTATGATCAAGAAATCTAATCAAACATGCAATGGGTGTAGTGTGTATGATGATATGATGATTTTTATCTTGTATTAAATCAAATGAACAAGCAAACAACTCAATGTTTTATGCATAGTATCGTTTAAGATGCATGATGTTGATTGGTTCCTTATGTTCTTGGCCATCCAATGTGGCTAGGTAGTAAGCTTTGATTCAAAACTAGGCTACGACAATGAAAGGTCCTAACCAATTGGGTTTAAAATTTTCTTTTAGGTCAATATCGACGTTAGTATTCCTTTGATTTTCTTTCAGTATTAGGTCCCCAAATTCAAAGGCTCTTTGATGTACTTTCTTATGATAAGCATGTTGAAGTCTATTGTGGTATGTTCTAAAATATTAAAGAGAATTGACACATTTTTCTTCTAGAAGTTCTAGTTGTTGTAAATTATTTAGGCGATATTCATCTCCTATCGAAGAATCTTGTAATAATATTATTAGAGAGGGTATCTTGATTTCGAAAGGAAAAACAACTTTAGTGCCATAAACCAATTCATATGGTTTTACCCCTATGGGAGTATGCACACTTGTGCGATATGCCCACAAGGCTGGATAGAGTTGTAAGGACCAATTTCAGTCATTTTTGTTTACTAGTTTCTTGAAAATTTTGATTAACATTTTTTTGGAGAATTTAGCTTGTCCATTCCCTTGTGGGTAGTACTATGTAGACAATTTTTTTTTAATTTTTTATTTGGCACATATTTTTGCGACTTCGTTATTTTTAAAAGGGGTGCCATTATCAACAAATAAGGTAGAAGGTATACCATATCTATTGATGAATTGGTTTAGAATGAATTTTAATACTTGAATTCTTGTTGCAGTGGATAGGGGCATTGCCTCAACCCATCTAGTAAAATATTCTATAGTGGTGATAATAAAATTATGTTCATATGATGATTAAGGGTTGATCTTACCTATGATATCCAATTCCCAAGAAGAGAAATGCTAAGGAGATGTGATCGGTTGTAATTCTTGAGAAGGGGCATGGATAAGGTTGTCATGTCATTGACACTTGTCACATCTCTTAACATGGTTGTGAGAATATTATTCCATAGAGGGCCAATAGTAACCCATCCTAAGAAGTTTCTTAGCCATGGATAATTCACTAAAATATTCACCACATGATCCGTCATGAGCTTCTTTTATGATAGTTTGGGATTTATCTGTATTTACACATCTAAGGAGTATACCTTCAAAGGATCATAGATACAAGATATCTCCAATGATGACATATTTGCATGCTTTTAGCATAAATTGTCTTTGCTTTTGAGAGTTGGATCCCTTAAGGAATGTTCCTTCTTTGTGAAATTTAAATGTCTTAGTACCAAGGCTCTTGAGGTATAGATGTTTCAATATTGCATATATCGAGAGATTGTAGGCATGATTCTAGCATGGAAGATTCATTAATTGATATTATGATGATAAAATCCTCTTCATATTCCAACTTTAAGGGTATGAGAGATGCAGTTGTAGCTATAATGTCAGCATGATGGTTGCTAGATCACGGGATGGATTCTATGGTAATTTGGTTGAAGTAAGTTTTCAACATATCTACAATTACTTTGTATGGCTTTAGTTTCTAATCTATGGTTTGATAAGTATCATTCACTTGGTTGATTACCAATTGTGAATCACCATATACTATTATGTTCTTGTAGACACCAAAACAACACCAATCCGATTATGTGACTGCAAACACTGATCGCATTGACACACATAGCCCCCAGGGCAGCCCCTAGAGGTTAAACAGTGGTCCTAACCACTCTCACAATAGTTTTGGAAGGTCAGGAGTCAATTTGGCACCTTCAGGCACTCTGCTCCATACTCTTTCCACCCAGGGATGATTACAAACTTCTACTCACCCCACCCAGGGACAATTAGCAGTATTCGCTCCAGGGTGGGGCGAATAGCAGGTTTGATGGAAAAAAAGTCAAATCTTGAAAAATGGTAGCTCATATCCACCACTTAACTCTTCCTTCATTGCATGGGAGTGTGAGTGAGCGTTTTTTAGCATTAGAGGCAGTTACAAGGGCAGTCATGGAGCCCCTAATCAGGGAGGAATCTCCTCCACCCTTGGGAGGCATGATTGCCAAGTGGCGCCTCTGCATGCTCATCCAAAGAGACCTCCAGGTCTATAAATTGGTGAGTTTTCTCACCACAAGAGATACAGAGAAGGATCATTTTGAGCAATGAAGTGTTGTTGTTTTACTTCCACACACACACCTTTTTGATTTGTGCCTTTCACATCCTTGATCTCTTTTGGAAAGGAGGTCATAGGGTGGTTATTGGAAGCGCAAATCCAGAACCAAAACCCGACATTTGGCCACAATATCCTACCAAATTTTTTGAAAATACCCCACAAGAGGTTTTGGACCCATCCCAAGTGGATTGGTGCCAAAATCGGGCCCCAAATGGCGGGCATCCTGCCCTCGGGCGCCCCCCACATTGCTACAGTCCTAATCGCCCCGCCCTGGAGTGATTAGAAATCTGTGGTAGATTTCCTTTATTTTATTTTTGCATTTGATTCTATGCTGCTTAGATAGGTTGTCATTCAAATTTCACATTGTTTTGAGCATTTTTTATCATGTTTCTATTATTTCTCGCCTTTACTAACATGCAAGTAGCATCATCAAATTCCCAGTGATAGAGGCCAAATTGGGAAAATATGACCTTCTGGGTCTTCCCAAAATACCCCCAATTAGCTAAACCCCAACTTTGTAGGTGATTTGGAGCTTCTCAGATGTGACATTTGGGACAGTGCTTTTTGACATTTTGTTGCAGGTCTATTCGTCCCGCCCTGGAGTGAATACAAATATGTGGTGAATTTTCTGACTATTCCATTTGTAGTGTTTTCCTTGTGATGTTTTTATGCCCCTGTCAAATTTTTAGTTCATTTGGATCTATTTTAGTTATCGTTTTATTTATATCTTGCATGCACTAATCGAAGGCGTGGGGATTGCATGTTTTATTTCATCTATAGGTGCTACTGACTATTTTCTATTTCCTTGAATGTAGGATCTGGACATTAGAGGAGAAGCAAGGAGTCAAGACTCATCAACGCAAGTGGTGGTGACATTTGGTCCACCCATTTTACATGTGGGCATGCGGAAGAAGGAATAGCATCCATGGGTGTAACAAGAACACATATTTAACGCTCCTAGCCCCTGAAAAGGGAGGAGATGAATTGTAACCGAGTTTTGAAGCATATTAATAAAAAGGGTTGTCTTCCATATTGGCTTTTTATTTGGTTTTGATTCATTCATGCCTCTTTCCTTTCATGCACTTTCAATTCATAGGATTTAGCGTTATTCTTTGTTTCATTTGCATCGCATCTTGGATTTTCCTTTTTGTTTCCGTATCCTCATGCTTTCAGTGGTGATCATGGTGGGACCCTTGTCCTCTATTTTTAAGATCAGAAATCTGATCAAAACTTGATTGTTTTTGCTTGCAGGTACCGAGTTTTCAAACGTTGGACTGCTGTTCGTTCCAGCCTGTGGCGAATACAGAGCTGGAATTCGTCTTACCCAGGGACGAATGGGAATTTGCCCCACCTTGTGATGAATACAGTCTTGTTATTCATCCCACCCAGGGATGAATAGCTATCTGTGTAGTTTTAGGACAGAAACTCAGAACCAGCAGATTTGGGCAGAGAAGAGGTAAGGGTCCTGAACTCTTTCTGTCATTTTCTATTTTTTGTTTTCTATTTTTTTGGTTACTTGCTTGCTTAGGAAAAGTTGTACTGCATGTTTATTTTCTTTCATGCAAAATAAAAATAACCCCACACATCATGTGGCAACATAAACACCAAGGAGCTGGTCATAAAACCCCAGCCCTTGATCAAGACCAACGATGGATTTCATCACCACCTTGGCTTGAATTTTGCATTCATAACCCCGATCGCTACTGTTGCTAGACGTAAATCCTGATGAAAGCTGACCGAGTGTAGCTGGGGTGATTCCCAGCGCATGAGGATAAGTCTTCTATGGTAGGTGTCAAAAATAGGGTGATTCCCCTTTCGTACCGCCTACGTTCCACATACCATCTCCTCTCACGTACCAACAGTTTCCCTCATGTAAGGGCCGGTATATAGAGAGGTTGGTATATCGGCCTGGCAATGGTATATCGAAGGGGTGACCATTTTTGGGAGTCATAAGAGCCATCATATTGCATTTAAATATTCTTTACAAAAGCTTTCAAAATAAAATCAAAACACACTAAACCAGGTTTAGGGCACACCTTTAATCTTTAAACGAGATAATCATTGCTTTGCATGTGTGATATTTTCTATTTAGTGTAGCATAAAAATCATAAAAAGAAATAAAAATCTATGCATCTTGTAGGAAAGCACCACCATGGTGTACACCCATAGCCAAGCCCAATCACGGGCAGGAGCTACGAAGAGTGTACAAGGGGGCACAAGTTGCCTCCGCTATAGCCCCAAGGACTTGGTCATACCACCTTGGTGGCCTGACCCACAAGAGAGTCCACATCGTGCCATTTCAGAATGGGACTATAGAGGCACCCCTTTGAGGGACACACCCATCCAACATAGACCCTTTTAGGAGGAGTCCTTACACGTGGCACTCAATATAAATGAGAAGGCTCCCTTAGAAGCTCGGTATGAGTGGCCACCACGTGATGAAGTGCTAGAACAACATAGGGTCCATGAGGAGAGGCCACATGATTATGTCATCCCTCCTTTACCCCCCATCATTGTTAGGAATAATAAGCCAAATCCAGAGCACAAGGCTCTTCAAACAGGGCGAGCCAACTCTGCCTACCCCTTTCACATATACGAAAGGGAGCACGAGGAAGACCATTACATTCCTCAAGAGCAATACACAGTGTGGGAGCAATGCACCTCCACACCTGCTATCTACCAGAATCACCTACTGAGGCCAGAGCCTCGAGTGAATGCTACTAACCTCGATAGAGGGAAGCGACCTATAGAGATCTCGGATCATCATGATCGAGATAAATGTGTAGGAGAGGCATCTAGGCCTCCTAGACTCAATATGGTAGAAAAAATCGACCTGGCAGTCGTAGACATGCCGCCCACCAAGCATAGATCACGTAGCTTGAGCAAGACCAACAACAACTAGAGCATCTATATCGCCTTAGCAAAGAGCGCATTCGGTGCCAAATAGATGAGCTACTCCATAACACGGTGCTTGAGAGGGTTCCAACCCCTCGCACCCAAAGAGCAAAACCATATGAGAGGCACAACCCCTTGGTGCGAGACAGGTCCCCATGACCTTACCAAGTGCTACCTTCGAGACCTCCTAGACCTGAGCGGGAGGCCACTCCCAGGAACAATGATAGGCACCCCCTGCGGGGACCCACCCATGGTTATAGGTCTCATCCAAAAACTCCTCAAGAATCCTATGAGGAGTATGAGCAAGAAGAAGAGCGGGCTGAAACGCCCTACCAAGGTGGAGGGGCTGCTATCCGGCCACCCCTCCATAGGCCTCAAGTTTCCCACAACCCACAATGGGAGAAAACTAAAGAGGAAGAGATTAAATCTTTCGATGCATATAAAGCACTATTAGAGCGTTTGGAGTCTATGGAAACCAAGACTTCTGGGCCCCAAAAGCCCACGTTACGCCAACTCCATAGTCATCCTGTGCATCCATCAGTGCCAGCACCCCCTTACCCTGAACACTTTAAGCTGCCTCAGTTGGCAATATTTAGAGGTGAGGAGGATGCCCAAGAGCATGTGACTAGATTCCTGAGCCAATGCTTTGGCATTCAGGATAATGATGCTTTGCTGTTAAGAACATTCATCACCACGTTCGTAGGCCCTGCCTTGGATTGGTTCACTCAATTGCCAAAGCACAACATTAGTAACTTAGATCAGCTAGTGGATGCGTTCCTCGAATGCTTCACCTTCAACACCAAGAAGAAGGCATCACTAAGTGACCTAGCCAGCCTCAGGCAGTATGAGGAAGAAACCATGGTGGCCTATGGGAATCGATGGAGGACTCTGCTTTCCAAGCTACCCTACCTCCCTCCTATGTCCGACCTCACCCAAATGTTCTCAAAGAGTTGTTTGAGATCGATCTCTATGCTATTGTAGCTACAACAATATGCCACTTTAGAGGAAGCTCTAGCACAAGCCAAAATCATTGAAGAGATCAAGATTCAGGATGGCGAGATAGCCAAGCCAAAGAAGAAAGAATGGTCTAAGAACACCAAAATAGGGACCATGCAATAGAAACCCATTGCGGTCAATCAAGTTGCTATAAACATCCCTAAGCCTACACAAGCAACACAGCCCCAAAAGGCTAACTATCAGGCGGTGCCTCTTAACAGTTATGACCGATAAAATCATAGGCAAGAACAAAATTAGTAGCGTCACCCTAGGCGACAATTCACACCTTACATAGAGTCCAGAGACTCCCTGTTTGACCGCTTGTCAGCGGCAAACTTGATCAACCTGCCCGAGATTCAACCCATAGACCCCAATGTGCCAAAACCTAAGGGCTACAGGGAAGACTTGTACTACAGGTTCCATAGATGGAAGGGACATGACCTTAATGCATGTTGGAAGTTTAAAGGCTTGGTGCAAGACCTAATTGATAACAAGACATTAGCGGTAGATAATCCCGTGGCACCAAGCAACCAACAAATGGAGGTATTCAAAGACCCCTTGCCTACCCATGATGCATAGGAAAAGACCCTACAAGTCAATGAGGTCACACAGAACTGCCCCATGTAGGGGTATGTAGGGATGATCAGTATAGTGACTCGAAACAGGAGGTACCCAAGCACAGCTGCCCCCGCGGTAGCTACAGGTGAGGTGCCAACAACGTCACAACTGCAATAGCACCTTGTACCACCTCCTCTGCCTAGACCAGTGGCCATGATTTGAACCAAACTCACCCAAAGTTTGAGGACCACGTTGGCTAGGCTCTCCATCTATGAGCTCATACAACCCTTCCATCAACGCATTTGGATTTTTAGTTGAATCCATCTAAACAGGGTCCGATTCTATAGGCATCCCCATTAACAAGTCCATCAAAACCCCAGTTGGGTCCATCTTCATCGTCCGGTCCTTCACCAACAACACCACCTATGGTGGCCACACAGAAGGACAAGGGGAAGAAACCTCTGGAAGATTCACAACCTCCGGAAGAGGTACCACCATCAATATCAACCATATCTACTAAGGAGATGCCTAGAGAAATGGAATTCGAGGCTCCTAGTTCACCCGACATGGAGTGGACTCAGGAAGAACTTTTGTTCCCTCCCCCTCAACCACCAAAAATCACCATTGAAATGGCCAATACGGGCCTGGGGGAGTACCTGGTGTGGAACATTGTAGCAACACCCGCACTTGAGTCCATGCAGGACATGGGGAGACCTCGCCTCCCCATAGGCACTATTGTTCCTCTAGGCTACCCACAAAACTAGACAAACTTTGTGTATGGGGGCCTTGATCATGGTATTGAACCATGCATGCAAGAGGATGAAGATGAAGAGCCTTTTACTGAAGATGTCAACTATTTGTCCAACCCAGACTTTTCTTTGAGATACCTTGGCCAATGCAATTGGCATGGATATGGGTTAGGCAAATATGAGCAAGGAGTGTGTGTTCTTTGCCAACCAAGATACCAAATGCCATACGACAAGTCAGGGGTAGGGTTCAACCACCCCCTACCCTTGGACATCTTGGTAGAGAACATGCAAGGCCTAGGGATAGGCAACAAGGGGGGATTGGCATTAGATCCATATGCCAACCCTAACACAACATATACATTGGGGGATTATCTCCCATTATTGACAACCAACCTTGTTGACCTCAACAACCCTTTCCCTTCGCTCGAGAGAGGAGAAAGTTCGAGGACTCACCTACAAGAGGGGTATAGACAAGGTCAGGAAGGATCTTCAAAAGACGAGTCAGAATATGAGGTAGCACCATGGGACCCCTTCGAATCGGATAGCAATCACTCACAAGTGACCCCCATGGATGATTATCAAGAAAGCCTCTTGGCAATGTTCCCTTTGGCGGCTCCCATCGAGCAAGTGCCACCACAAGACAATCAGGCCCCACCGTAGAGAGCGAAACAACCCCAATGGGGCCAGATCAATTTGCTCGAGCAAGATGAGCCTCTAATGTCGCAAATAGTTGTGGGAGCCAATGAAGGCCTTTGGATCTCCGACAGTGATTATGAAGATGAAACTGAGATGGCCTATCTCAATCATATGCAACAACAACAATACCCCTTGGAGATTAATGACATATTTGAACAACTAAACATAGTGCCAGGGCATGAGTGGCACGTAGACCCAGCGCAGTGGGACCAAGTGTTGAATCCGCCACTTTGGGCATACAGAGAACACCTTTCACCTAGAGACCCTATAGAAATATCAGTGTCGAGGGTAGACCCTATCTTCCTATCCACACATAGGGCCGATCCATTCGTGCCAATACCTCCAGATCTAGATCCGGAGCACAGAGAACATCTAGAATGTTCGAGTCATCACACCCATGGTAATGGAGACCAAAATCATTTCATCAACATGATCTCCATTGACTTAACCGCCCCCATCCACAACCCGACCGATCCAACATAGTCATTGTATCTAGACATAGATGCCATAGACTGGGATCGCATCAATTCACCACCATCCCCATTAGAGTACTGGCATTTCGGTGAGATGCTTCATTTCACCCCAAGGCCAACTCAGGATATCTTCCATGCTGAAGAGGGACCCGAGGTTCCTAACAATGATCTAAACTCAGCAAATGATATCCACTTGATCCCAACTCCACACCAGTTGGAGGACGGATCCCACATGTCGATCGAGGAGATGACTGACGTAGACATCGGCTCGGATCCAATGAATCCATAGATTATCAAGCTGGGGGTAAGTTTATCCCTCGAAGAGCAATCCGACTACATTGCCCTTCTCAAAGAGAAGAAGGAGGTTTTTGCATGGTCCTACAAAGACATGTCGAGGCTAGATCCGTAGCTAGTCATGCATAATCTAACGCTTGATTCGACAGTCAAGCCAGTTAAGCAAAAACTACGTAAGATGCACCCAACAGTGGCCTTAATGGTCAAAGATGAATTACAAAATTTGTTGGATGCACAGTTTGTCATTTGCGTGGATTACCCACCATGGTTGTCCAACATGGTGCCCATCAAAAATCCTAATGGGAGGATTCACATATGCACTAATTTTTGAGATCTAAACAAAGCGAGTCCTAAGGATGATTTCCCCTTTCCGAGCATCGACGCATTGGTAGATGCTACAACGGGCCATGAAATGCTTTCCCTCATGGATGGTTTCTCGGGATACAATCAGATTCGTATCAATCCCGAGGACCAACTAAAAATGGCGTTCACAATGCCTTGGGGGACATTTTTCTATAAGGTCATGCCTTTTGGCCTTAAAAATGCTGGCGCCACCTACCAACGTGCCATGACGTACATCTTCCATGATCACATGCATAAAACTTTGGAAGATTACATGGATGATTTGTTGGCCAAATCTCTTTTGCGCCTAGATCATCTCGATGACTTAAGCAAGATCCTCGATCGCCTCATGGAACATAAAGTCGATTGAATCCCAAGAAGTGCGTATTTGGCATCACATCTGGAAAACTCTTGGGTTTCATAGTCTCAAAACGAGGCATCGAGGTGGACCCAAACAAAGTCAAGGCAATCCTTGAAATGCTTCCCCCAACTACCATCAAGTAGCTCAGAAGCCTACAGGGAAAGGTCGCATCAATCAAGCGCTTCATAGTGTAGCTATCTGACAAGTGCCGACCCATGAATAAATTATTGCACAAGGGGGTAGCATTTCACTGGGATGACGAGTGCTAGTCAGCCTTTGATGACATTAAACAATACTTGGCTTCACCGCTAGTATTGGCACCACCTAGACCAGGAGTGTCATTCTACTTATACATCTCAGCTACTGAGGTGGCACTGGGCACCATGCTAGCCCAGAAAAATGAACTTCACAAAGAACAAGCTACTTACTATCTTAGCCGCACCCTGGTCAGTTATGAACTTAACTATGCATACGTTGAGAAGCTCTGCTTGCTAGTGGTGTTTGCTACCAAAAAGTTATGCCATTACATGTTGAGCAACACGACGTATGTTGTGTCTAAGGAGAATCCATTGCGGTACATGATGAGTCGTACTTATCATAGTAGCCGCACGATGAAATGGATCATGTTGTTGACGGAGTTTGACATAGAGTTTATTGGACAGAAATCCATCAAAGGTCAAGTCATAGCCGATCAACTAGCAGAGGCTCCCCTCGAAGACGATCAACCTCTTGGTCATAGAACTACCCGATGATGGGGTCTTCCATGTCTCAGAATCACCAGATTCGATGAGCCTGAGTCACAGGCTGACATAACCCTATTTTTTGATGGTTCTAAATGTGAGCAAGGGGGTGGCACGGGAATTGTATTCTTCACACCACAAGGGGCTCCAATGCCTCTGTCATTTAAATTAGACTTCCCATGCACCAACAACAATGCATAATACGAAGCCTTGCTCATAGGTCTTCAGACAGCAATCACCATGAACATCAAATGATTGAACATCTTTGGTGATTCGTTGTTAATTGTCAACCAAGTCAAAGGGGTATTCCAATGTAAATGCCCAGTTCTGTAGGCCTACAAAGCCCTTGTGGACAAATTCTTGGTAAAGCTTGAATGGTACGACATCGAGGCACTCCCTCGATCATCGAATCATTTTGTGAACACTATGGCCTCCTTGGGGTCACTAATCCCACAAGACATTTCTGGTGATATGACAACCATTCAAGTCAAAACACTATCGCAATCAGCGATGGAGCATGAAAGCTCTGACTTAATGCTAGGAATCCACTTGATCCAGATTGAACCATCCCCGGACAAGTTCTCTCGAATCCACGATTGTCTAAATCATGCCAACTGGGGGTCCTTGTTCTCCCCTACTCCCCTTAATAGCAACACAATGCTATTCTTACAAGTTCTTTCCCGCTCAACTTTTGCTAGGGATGAACTTCAAGAGGGATTGGTTGTTCAGAATGTCGAGGTTTTCGATCAACAGGATTGGTATACACCCATAAGGGACTACCTCAAGTTAGGTAACCTCCCACTTGGATTGACGCATGCCACAAAATGATCATTCAAATAGAAAGTGGCTAAACATGTCTTGTTAGGAGACATTTTGTACCGTCGCAGCTATGAAGGAATCCTCCTTCGTTGCTTGGACCAGTAGGAGTCCACTTGGGTGATCACCCAAGCGCACGATGGTACGTGCGGTGGCCACTTTAGTGGTATGGCCATCGCAAAGCGCATTCTCCGCATGGGCTATTATTGGCCATCTTTAGAGCGAGATTGTTGCGCATATGTAAGGAAGTGCGTGAAGTGTCAACACCATGCCAATTTGACACATGTACCTTCTCAGGCCTTGCAGCCGATCCAATCGGCTTGGCCATTTTTGTAGTGGGGCTTAGATCTAATAGGAAAGATCTCCCCTACATCGTCAGGTCATCACATGTTTATCATAACGGCCATAGAGTACTTCACCAAATGGGTGGAAGCAATTCCGCTTACCTCTACGACTGGAACCCGCATTTTGGAGTTCATTTTACATAATATCATATGTCATTTTGGTATTCCATCCAAGATAATCTCGGATAATGGGACGTCATTCAAGAACAAATACGTGCATGCTTTGACCACAAAGTACAAAATTCAGCATAGTTTTTTGACACCCTATTATCCGTAGGCAAATGGGCAAGCAGAGGCATCAAACAAAATGCTAGTTGCCATCCTCAAAAAGACAGTCACATATAGTCATAAGGATTGGCACATTCAGATCCCACTTGCCCTGTGGGCTTATCGCACTAGCATTCGGATGCCCACTGGGGCAACTCCGTTTTTTCTCGTGTATGGCTCCGAGGCTATCATGCCTCTCAAGTTGGAAATTCCTTCCCTATGCATATCAATGCAAGAGTTCATCGATGATGACACTGCGTGGCAGGCCCGGTTAGACTAGCTTACGTTGCTCGACGAACGACGCGTTAATGCTCTCGAGCATTTACGTATCTATCAAGAGCGACTTAAGAAGGCATACAACATGAAGGTTCACCTGAGGGACTTTCAGGTTGGTGACTTAGTCTTAAAAGAGAACCAACAAAATTCTAACTTGTCGCCCCATCTAAGGGACAAGTTCACGACAAACTGGTTAGGTCCTTATGTCATCGATAGTAAAATAGGACCTGGAACATACCGGCTAGCCTCTCTTGATGGAATCAAGGAACTAGAACCCTTGAACATCAGTCATTTGAGGCCATTCCATATTTAAAAGAGCCATAGCCCAAACCAAAAAGCTCCAAGGATTCCCATAATCGCTTGGTCAACCCCAAAATACCCCAAAGGTGCCCATTACCCCTTTGGTCAAACCAAAAGCTCCAAGGATTCCCACAATCGCTTGGTCAACCCCAAAATGCCCCAAAGGTGCCCATTACCCCTTTGGTCAAACCAAAAAGCTCCAAGGATTCCCGCAATCGCTTGGTCAACCCCAAAACACAAAGGTGCCATTACTTTGTCAAACCAAAGAGCTCAAGATTCAACCTTGTCAACCCAAAAGCCCAAAGGTGCCCATTACCCCTTTGGTCAAACCAAAGAGCTCCAAGGATTCCCACAATCGCTTGGTCAACCCCAAAATTCCCCAAAGGTGCCCATTACCCCTTTGGTCAAGACAAAAAGCTCCAAGGATTCCCATAATCGCTTGGTCAAAAATAAGAAAATTCAAAAATAATAAAATCATAAAAAATAACAAAAATTTGCATCTCATTTCCATGCATGCTCAAAATCATCACAACAATAAAGAGCTCTTTTTGCATCTCATCTTCATACTCACAAAAATAAATCCATCAAAAACACAAAAATAATAGATGCATTAAGCATCACATCCATACATTACATATTTGTGGTCATAAAGGTCAAAGGCACCATAGACTGTAATTATTCGAAAACTTCATCATTTTCCACATTTCTCCATTCTATAAACAGTCCATCAAAAAAATAAACGCCATTCACATATTTTTCACCATATCATAGTCAGTTGTCTTCTAATGAGTCAAGAGTTTTTGTCATTCAGATGTCATTAGCTTTCTAGCCACGTACTATACAAAGTCAAATAGATTTTACAAAGGTAGAGTTCTACTTGGATCACACCTTGTTACGTAGCATCCCAACACAAATTAAAACACATAAAATAATTCCCAAGTTGTGTGAATGAAATATGAAACCTGCAAAGCAATCCAGGTCACCATAAGCGAAATGGTTATCTTGCTCATCCCCCTGTGCGAATGACCCCAAGAATGTTGAGAGTTGGCAAAAGGACAAGCATCTTCCCTACCCAATTCCCCAAGAATCCCAAGTTCCTCAAAAAGTTGCAAAAGTCAAAACTTCAAAAAAGTGAAATCACCACCAAAGTGCATACATCAAAAGGCACATACAATAGTGATTCTCATCACTCAATATTCAAAATCCCTTGCTCAAAATAAAATATAACAAAAATAAACAGTGATTTTTATCACTACAAAAGAGCAAGTATCCCAATACAATTGAAGAAAAGAAGGGAGTCGAACTTGAATCCCTAGAACTCTCAGCATTTAGAAGGTCATGAAGTAAACCTCAGTACCGGTTTGGTGGATAGCCTATCGGTCACTGGTGGTAAACCTCCCGCATGACGATATATCTATCACATTAACTTGTGTACAGATCAATGTTTGCATGTGGATGAGCTAGCTTATGGTATCCTAGATAGCACCGCAGATTAATCTGACTAAATACAACAAAGGAGTTAGTGGAGCTAATTAGGTGATCCTCGGTATAGGTTTGGTTGACGACCTATCTGGCACTGGCGGTATCCTGACAAATACCACATAAACGAACTCAATTGCACACACAGGGATGTGAAATAACTTGGTCAAAGACAAGTCCGATTCATACCTTGTCCAAAAGTCTTGTAAGATAAAACTATAGTCATGGCTAGTTAGTTAAAACATCTGAGTCTCAGAAAACCTTAACTACATTCTAAACCACCTGTGCAATCTATCATCCTCGAATTGCCATCAGAAAATACAAAAATAGCATGTATACATAAAAAGTCATTTACCACAGCAATCGCCTAAGACAAAAAGCCATAAGTTCTAAACAGTCTATGGTGCCACCTCAAAAAATCACAAATTTAATTCATCCATTCCATTTGCATATCATAAAAATTAGAAACATTTGCATTCATCATAGCATATGCATCCATCAACATAAATTAACATTCATACATACACATTCATCAATCATTGTGCATAACATCCAAATGCCAACATGTGTATAAACAAAATAAATTCATCTATATATATCATAAAAAATGTCCATAGGCAACAATCATCGGTCCTCTGACCTCACAACAAAATCCAAAAGCTCAAAAAACCCCCAAGCCTAGGGCGTCGGCCACCATGATCACACAGGATCGGAGCGACGGGAACTACCCCCCATGGTGTGGGTCCTATGGGACCCCTCAGGGTGGCTGTTGCTTGCCCCCGCATCATGCCTACTAGACCCCCCTCATCTAGTCGCCTATGTCGAGAGGATGTTGACTGCTCAGTATCGCTCCCTCTCGAGCGGTGCGATGATCCACCTCCGCTAACCATAGGGATCCGCCCATCGAGGTGGCTAATCTCTACCTCTAGCTCCAATCGATGCCACACCAAGTCCATCTCCTACTGGAGATACATAGCCAAATTCTCGTTGCACTATGCCAGATGTGTCTGCAGGAGATCCCTCTCCTATGCAGCATCGGTATCCCCTCCCGTCGACAATACATATCAAGTGTGTTCTCCCACTTTACTAGCTACGTTTGTAGGAGATCCCTCTCCCACAGTGCATCATCGAGCTCCTCATCTCGCCTCTGGAGAAACCCCACAAATCATGCATTCTCAGTGCGCAACCCTACCTCTATGTCCTCTGAGACTATTTGAGGCATTGGCATATTTGGAATAGCATCCTTCTCTAGCTTCCATTACTTCGAGACGTCCTGCATCTCTGGCTGCTCAAGAACCCCAAAATTATCCCCCACAAAATCATCCACCTCTACCATATCCATGTCTTCTAGCGAAACCACCCAACCCTCACATGGTGCCTCTACACCCTCATCACCTACTGTTGCTTCCTTTGAACCTCCCAATGGTACCTCTCCCCACCATCGTCGCAGTGTCCACCACTGGTCATACTCCATGGTAGTCTCGACATCATCCACATCCGGGATGTCGATAGCTATATTTGAATCCTCACCTAGTGGTGCAATGATCGGCCAGTCCAGAGTCCTCTCGTCCCCCCAATGTTGATAGACCACGGGCTCACTAGGCAACCCCTGGCGCACCCCAAACTATCATGTCACCCAGCCATAAGGTAATAACTCCTGCTCGGTCCCATGTCACCCAATCATCCATCGCCCCTTATGAACCCATCAGAGCCACTCTCTAGCCTCAGGCCAGGTTGGATAGTACCGGTAGGGTGCCAGAACACCTCCCCTAGAGTAATCCAAGTGAACGCATCAGCATAGTAACCTATGACACCTGCCCACCATCGACTCTACCCCTGCTCCTTAGACCGTCACCACAGAGCCGCATAACCTATATCCCTATCCACCATCTCTGCCCGAGTAGTCCATGGCAACCCCATCGGCCTCTCCACCGCTATGTGCTGCCAAGCCCAGCTCTGCAATAGATAGTTGTAGCCAATCCCCTTCCACCTCTAGCAATGAACCTCATATAACTCATCATATAGCTATGCCAGTAGCGTTTTCCCCCACCTCATAATCAAGGTCTCATGCGTCAGATAGTCCACCAGCCGACAGACCACATCCAACACGTTCCATGGGAAACTCACACCTGACGAGTCAAGTAGTAGCATGTTGGAAATGAGGCCCATCAGTACTATGTGCCTCACTCCCAACACACCCCTCTCTAGCCACCATCAAACCAGAATCCCACCAATCTAGCAGTCGCCCTCTGCCCTCTCCACTGGGCTATCCACACCCACCTCCTCCCCGTGCCCTGGTTTTGGCCCTTAAATAGGATTTTAGGCCTGTAATCGTTCCTCCCTGGGACAAGCACTCTGGTTAGTGCTTGTCCCACCCTGGGATGAATACCAGCATGGTATTTGCCCCACCCAGGGATGATTACAGAGCAAGAATTTCAAAAAATAGCAAAAAATGCACCAAAACAAGCAATAAACTTGTCCGAGGAGAGTGCTTTCGCACTTGACATTTTGGGCATGCAAAACCGATGTTGGAGTCACAAATTGGCACTATCCTACTCCCTAAGAAGGCTACCATAGCCGGACCACTCCACGGGAAGATGGATTTTTGCCAATTTCATCTCCAAAATGCGTCACAAAAAGGGTTAGCACCCACCAAAAATAGGTCTACATGTCAGAAAATTACACACACATTCAACGATAAACATCTGAAGGCACCCTTACACAAGTCATCTTGGTTCAAGCGAATCATCGCTTTTCTCATGCAGGTCATTCCCTCATCGATTCGTCACTTGAGGGGGTAGTCACACTTAGCCACCAATCAACAAATACACATCCAATCATAGAAATGGCATGCATTCAAAGAATCATTGACAAAGACAATCATGCTCCTGCTTCGGGTAGAAAATAAGCAATAATCACAAGCTGATCAAACACTTGGAATTCATGAATCATGAACTCAAGGTTCCCACAGACAAAAGGTTGTGTCCTTTGCCTATTCATGACTGATCAATGTCCAAGCTCAAGTAACACCTCACCAAAAAATGTTAACACTTGAATTGAGTTCCTTCGCTTGTCAAAAGCAAGGATTCAAGAATGCATGCCCTTTCCATACTTGGGGCATCAAAATTTGGTTAGGTTACTAAGAAACCCTAATCGTTAGTGCTTTGTGTCAATGCAATCAGTGTTTGCAGTCACATAATCAGATAGGTGTTTTTTTGGTGTCTAAAGATGCCTCTTTTTGGGATGCACTGCGCCACGCATAGTGCATCCCAAAAAGGGGCATCTATAGACACCAAAACAACACCTATATGATTATGTGACTGCAAACACTGATTGCATTGACACACACAGCCCCTAGGGCAGCCCCCAGAGGTTAAACAGTGGTCCTAACCACTCACACAATAGTTTTGGAAGGTCAGGAGTCAATTTGGCACCTTCAGGCACTCTGCTCCATACTCGTTCCACCTAGGGATGATTACAAACTTCTACTCGCCCCACCTAGGGACGATTAGCAGTATTCGTTCCAGGGTGAGGCGAATAGCAGGTTTGATAGGAAAAAAGTCAAATCTTGACAAATGGCAGCTCAGATCCGCCACTTAACTCTTCCTTCATTGCATGGGAGGGTGAGTGAACGTTTTCGAGCGTTAGAGGCAGTTACAAGGGCAGTCATGGAGCCCCTAATCAGGGAGGAATATCCTCCCCCCTTGGGAGGCATGATTGCCAAGTGGTGCTTCTGCATGCTCATCCAAAGAGACCTCCAGGTCTATAAATTGGTGAGTTTTCTCACCATAATAGATATAGAGAAGGAGAATTTTGAGCAACAAAGTGCTGTCGTTTTACTTCCACATACACACCTTTTTGATTTGTGCCTTTCACATCCTTGATCTCTTTTTAGAAAGGAGGTCATAGGGTGGTTATTGGAAGTGCAAATCCAAAACCAAAACTTGACATTTGGCCACAATATCCTACCAAATTTGTCGACAATACCCCATAAAATGTTTTTGACCCATCCCAAGTGGATTGGTGCCGAAATCGGGCCCCAAACGACGGGCGTCCTACCCCCGAGCGCCCCCCACACTACTGCAGTCCTAATCGCCCCGCCCTGGAGAGATTAGAAATCTATGGTATATTTAATTTCTATTAGTTTTGCATTTGATTATATGCTGCTTAGATAGGTTATCATTCAAATTTCACATCATTTTGAGCATTTTTTTATCATGTTTCTATTTTTTCCCGCCTTTACTAACATGCAGGTGGCATCATCAAATAACCAGTGATAGAGGCCAAATTGGGAAAATATGACCTTTTGGGTCTTCCCAAAATACCCCCAATTAGCTAACCCCCAACTTTGCAGGTGATTTGGAGCTTCCCGGATGTGACATTTGGGACAGTGCTTTTTGACATTTTGTTGCAGGTTTATTCGTCCCGCCTCGAAGCGAATACAAATCTGTGGTGAATTTTCTAACTGTTCCATTTGTAGTGTTTTCCTTGTGATGTTTTGATGCCCCTATAAAATTTTCAATTCATTTGGATCTATTTTAGTTATCGTTTTATTTATATCTTGCATGCACTAATTGAAGGCATGGGGATTGCATGTTTTATTTTATCTACAGGTGCTACTGACTATTTTCTGTTTCCTTGAACGTAGGATCTGGACATTGGAGGAGCAAAAAGGAGTCAATACTCATCAATGCAAGTGGTGGCGACATTTGGTCCGCCCATTTTACATGTGGGCACGCAGAAGAAGGAATAGCATCCATGGGTGTAACAAGAACATTTTTTTAATGCTCCTAGCCCCTAAAAAGGGAGGAGACAAATTGTAACCGAGTTCTGAAGCATATTAATAAAAGTTCTATCTTCCATATTGGATTTTTATTTTAGTTTCAACTCGTTCATGCCTCTTTCCTTTCATGCACTTTCAATTCATAGGATTTATCGTTATTCTTTGTTTCGTTTGAATTGCATCTTGGCTTTTCCTTTTTGTTTCCATATCCTCATGCTTTCAGTTCTTGGTATTTAGCTTTGTTGTGGCCCTAAGACCTAGGATGAGTACTTCATATTCTACTATGTTTTTAGTACATGATAAGTGAAGCTTAAAAGATAATGGGATGAGCTATTGTTGGGGGTTGACTAGGATAAAACCTATACCTATGCCTTTACCACATAAAGCTCCATCAAATTATAAGATCCAAGTTTCAAGTTCTTGGATTTCTATTTAAAATGTTGTTTCAGCTAGAAAATACATGTTTATGGGATGCTTTGACTCTAAATGAGATGCAACAAGTTGATCGGCTATAACCTACCCCTTTAGTGATTTTTGATTTACAAATTCTATGTCAAATTCACTAAGGCCTATGATCCATTTTGTTGTCCTACCATATAGGTAAGGTTTTGATATGAGGTAGCCCAGTGGGTCTACCCTTGCTAAGATGTAAGTTTTTTTCACTAAGCATGTAATATCTTAGTTTGAGAGATGAGAAGACAACTTCAAATAAAATATTCTCTAGTGGTGTGTAGCATGTTTTATAGTTCACCAAAGTTCTACAGATGTAGTAGATTATCCTTTCTTGATGTTGTTCATCGTATTGGGTTAATAAAGCTCCAAGAGCATCTTTAATGGTTGTTCTGTATAGCAATAATGGTAGGTTTAGATTTGGTGACACCAATATGGGTGGTGCAAAGAGATACATTTTTAGATCTTCGAAGACCTTTTGACATCCTTCATCCCATTAAAATTTTATCCCCTGCAAGTTGCGATATGAACCTACAAATAGCTTGTAGTTTACCTTGTAAACTTCTTAATTTAGTTAAGGTTGCAGGTGGTAAAATTTTTGTTATTGCTATGATTTTGGAGGGATCAACTTCAATATCACAATAGGATATAATGAATCCTTGTATTTTTCCTGATGTTACACCAAATATACATTTGTTGGGTTTTAGTCTAAGTCTATAATCTGATAGTATTTTGAAGATACATCTGAGATCTCAAGTGTGATTTTGTCTTTCCTAAGATCGACCCAAGATGGCATATACATAATCTTCTACAATTTTATGCATAAAATAATGAAATATATATGTCATGACACTTTGATATGTTACCCCTACATTTTTAAGGCAAAATGGCATGACCTAATAGCACAATATTCCCCAAGGGGTGGTAAAAGTTGTTTTAGATTGATATTCTAGTGCTATCTTAATTTGGTTGTAGCTTGAGAATCCATAAATTAAGGATAGCATCTCATATATTGCAATGAAGTCCACTATCTTGTATATATTTTGAAAAGGAAAATCATATTTTGGATAAACAAGGTTCATATCCATAAATTCTATACAAATTCAAGTGGATCCTTCCTTCTTGGTGGTAGGAACAATGTTAGATATCCAATCTGAATAATCTATAGCCTTTATGAATCCAATAACTAGGAGTTTTTGTTATTTATATTTTTCTTAAAGAGCTACTCATGGATGTATCTATATTATTTGTTTCTTGATGGGTTTGGCATTGGGGTGCACTACCAAATTATGGACTACCAAGAAAGGGTCAAGTCCTAGCATATCATTGTATCCCCAAGAAAATATGTTAGATAATTTCTTTAGTAGGTTTGTGTACTTTGTTTTCTCTTCTTGGATTAGGACCTTTCTAATCTTGATAAGGCCATGATCTTGATCCATTCTAATGTTGACATCTATATTTTATTTGATTAAGGCTTGTGGTTCATATTTAAAATGGAGAGGGACATCTATTATCCCTAATTCTATATATTCTTAGGGATATAGACTGAGTTTAATTTTAAGATCTATTCAAGGGATTCTTCTATAGGATAATTTTCCAAAGAATATTTAATATTTTCTTCAGTTTCTATTGATTATGGTTGAACTAATTATAACATGTTGATGCTACCAAATTGTATGGTTTTATGGGGTTTTTAGTTAAGGAGTGACCATAGTTCTTATTAATCCTCATAACCCCATTGAGAACCATATAATGAATTAGGATAATTATCCTTATTATTTTATTCTGATAGAGGAGAAGGTTCATTTTTTCTAGAGATGAATCCAATACCACATCATGTTGGACAAGGTTTGACTTCTAGGGATTCTTTGGTACCCTGTTCATAGTGACCTAAGTATTTACCTTGATAGCCAATGTTGGAGAGCATTTTTTTAGCTATAAAGAATGAGGATTATATGTAGCATGCAACATATGTTAATTCACTTGGCATAAATTTGCACCCTTGAATATTTTTATCAATGATATTTTCTCCATTAATGAAGGTGCAAGATCTTATTTATATTTTGAGTAATTTTCTACTAGGCATGCCTATGTCATGAGGAGATAGGAACATGATTACTAGTTCAATAAAGTGATATGGATTTTTATAAATTAAGTTGAATTGGTCATTGGAAGAGGATGATTAGGGAGTATTCCATAAGTTTATGAGGGCTTCCTCTAATATTTTATTCCCTTTTATTTTGGTTGATCACTTTATATTGCTCATTGTATGGAAATGTAAATATTAATATCTTGTAGGTCAATAGAGTTGCACATGGAAAAAGGTTCTAGATCTATAGGAATATGGATAATATTTCCTTGATACTCATATTTGAGACATTGATATAATGTAGGAGGTACGACCTTCATAACGTGTATACAAGATCTTCCAAGGAGCATGTTATATGTTACATCACATGATATGACATAAAAGATGGTGTTTAGGACTTAAGGCCCTACTTTGATAGGTAAATTAATAGTTCTTATTACTTATCGTTCTTTTTTGTTGAAGGATCTAATGATGAGATCAAATTTTTGTAAATCATTTTTGTTTAATTCAAATTTTTGTAAGAATTTAATGTTGCATACATTCAAGGTTGAATCGTTGTTTACTAGGACCCTCTTGATATATTTATCGCCTATTTGAGTTATGATGTAAAGAGAAGAATCTCCTAATATGGTTTCAATGGGAGTATCTACCTCTTCAAATGTTAGGATAGCGTTGTTTAATCCATCTAGTCCAACCATGTTAGTGATGTCATTTGGAGACATGTTTTGAGGGATTTATTGTTTACCTCCTCTAATTGTTGAAAGAGATAAAAAGTATGCAAGGTATTTTGAGAAGGTGTGAGCAACAAAGGTGACTTATTAGATATTTTGATATTCACCCTTGGGATAACCAATGGACATTGATCCGAAGATGGATTCTTTACTTGTTGCCTAGTCACAATGTAGGAAGATCTTGATAAGTGTATAGTGCCTATGAAGTTGGCTGATTTTCGATCACGTGTTGGCAAAGTATCTTGAAATATTCTTGTATTTGTTAGGATATTTTGGTTTATTGAATGTTATTTTTCCTTCCTCAATGAGATCTTGGATAATGTTCTTTAAAGTTCTATATTTTTTGGTAGTGTGTCCCTTCGTTCAATGGAAGTCACAATATTCATCTTGTTTATACCAAATAGGTGCTCCTTTGGATAGATCTCAAGGTATGATGGGTGGAAGTTCCACCATATTATATTCAAGAAGCATTTTCAGAATAGATATTTGACTTTATCTAATATTTGTGTATTCTCTTTGAGGCTTCTCTTGTCTTTAGACGACTAACTTCTGAGGAACATTCTGAGTGGTATTTATGTTGTTGTTTTGATGAGAGTCGGTTACACCGTCTTCTACAATGTATTTGTTTTTGTATTGCCCCTTGTTAGGGGGTTTTTCATCTTCTTTATTTTTATAGTTGAGTTACCCTTATATTATGAGGATTACTTCTACTCTTTTAGGCATATTGATAGCTTCTTCAAAGGAGGTTAGGTTCATCATTTCCAAGGGATATGACAACTATTCATGAAGGTTTTGTATGAAAATATGTAAGAGTTCTTTAGAAGGAGGAATATATCGAAGCCTTCCTACTAAACCTCTCCATTTGGCTAAGAAATCCAAGAATTTCTTAGTCTTATATTGTTTAAGTTGTTAAAGGTCATCTATGGTAACCTTATCTTCTATGTATATTGAAAATTATTTAAAAAAGACTTCTATAAGTTCCTTGAACTTATTTATGGAATTATGAGGTATTTGAAAATACCATTCTAAGGCTAAATCGCTAAGAATTTTAGGGAATAATTGAAGGAGAAGTTTTTCATCATGATTGATGTCACTACAAGCTGTTTGAAATAGCCTTAGATGGTCAATGGGGTCTTGTTTTCCATTGTACATTTGAATTTTTGGAGTTTCAAAGTTCTTTTGAAATGGGTGATTACGGATCATTGGATCTAACATTTCATTGTAGAACTCTTCAAAATAGTACTTTAACATAGATATTCCTTGAAGAGAGGTAATTTTATGCTCAAGTTCTTTGAACTTGGAGTTCTTCTTTTTTAAGTCTGATATCTTAGTGTTGATATATTGAATATTATTTGATGAAGGGTTTGGTGGTGTAGGTAATGCTATTAATGGTTTCATAAGTGGTTGATAAATTTTTTGTGACATGAATGGAACATGTAAGAGAGTTGAAATGTTTTGATTTGATGTCATGGTGGGAGGGAATCGACTAAATCCCATGTTGTGAGTTAGAAAAGAATTTGTAGTATTGATTGTATGATTAGAAGATGTTGAAAATAGGTTTCCCATGGTAGAAACCCCCATATATATGGTTGGAAGTGTTCTAAAATTGGTAGGTTGTACCATAGCCACATTGAGACTTGCCAAGTTGTTTTGAGATTTGTTGATTTGAGCAATGGTTGATTGATTATTAGAATATTCAATATTAGCATGCATTGTAAATGATTATATTTTTTCTTGCTCTCTAATTTTATCTCTAAGAACATCTAAAAAGATATTTTTATTCCTTTTGATGTATTATTTGACATGATCCATAGATTGAAAAGAATCTTGTTCAATAATTTTTTCTTATTCTCTAGTCATTTATTGTGACCAAAGGGTTTACTTCTAGCTCAATATGTTCATGGGAATATTCTTAAAGAGACGAATAAGATATACCCTTGTTTTGTTGGAAATTTTGAGTAGTTGAGTTGTCATTGATGTCAAGAGTCGATTTCAGTGAGCAGTACAAGAAGAAGTAGTTCCACAATCAGTGCAAAAGGAAAATCCACCTCTAGTTGGTCAGATCCAGTTCCAGGTGGTTAGATGAGTTTCAAAGAGCAATTAAGAGGCCCAAGAAAAATAATATTATAATATTTTATTATAATATTAAAATGGGAGATTTAAATTAATTATAAATTAATTTAAATAATTTCATTATAAATTAATTTAATTAACTTCTAAAGTTATTAAGTTAATTATAAATTAATTATAATTTAATTATAAAATTAATTTATATTAATTAAAATAACCCTAAGGTTGGGTTATAAAAATTATTTATTTATTAAATTTCAAAATTGAAATAAGGCATTGGCAAGAACCTTAGCCAAAAAACCCCCATGTATTTTTAATGATTAATCGAAGCTCCAAAATTCATGCTCAAGGAAGAGTAAAAGAGTTTCATGTGTTTTAAAAATCTTTTGACGGTAGAGGATAGGACAAATATGATATAGGATCCTTTTTCCTCACAAAGCGTTGTGTAGTGCAGTTCGCAATAGTGGGTGGCGCTAAGGCTTACGACAGGCTAGGAGGGCAGGGTTCAAAAGCCATCAAGTTCATTTTTCAGAGAAGAATGGTGTTTTCTTTTTGCGCTGCATCGATCAGAAGGGAAGAAGAGGAAGGCTTGAGCCTTCTCCTTCATGTGAAGGTTGTAGCCCATGCGGTGGGCTAGCGCCTCGATAAGGTGCTTGGCTGAGAATGGTCTCACATTCGAAACTCACTGAGACATTTTGCTTGAGATAAAAGGTATGCATTATTGTGTTGTTAATGTTGCATGAGGTATTTCAGATTTGCTAAGGTTAGATGAAAAATAAATATTTTGGAGAGTTATAAAGTTTATTTTTAAATATGATTATTGAGTATTTGAGGGAGATAAAAGGATAGACAACATTATTTTTGAGGGTTTGATTTTGGAGGTTGTTAATTAAAGATTGGATATTATAAGGAGTAATTGAGTAATTAATTTTTATGTATGCTTTGATGATTACTAATTTCAAGGAGTAATAAGGTGTGTTTGAGTTTGATTATTTTTGTAATTGAGAAATATTTCTAAGAGAGTGTTAGTGTGCTATTTTGTCATCTAACCATTGAAATTGGCAAAGAAGAAAATGGTGTTTAAAACAAGTTTTTAAGGGCACTTATTCATAAAAAAAAAGGTATGGGCACATATTCCTAGTGAATGATTGCTGGATGTTGTGAATGCTAAGTTGGAGTGAAAAGGGTTGTTTGATAAGCATTTTTGAGTTTGATTTTTGAAGGTTTTTCTAAGTGAGAGTTGATGATAAAAACCTTGTTTGATAAGCATTGTTGAAAATATTGAGTAAAGCTTTCATATGCTTAAACTAGGGTTTGTGCAAAGAACATGAGTATCATTGTTATGTGAAGTTGAGACTTATCTTGAATTAGGGTTTGTGAAAGATCATAAGTATCATTGTTATGTGAGATTTTTTTATGAGCATTGTTGAAAATAATTGAGTGAGTTATAATATGCTTGGACTAGGGTTTGTAAGCAAAGAGTATTTCATTGAGTGATTTAATAAGTGGAGTTGATTAAGTCTAGTCAATTTGAAGTGTTGACGTGATAATTATAATTATGTGAAACAAATTTCTCTATATCCTAAATTGATTTGGTAAAAGAGATTGGAAGTGGTTGAGTAATATTGTGAGTAAGAAGCATATTGAGTCTCTAAAAATTCTCTATATGTTTCTGTGATAAAAAGAGAGAGAAAGTGAAAGTGATTGAGCATTGTTGTGAGTGTGAAGTATATTGAGTCTCTAAAAATTCTCTATATGTTTCTATGAGATTGGACAAGTTCTAGTGAGGACTTGTTGAGCAGATTTGAGGCAAGTCTTTGAGAAGACTTGTTGAGCAGATTGGACAAGTTCTAGTGAGGACTTGTAGAGCAGATTTGAGGTAAGTTCTAGAGAGGACTTGTGGATAGATTAGTGTGAGCTTTTGTGGAAGCTTACAAGTCATATTTGAGACAAGTCTTTGATAATACTTGTGAGCAGAGTTGATTGATTGATTTATTCAAACCTTGAGTTAAGGTTTGGGACAGTTCTAGAAGAGTTGATTTGATATTAAGTCAAGGTTTGTGTTAAGGCTTGAGGACAGAGATTGAGGATATATTAATTCTAGACTGAAGGACTATGTATAGTACAAATTTAAAGACAGATTTTGGTGTAGATTTGAGGATAGGTTTGTGCCAGACCAAAGACAGAGATTGAGCAGATTTGTGCTAGATCGAAGGATTGTGTTTAGTGTAGATTTGAGATAGATCTAAGAGTAAGCTTTGGAGGTGACAGAGTATAGAGGACAATAGTCTCCAGTGGATAGAGATCCATTATCCAGGGTAGTAAGGACATGTCTTATGAGTGAGGATAGGAGTCTTTAGTGGATAGAGATCCATTAGACAATGTAATGGAGGTAGAAGTTCTTCTAGAAGATCACCAACCAGATCAAAGGAGAAAGGAGTTCTTCTATGGATAGAGATCCATGAACTTGATTAGAGGATTGGTCTCTCCTTTGGATAGAGGTCCATAAACATTGTAATAGATAAAGGTTTCCCAAGATATTTGTTGAGAAAATTTTAGTGAAAGATTTTCTTCGTGGAGTAGCCCACATTGGGTTAACCATGTTAAATTGGTGTCTCTATTGTGTGTGGTAATTTGTGCATTGTGTTGATTACTACTATTGATATTGCTATTGATATTGTTATTGATATATTGCATAATATTGATTGGAAAATAAAAGTAAAAAGTGGTCTTATACTATTCACCCCCCTCTCAGTATAATCTTGTGTTCTTCAATTGGTATTAGATCAAGTTCCTTCGAAAGAGTTTAACAACTTAAAGGAAAATCTTAGAAGAACATAATGGATTCTAAGAGTGGATCCTCAGATAATTTAGCACCAGTATTTTATGGAAGCGATTATATATTTTGGAGTATGATGATGAATATTTACCTTATGGCACTTGGCAATGAAATATGGGAAGTAGTTGAAAATGGATGCACACCACCAACTACTCCACCCACAAATAAATATGGTAATATTCTACAAAATTACAATTCAAGAGCAATGAATGTAATTTTGAAAGGTTTACGTAGAACAAAGTTCATAAAGGTTATGCATTGCAAATAAGAAAAATAAATTTGGGATATGTTGTAAATAATATATGAAGGAGATACAAATGTCAAAAGGGCAAATTTAGGAAATCTCAAGGAACAATTTGAAGAATTAAGAATGAAGGACGAGGAAAATATTAGTGCTTATCTACTTTGTGTAGATGAGGTTGATAACTCCATGGAAGTACTTGAACTTGAGATCCAAGAATCTTATGTTTGTGATAAGATCTTAGATATCTCCCAAAAAGGTTTAGTGAAAATATTTCAGCTATAGAGGAATCAAAATATGGTGATATTTTGACAAGAGATGAATTACTTGGCATTATTAAAGCTTTTGATATGAGAACAAAAGAGGAACCTAATCTCTAGAAGGAAGCAACTTTCAAGACTACTAAGAAGACAAAGGGTAAGGAGTCATATTCAAGCAATGAGTCATCAAGTGATGAAAAAACAAATTATGGTAGAAGGAATAAGGATCCGAGAAAATTTAAAGATGCGAAATATATTAGATGTTTCAATTGTGGAAAGTATGGTCACTATGCAATTGATTGTCAAGAAGCTAGAAATAACAATGATGAAGAAAAACAAGATCATAAGAACAGAGGATCAAAAAAATACAGGTACCAAAAGAAAGATAATTATGAACAAGGTAAACAAAGAAAGAAGTTTTTTCAAAGATAGAAGAAGAGTTACTATGCATACAAGGCATGTAAGTACTCAAGTGATAGTGATAATAGTTTCTCATATAATGATAAGATGAAGTTCTATTTCTGATAAAAGAAGAGGAATAAGTCAAGAAAAGGTCATCAATAATTCTCAAGTGTTTTAGATATGGTAAATTTGACCATATTGAAGATAGTTGTACAAAGAGTGGTTTCAGTTTCAATGATAATGAATATGAAGATACACTTGAAGGACTTAAAGAGAATATTCTAATGGCACTAGAAGAATAAAAAGGTGATCCTATAGAAGACAAGTCATAAAATAATGAAGATATTTTCAAAGGCAAAAAAATAAAGGAAGAATCAGAAACATGAGGAGTTGATCTTGAAGGTGAACTTATGCGTGCCCTTGATGTATTAAAGAAGGTAATAAAGTAAAACTCCCAACTTAAGCTTCAATTTTAAGAATGTGATGAAGAGAAAGGAAAGCTTATAGAGAATCTAAACAAGTCAATTGCTAAGACAAGTTTAAATATAAGTTAGAATCAAAGTTCTAAGAATGTGAAAGGTTAGAACATGAAGTGGCTCTACTAAGGGAATAAATAATAGAGTCTAAGGACAAGTTACACATGTTTGGAAAGAGCTCAAATATCGTAGATAATATGATCAAAGTACTATTGTGGCTACTCCACAATGTACCCCAAAAATTGGGGACCCACCTTTTCATTTTTTATTTTGAGAATTTTGGTATCCTTGGAGAGATGATTTTAGTAGGGCCTATATTCAGTATGCGCTTTTTAGTTTCCAAGGGACCTTGTCAAGTAGCATTGTTTGTCCTTTTTTGTCCTCCTTGGGAATGAAGATAGTTTTGGTGTGTGTACTCTTTGTATTTGGTTGAAAGGTCATTGGTTAGTTCCATCTTGTTGATTTGATTGGGTTGCATTGTTTGTCTTGTAATGTTTTGATTCATTGAAATATTTGAAATTAAATTAATTAAAACATTCTCAAGACCATTAAATCAAATCCTTTTCTTGATAATAATAAGAAGAAACAAAACATTATTATATATGTATATATTTTATATATATACATATAATAATAACATAAAAATAAGAAATAAATAAATACATATAACATATATTTATATATATATATAATATATTCATGATGAAAATAAAATATAAAAACATAAAATAATACATATATGTTTTTCATGTATATATAAATCTACGAAAGAAAAAAATCATAAAAATAATATATGGATTTATATTTATGTAAAACATATAATAAAAAATATATATTTAATAATAAAAAATATGTTTCACAAAGTGGTCATGCTTTATAAGCTTTTATATATGTATAGTAAAGAAGTCTCATAACAAGGAAAATAATTGGATTTTTATAAATTAGTTGATTTTAATAAATGTTTTATTTACATGCAAGTTAACAAACAAAGCATGCTCAGTGGACACAAGACATGGACATCATTGATTGTGGTGGAGTGATGCATGGCAAACCCTAACCAGACAAGGATGAAAGTGGCTCCAAAGAATGAGAAATTTACAGTAGGATAATGTTGTGAATGTGAATATGGGATTGATCAGTGATCTGGCAGTCTCATTAGCATTGGTCGATGGATGATGTGGAGGTATGATTAATGTTCACCAAAAAAATTTACGTATGGAATTTATGGACGGAGAATCCTATCAAAAGCATAGAAGATGGTAGTTTTTGGAATAGCATCAGAGGAGGCATAGATCATGGCCAACAAGATGAATGTGAAGACATAATGGATGTGGCAATAACCCAAATGTAAGGGTATCAGTTTACACTGTGGCCAATGGAGAGTGACCAAGCAGTAGTGTTGTGGACTCGAGAAAAGGGTAATAAGATGAAACCTGGAAGAATAAATTTATGAGTCAATACTAGGGTGTGCTAAAATGGTCGAATAGCAGAAGAGCATCAACAATTTTAATGGAAAGAAGATCAGGTCACGACACATGGATTTCTAGATGCAGTCATGATGGGTTCTCTCGGACGCTGAAAGGATGTCATGTTTGGCTAGTGTGGAAAACACATGCATATACATGGCTAGAATATCATTTTGGATGCCTACGTGGGTGCAATAGGGTTAGTAAGGCACTTTGGGGTAGAACATGGAATTCAACTCCTTGTATATGATGTAAAATAAGCCTTCAGTACAATAAAATATCATTGAATACTATGGTGCATGCAGATTAATGGATGGCTATTAGGAAATGATGAAAAAAGTGTCATTTTCAAAAGATTGTTTATCTCATGCAAATGGGGCCATTTATTCTCAAAGAATAATTATTTTCATTTACATCCTCTACCTTAGTTACACGGTGATATACCAAGGGACGAATGATATTTATTAAAACACAAAATGACTCAAAAGGAGACAAAAGCATTAACCATATGTTACATAGGGCATAATGGAATCTATGAAGCCAAGGCCAAAATGAAGCTTTTCAAAACCCAAGCAATAGGAAAAGGAAACGAACCACAACAAGACAACAAGATGAAGGGTTTCTCCACTAGGGAATATCTTTCGAAATGGGAGAAACAAACAATTTTTTTTTGAAATCTTGAAAAACTAATGGAAATGCAAGAAATGAGGCTAGACCTTTTAGGAGGCCACATGCTACTGGAAAATGATGTAATAGAGATGTTTTTAACACAAAAAATGCCAGAAATTTGCATTTAATGTGTAAGAAAGGAGGAGTTTTATTTTGCATGCATGTTATAATTGCTTATTTTTCCCATTTTTTTTTAAGCGTATAGACGGTATTGAATGCATTTTTAATTGTTGCACCAATGAAGGTTTAAAACATGATTTTTTTTTTCCCTTAGAAGCTCGCACCTAGATTATTTAGAGTTGTGCAAATGCAGATTCGGTAAACTAGGTTGCATGCAAGATTTTCTCACATCTTCGGTTTTGCAAAAATTGGATGGCAAAATACAGGAGATATTTTGCATGTTTATGTTTTAGTTTTTTATCATGTTTTCAAATGTCATTTTTTCATTTTTCTAACTTTTTTATTTTGTAGATTTTTTTATTTTTATTTTTGGTAGATAAGATACTATAACATTAATACTGGGTTTTATAGGTTGACCCAAAACCTTTTACAAAAATTAGCCCAGGGTTGTTGATGAACATGTCCTTACTAAGGATCCTATATATGTAAAATATACATGTTGCCAAAGCCATTACATCTAGTAAGGAACACATCCTGTTATCAAAAAGAAACTTCCTATACAATATTTTGGGTATACCTCGAGAAAACACACCTACATCATAATTACAAAAAAAGAAACAGACACAGATCCCTTCCTCGAAATAGTGGAGAAACAAAAAGCTACAGACACAGCAGAGTACTGAAAAAACTCCCACAAGCTTTGTATTGAAAGTTACTCTTAATAATTCTTTGGTAATTGCTTTCTTCTGTATATGACATGCTTTGGGACCACATCCCGCCTTGGCCAATCAGCCTTGGGAAGTGAACCTGCTGGCTAGATTTATGGCGATGGCTATATGGTGGTCCACGTGGCTCTGGTTCAAAGTCATATATTATCGTTTCTTTCTTACCCTATGATTATCAACCAACCTCAAATAACTAATATGACTAGGATCCATGTTATCTGACATGTGACTATCTCCATTAGTCTTTCTAGTATTCCCAAGCAACATCCACCAAGACTCACAACTCGAATAATTTTTATTGTGAGTCCATTTCATAAAAGAGATGGGAATACTCATAGCCTTCAAACTTATAGTGCCTTCCCTATTGGTAAATTTGACTATCATTCTTGGCATTCTTGTTGAATAAGCTCCTCTACTTCACTTGGGACACCGTGTTCCCATTTTAAAAGTCCGTCACCATCGACACCCAAATTGGCTAGCTTATCAGCAACTTTGTTAGCTTCCCGAAAGACATGTTGGGATTTTATGTCCTATCTTCCCTGGAAAAGGATCCTAGCCTCTTCAACAATTGTTTTAATCCTCCAAGGAGTTGTTTTCCAATAATTGAGGATATTTATAACATGCATAGATTCTACTTCTACGATCAAATTGCCTTGTAAGTATTGAGTCATTTGAAGGCCTCTCCACATAGCTCTAGCTTTAGCTTCATTGTTCGTCCTTGTTCCCAAATATTTGGAAAATGCAAGCATCATATTCCAATTATTATATCATATAATGCCGCCAGTACCTACTCTTCTAGGATTATCCTTAGCCGTTCCATCAAAATTAATCTTAAACCAACCCGTAGGAGGTGGGGACCACTTAACATTGGCTCTAGGGTTGACTACCCTAGGCATAGACTCATATAACAAGGTTAAGCTTAAATATTGAGCAATCGTGGTCTCCTGCAGATGAGGTTTACGACTATCAAAAGGGATAAGGTTCACATTCTCATTGGCAAAGGATAGGATCCTCGCAATGATAGTTTGATGATCATGGATAGACTTATTAAAGAATATATGGTTCCTTTCTAACAACACCTTCCAAGGATAGTGATTGAGACAAATTTTCCACATGTATCTAAGTCTTTGGCTTTAAAAGGGGCAAGGCCACTGAATGAACAAATCAAGTACGATGGTTGGTTTAACCCAAGAAATATTTAAGGCCTGAAAAATCCCACTTACGATAGTCAATGAAAAAGGACACTCAAGGAAAATGTGATAAATGGTCTCCCAATTAGCCCTACACAGATAAAAATGATTAGTGATACAAATACCTTTACGCATCATATTATCAATGGTTAGAATTTTTCCTTGGATAACCAGCCATGAAAAGACTGCAATTTTTTGAATTAAATTTTTTATCCAAACTAAGTCCTTTTGGAGGAAAAAATCCTCGTCATTAAGCAGAAGCTTGTAAGCTTATTTAACAATGAACTGCCCATTTTTTTTAGGAGCCTAGATCACTTGATCTTCCTTGGATCTCATGGGGATAAATTGTTTTTCTAGAATGTTACAACGATCATTTGATTCCACTTGAAATCTCTAAATCATTATTTTTTTCCACTTCATTCTGCCTCTGTCCTCAACCATATAATCGAAGACTTTTCTGCCAATGAGTTATTCTATGATATCTCTGATTCGGGCTAAGTTAGGATATTACGTCAGTGGTTCATCCTTAGCCCACCTATCATTCTAGAAATTTATCCTCTCACTATTGCTTAAAACCCATCTTAAACCTTTTTTGATGATTTCCTTACAATTGAGAATTGCTTTCCAAAAAGCAAAACCTCTGATTGGAACTGAGACACTTAGAAATTCCATATTTGGAAGATACTTTCATTTGATGATAGTTGTCCATTCATTTTCTTCACCAGAAATGAGGCACCACGCCTACTTAGCTAGTAAAGCTAAATTCATATGAGCAATTCTCCTCAGAACTAAGTCCCCATTTTCCCTGGGTCTACACACTTTGGTCCATCCTACAAGGTGTATCCTTTTTTTCTCCTCTGATCCTATCCATAAAAATTCTTTTTGGAGTTTCTTAATTTTCTAGAAAACCTTCACAGGGGCTTTGAAAATGAAGAGAAAATACACTGGAATACTCTGAAGAGATGCCTTAGTGAGGGTCAGATTTCCTGCTTGATATAGAAGATTACCTTTCCATCCAGCAAGTTTTTTTGAATTCTTTCAATAACCCTATCCCACATTGACTCTCTTGGGGAACCAATAAAAAGAGGGAGACCAAGATACGAAGTGGGGAGGTTTTCTATATCACATCCTAAAATTTTTGGAATCCTTCCTTACCTCTGAATGGGGGTTTTCAAGAAATATAACTTGCTTTTACTAAAATTAACTTTCTGACCAGTAGCGTCCTTGTAGAGTTGTAGGACGTATTTAATTCTTTTGGCCTCAACCACCGATGGCTTAGTCAATAGAAGGGTATCATCAATGAATTGTTGGTGAGAAAAAACCCTAGTGAGATATGTTGCCTTGATTCCCGATATTAGCCTTGAACTGCAAGCATTTTTTATGGTTCTACCTAAAGCTTCTGCCATAATGATGAATAACATGGGGTTGATAGGGCCCCCCTACTGAATTTCTTTGCGACTTTGAAAGTAACCAACAGTTGTTCCATTAACCATAATCAAGAACCATGCTTTAGAAATGCATTATTTTATCAAATTAACCCATTGGTAGTGAAAACCAAAATTAAGGAGGATAGCAATCAGAAAGTCCCAATTTAGCCTGTCAAATGCTTTGTTCATATCAAGCTTAAGGGAAAAAACAGACATGTTAGTCTTATGAGCAGAGTGTAGAGCTTCATGAACTGTGATAACTCCATCCAAGATTGATGTGCCTTGGACAGAGCTTCCTTGGCACGGATCTATGATGTGGGGTAGAACATCTCTCATTCTATTTGCAATGGCTTTAGTTAGGATCTTGTAAGAAACATTGCACATACTGATTGGCCTAAAGTCAACCATAGATTCAGGGGTTTGCTTCTTAGGAATTAGAGAAATAAAAGTAGAGTTGATACCTTTTGGGATATGATTGCTTGCTTGGAATTCTTTGACAACAAAAATTACATCCTCACTTACGATGTCCCAAAAATCTTGATAGAAATGAGGGGGAAAGCCATCGGGTCCCGGGGCTTTGTCTAGCTCCATGCTAAACAAGGCTTCCTTAATTTCCTCATCAAAAAATGGAGCTACAAGATTAAGGTTTATATCCTCATTTATTATGCTAGGAATGGATTGCAAGATAATATCTTTGGCCTCCTCATTGCACTGTGATTCCTGACCAAGGATAGAATTGAAATAAGTTACTACCTCATTTTTTATTTCTTTTAAGTCCTGAGTAATAGAACCATATGCTTTTTTTAAAAATTTATCTTGTTATTGCTTCTATTTCCAAGCATGGTGATGTGAAAAAACTTAGAATTTGAATCTCCATATTTCAACCAAAGATCCCTTGATTTTTACCTCCAATAGATTTCCTCACAGGCCAAAATGTTATGAAACTCTGCTAGTTTTATCCGTTCCTCCTACCTAGTAGTTTCATCAACATCACCATGTTGAATCCTTTGATCAATTATCTTCAAAATTTCAAAAACCTATTTTTTATTTTAAAAGAGAATCCCAAAGAACTCTTTGTTCCAAGTTTCAAGATTTTCCTTAACAAACTTTAATTTTCCAACAAGTTTAAAAGCTGCACTACCCCTGACAGGCTGCTGCCACCACTGAATTATGTTATCTCTAAAATTGGAATTTTTGATCCACATAGATTGAAATCTAAAAGGTTTATTGAAGGACAAAGAGTTAGGGATATCTAAAAAAATGGTATTATGATCAGAGGCAATTTTAGGAAGAGCTTGCAGGGTAGAATCACCAAACAGAGTTGTAGCCTCAGTTGATAGAAAAAAACTCTCAAGCCTTTCTTGAATGAGATGACACCCTATCCGCCGATTGCTCCAAGTATAATTCACTCCTCTAAGTTTTACATCCATAAAAATGTTGGAGTTCACAAAGTCATTGAACTCATCCATGCTCCTGATAGGTGGTCCATTTCCACCCATTTTGTTTGAAGAGAAAATAGGAGTGTTAAAATCCCCAACCATAATCTAGGGGGACATTATGGAAGATTTCAGTCAGATTTCCTAAGTACTCCCATAGTAGAGCTCTCCCTTGAATTGAAGTCGAGGCATAAATATTTGAAAGGATCCACGACCTATTGTTTTTTATTTCCTTAAATAAAAAACTAAGAACCCTATCATATTTTTGAATAATGGTACCTTCTACTATCCGGGGATCCCACAAAGTCATAAGGCCTCTAGAAGCTCCTTTGGCTGATTTGCAAACCATCTCCCCTTGATTCCAAATATTTTTTTCTACTTTTTTTGACTGAATCTCATCAGTTTTTGTTTCTTGCAATATGATAATAGTTGGATTCACTTTATTTATTATTGCACTGACTTCCCTTTGTTTGGGAAGGCCATTGAGGCCTCTCACGTTCCATGAGAGAAACTTCATTTAGATTGTTTGGTATTTCTTCCTCTCCCCCTCCCTTGAGGGGGTTTTTCTAATTTGTTGTCTTTAGAACCTCGAATAACTTTTTGAAACAAGGTTCTCTATTTTCCATTAGCAATGTCATTATCAGTTTTAATTTTTTGATGCTTAGCATTTGATATTCTCCCTCTTCTTTTTTCATAGCCAAAATATATAGGAGAATTCACAATGATCCTAGTTTATTTAGAACTAAACTGGGGGGAGGCAATTTGTTGCAGAACTGGACTACCATATTCCTCAATTTGAATAGTTTCACATATCTCCACCCCTACATCCAAATATTCTCCTTTTTTACTGTATTCCCCTGGTCTGCAAGATAGCCCCTCAGTAGGATTCACAAGGATCCTAGTGATGATGTTAGGGAGATGAGATTTTTATTTTCCAATGCCTCAACTTTCTTCCTAAGTTCTTCAGCATTAGGGTTTGGCTTTGGGATGCCCACTGGTCTTGAAGTATTTTTAGAATTGGGGTTTAAGGATCCCAACTTGGACGGGGATTATAGAGATCAGGCATTAGGGTTTGGCTTTGTGATGCCCATGAGGCTTATAGTAATTTCAGCATTAGGGTTTGAGTATCCTGACTTGGATGGATATTCTAGAGAGTCAAAAAGGTTAGCCTAAAGGTTCTGGGCTTCAATGTCTTCCAATAATCCTCCTACTCTCATATTGGATAGAATTGAAAATTTATTTGAAACTAGAATATTGGAACTTACCTGAGTATTTTGGTTGCAAAAAACCTATTATTTTCCTTTGTATTGTTGGGACCCTGCACCCTCTCTTTTATTTTTTTGGTAGACATAGTTTGCCTGATTGAAATCACCTCTACTAGGGAAACTTCTCAAATTTCCTCTGTCTAGCATTCCCTGCTTTTTATTTTTTGTATTCATTGTCAGGTTAGGGCATTGATTGTATAAATATCCTTGATTTTTGCATTTTGCACAGAATGCCAGTCTATTCTCGTATTCTACCAGTTGTTTTCAATAGTATTCTCCATACTCTATATTTTTTTATTTTTATTTTCAGGCATTAAAATAAAAATAAAAAATAAATAAAATGATAAAAATAATTACATGGCTGTGAAGAATGATGTATAATTTATCATCTGGTACAAATTTGAAGTCATTCCAAAGTCAGGTTGATTTTATAAAAAAATCGAAAATGATAATTTTATGCAAATTTTTATAATTTTGGAATTTTAAAAATTTCCATTTTAGAGGTAAATCAGATTTTTAAAGTTGGTATTTTCATTCAAAAGCATGAGATGACCTTTCTTTCATGAAAATTTCAATTTCATTGAAAGGGGGTTAATTTTGTGGCATTTAATAAGCTATCATTTTTGGAGCAATAAATGCACCTTTCTTCATGAAAATTCTGATTTCATTGAAGAGAGGTAATTTACCATTACATCAAAGGTCTTGGTTTTAAAGCATGAAATTATTTCTTCTTAATGAAAATTAATTTCATTTAAGAGGGATAATTCATTATGACATTATGAGGCTATTATTTTCAAGAAATAAATTGGTATCTCTTTATGAAAATTAATTTCATCAAAGAGGAACAATTTATCAATTATATCAAAGGTTATCTCTATCTTCATGATAATAAGCTACATTTAATGAGCATATTCATAATTTTGGGATTCACATTCATAGATAGATTTTAATCTTCTATTTCATGTTTTAAGTAGGAATTAATGCAAGATAAAACTTGTTTAAAATCTACTTAGTAAGGAAGATAAAATATACCTTAAAATGTTTCAATATAAAAGGAATTAAGGCTACATCATGGTCATATGAGGTCCAATTCACATTTACTTTTATTTTTATTTCATGAAAAGTCATTAATATAGCATGGAAAAATAAACCAACACATGCCCCTTGTTAATAGTTACTTGCAATCACTAAGGTGTTCCTAGCATTTTCTTGATATTTTATTGAGATTAATAATACACATGTGCAAATGCTAATATATCGGAGACCTTGGAGAAGTTTTTTTGTTTAAATTCTTTGCAAGAGAGGGTTTTGGGATCAAAACTCTAAGGGAGAGTGTAATTTCACAATTGGGTAAAATTACCACTCAACATTTTGGTGCTAGAAGGAGGGCATGAATTGGTTTACTTTATTTTATTTATGCTAAGCAATTCATGAATTGGTATTCATTGATCTAATGCTTTTGGGTAGTTCATGGTTACTCAAGAATTTTAATTGCTAAATATTCAAGTTCATTTGATTAGCATTTTTGGCTTCCTCTAGCATTCAACACTTTGGGAGCTAGGAGGATATGAATTTATTTATTTTATTACTATTTAGATTCTAAATTGTTCATGTCACTTGAAATATTTATTTAAATACATTAATCTTGACTAATGAGATTTTGTTGATCACTTTCATTGATTCTAAAATTATCTATTTGATGATGTGTTTAATACTAACTTTTTTTTCAAATTTGAGAATGTTCTTCAATTTCATGGTTTAATAGATACATATCTCTTGGTTAATGCTAACTGTCTCTATTTTATGAGAACATTTTTATTGGGAGGCGTTGCTAATAATCATTGGTTGTTGTTATTGTTGATCACATCACAATCTAACCAAATGACTATAAATAATGGAAAGTGGTATGGGGTACATGTGTTGGCAATTTTGGGTACCTTGGGTACATTGCCTTTGCTCTAAGTGTAGATGTTGTCATTGATGTCAAGAAGGTCTTGAAGCAATTTGGTTTGATGTCAAAGAATGTGTTTTGATGAAGGTTTCAGTTTGGAAAGTGAGTTTCCAAGAAGATCAGAGTAGCCCAGTTGCAAAAGATCAAGAAAAAGACAAGTAAGAAAAAATATGCAGGCGGTTGGAAAAACTGTCGCGATTTCGTGACATGTTTTAGGAGAGAGAAAGTGCTGGAAAAACTGTCACGATTATGTTTGAGGAGAGAGAAAGTTCTAGCAAAAGTGTCATGATTTCGTGACATGCTGGAAGAAAGAGAAGAAGCTGGCAAAACTGTCACAATTTCATGACATGTTGGCAGAGAAAGAGAGCAAGTTGGAAAGTGTCACGATTTCATGACATGTCGCATTTTCATGACTCGAAAAGTGCAGGAAGGCAGAGAAGGAAAAGTGTCACGATTTCGTGACACATTGCCAGGAAAGTTGTATGGACAAAAAGGTGTCATGATTTCATGACATAATGCAGAAAAGAGAGTCCACAGTGTGAACTGTCATGATTTCATGACAAGATCAAAGAGAGAGAAAGTTATTCAGGAACTATCATGATTTCATGACATGATGCAAAATTCCAAGTGAGGACTGTCACGTTTTCATGACATGCTATAGAGGTCAAGTTGAGGACTGTCATGATTTCGTGACATGCTAAAAAGCTCGAAGTGAGAACTGTCACGATTTTGCGACATGCAGCAAAGGGAAGAGTCTACAGAGAAGAGTGTATGGAAGTGAAAGGCGTCATGATTTCGTGACATGTTCCAATTTCATAGGTGTAAGGCAAATAAAAGCTTAAGGCAGCGAAAGTGTCGTGATTTTGTGACATGTTTCGTTTTTTCTAGTGCAAGAAGAAGGCCATGAAGACAAAAGGGTCACGATTTCATGACATAGATGAAGATGACGTCAGAGAAGGAGATGTGTCATGATTTCATGACAAAAGCAGAGAAGAAGGCAATGAAGACTAAAGTGTCATGATTTCATGATAGGAGTGAAGATGACGTCAGCAAAAGTAAAAGTGTCACGATTTCATGACAAGGACATAGCCAAGGTAGACAAAGGCAAAAAGTGTCACGATTTCATGATAGCAGGCAAAAGAAGGTGTTCGATAGGCAAAGGTGTCACGATATCGTGACATGTTGTAGTTTCACGGTAGAAGCTATAGGTGAGTTCCAGAGGTGGTTGAAGGACAGAGTTAACTTTGAGTCGACAAAGTTAAATGCTGACGTAAATTAGGGCATGCAACCGACGAAGTTAGGGTTTTGCAGCTGACGTAGTTTGAGGATTACAGCTGACTAAGTTTGAGAGTTTTGATCATGAAATTTATTCTATAAAAGGAGGGCTGTTTTGAGATTGAAGGGATTGAATGTGTGTATCGAAATTGTGCAAGTTAAGTCCACGGTGTGTAGAGACCTAGTCGAATCGATTAGTGCGAAGTGTGCGAGATGCAGCCATAACAACGCAAATAGCATAGAAGTGGCGAGTTGATGCGCACTGTGAGAAGTTCGATCGTAGAGTGTTGAATGCTGCTATGTTTGCGCAGAGGTGCAAAGGTCGATGTTCGATCGAGTGCAGCTGTAATTGCGAAATAAGAGCGAAGGACTATGTTTTGCAGAATAGAGGAAGAGGACATTTGTGCTAGACCGAAGGACTGTGTTTAGTGCAAATTCGAGGACCAGCTTTGAGGTGATAGAGTTGAGGACAGAGGTCTCCAGCCAGAGTAGGGAAGACAGGTGTCTTCTGTGGATAGAGTTCCACTTGCTAAGGGCAGAAGAGGCAGAGGTCTTCTAGAGGATCACCGACCGGAGCAGAGTTAGGGGAAGGTATCTCCTTTGAGCAGAGGCTCATAAACATTGTAATTGGGAAGGTTTCCCAAAGAATTTGAAATAAAATTTTAGAGAAAATTTTTGTGGACGTAGCCCAACCATTCTGGGTGAACCACGTTAAAAATGAGTCTTCTATGTGTGATGCTTTCTGTCTTGTTTAATATTGTGTTGATGCCACTGCTATCTGAATTTAAAATTATTAAATGGTTAAGTCTTATACTTGTTCACCCCCCTCTCGAGTATAAGTTCATGTTCTTCAATTGGTATCGAGCAGGTCACTCCGAAAGAGCCTAACGACTTGGAGAAGGATCTATCGGAGGAACATATAAATTCGAGAAAGAAATGAAGAGATTGAGTTCGATCTCAAAAGTGAATTCTTCTTGGCCTTGAGAAAGCTTGAGAATCTCAGGGAAGAGAATTCTGTTCTCAAGCATAAATGTCGGGGAAGAAGAGATAGCAAGATCAAAATTGTCTCAAAGTGTTATAGATTTCAAAATTCTAGCTGAAGAAGGGAAGAAGGTTGAACAGGTTCTAACAGAGGCTCTAAAAGGAAAGGAAGGCGATTGTGAGAAACTAGAAGAAGAGATTATGTCTCTTAGAGTGAAGTTGGAACAGTTGACTCTCAGATAGAATATTCCATGTGAAAAGAAGGATGGTATCACCATTCATGAAATAGGGTCTTCGAGCAAGATCAATCTTCATCCTGAAGAGCAGTGGATTCCAGTTGATCGCAAGAAGAACAATCATCCAAGGCATCAAAACAAGTTACATAATACCTTCCATGGCTATTGTTTTTCCTGTAAGAAATTTGGTCACATAGCTATGCATTGCAATAAATCTCTGAATAGCCATAGTAAGGAAAATGTTAACTCATTTGCACCTCTTATGAATAAAAATATCATGTGTTACAAGTGCAAGAATTTTGGGCATATAGCAAGGATGTGCAGTTTGAATAGATTTAGCTTTGAGTTCACTAAAAAGAGGAATGAGATCAAATCTAAGTCAATGATAGTTCAAACTGCTTTTCATGCTCAAGACAAAGTAGAAAAATGGTATCTTGATAGTGGTTGTTCAAAACATATGACTGGTGAAAAAGAAAAGTTTTTGGTTTTCAAAGAAACAAACAGAGGAACAGTCAGTTTTGGAGATAACGAGTCCGCAAAAATCTGTGGTAAAGGGACTCTTAGTTTGGATGGGAAATCCAAAATAGAGAATGTGCTCTATGTAGAAGGCCTAAGACATAATCTTCTTAGTGTGAGTCAACTTTGTGATCAAGGGCACATAGTATCTTTCTTTTCAGATAGATGTGAGATAAGTAAAGAAAAAAATGGAAAACTCATTGCTAGTGCTACAAGGACTCCAAACAATCTTTACATGCTAAGTGAGATAAAAAGGGAAAAGTGTTTTATAACTCAAGAAGATGAGAGTTGGTTATGGCATAAAATATTGGGACATTTGAGTTTTGATAATCTTGTCAGTATTAGTAACAAGGAAGCGATCGAGAGACTTGCCTAAAATAAAAAGGCCCCATAACATCATTTGCGGTCCTTGTCAACATGGTAAACAGACCAGAACCAGTTTCAAATCAAAAGGGTATACTTCTTCCAAACCATTGGATCTTATTCATACTGATTTGTGTGGCCCCACCAGAACTCAGAGCATTCAGGGAGATAGCTACTTCATGTTGTTTATAGATGATTATTCTAGAATGACTTGGGTTACTTTTCTCAAAGAAAAATCTGAAGCTTTTAAAAAATTTAAAGCTTTTAAAGAAATGATTGAAAATGAGACTGACAAGAGAATCAAATGCTTAAGATCAGATAGAGGAGGAGAGTTCACTTCAAATGAATTTGTGGAATACTGTGAGCAACACGGAATCAAAAGAGAATATTCAGCAGCAAGAACTCCTCAACAAAATGGAGTAGTTGAAAGGAAAAATAGAACTATTGAAAATATGGCTAGAGCAATGTTAAATGAGTCAAAACTTTTAGATGGCTTTTGGAGAGAAGCAGTAAGTACAGCAGTCTACATCATCACCAGGGCTCAACTCAGAGTCAATCATCATAAAACTCCCTATGAGTTGTGGAAAGGAAGACCAGCTACAGTAAAATACTTCAAAGTGTTCGGGAGTAAATGCTTCATCAGAAGAGAAGATCAGAATTTGGGTAAGTTTGATCCTAGGTGTGATGAGGGAATTTTTCTTGGATATTCCAGCAAAAGCAAGGCCTACAGATGCTTCAACAAAAGAACTCATACAGTTGTAGAGAGCATGAATGTAACAGTAGATGAAAAGACGGGGATAAGAGAACCAATCAAGGAACTCGGTGATGAAATCTGTCAAGAAGAATTCAGAGAGGTGTCGGATGAAGAAGAGGAAAGACAACAACTGACTTCCCAAAACTCCTTCACGGTATGTTCAGAAACATCATCCCAAATATTTGATCATTGGTGATCCAAATAGCAGGCAAATAAGAAGAAGAGTCATTCCTTCACATGATTCTCGCGAATGTTTCATTGTTATCTCGGATTGAGCCAAAAAATTTTAGTGAAGCATGTACGAGATGAGTCTTGGGTAAAAGCAATGGATGAAGAACTAAATCAAATAGAGAAAAGTGAAACCCGGGATTTGGTTCCAAGACCTAAGGACAAGAATGTCATTGGCACAAAATGGATATTCAGAAATAAACTCAATGAGGATGGAAAGATTGTCAGAAACAAAGCTAGGTTAGTCTGTAAAGGGTATGCTCAAGTAGAAGGTGTTGATTTCGAAGAGACGTTTGCGCCTGTTGCTCGTCTTGAAGCTATCAGAATGTTTTTGGCCCTTTCAAGCTTCAAATATTTCAAGGTATACCAAATGGATGTAAAGTCGGCTTTTCTAAATGGGGTGTTGGTAGAAGAAGTCTACATAGAACAGCCAGAAGGAGTTTCTCTCACAGAACAGTCGACTATGTGTGTAAGCTGAAAAAGGCCTTATATGGATTAAAGCAAGCTCCAAGGGCGTGGTACTCAAGACTTGACAGTTATCTTCATGAGCAAGGCTTCAGGAAAGGAGTGGCAGATAGCAACTTGTATATTAAGAATGAAGATGATAATATGTTGATTATAGTTGTCTATGTTGATGATATTATTTTTGGGGGAAATAATACTCAGATGTGCAAAGTTTTTGCTAACACCATGCAGAAGGAATTCGAGATGTCTATGATTGGAGAGCTGTCATTCTTTTTAGGGCTTCAGATTGCGCAATCAAAAGATGGTATATTTCTCTCTCAAGAAAAGTATATCAAAGAAATGTTGAAGAAATTTGGGATGATGGACAACAAACCCATGTGTACTCCTATGATTACAGGGTGCAATCTGAGTAAAGATGATGAATCTCCAGCGGCAGATCAGAAGTTGTACAGATCTATGATTGGCAGTTTACTATACAGTACAACTACCAGACCGGATATCATGCAGGTTGTTGGATTAGTTGCAAGATTTTAGGCAGCTCCAAAAGAATCTCATGTTATAGCAGTCAAGAGGATATTCAGATATTTGAAGGGTACTATGGACTTTGGGCTTTGGTATCCCAAAGGTGATGATTTCACCCTCACAGCCTATACAGATGCAGATTGGGCAGGCAGTATTGATGATAGGAAAAGCACTAGTGGTGGAGCATTCTTTCTGGGAAAGAGTCTGGTTTCTTGGCTAAGTAAGAAACAACCTTCAGTTTCCTTATCTACACTAGAAGCTGAATACATAGCAGCAGTGGCTGGGTGCACACAAGTTTTATGGATGAAAACCACCTTGGAGGATTTCAAAGTCAAGCATGAACAACCCATCTCCATTCTCTATGATAATACAAGTGCCATAAGTATTTCTAAAAATCTAGTAATGCACTCAAGGACGAAGCACATTTCCATCAAATATCATTTTCTAAGGGAGAAAGTGCAAGAGAAGCAGGTCAAGCTAGAGTATGTGCCTACTAAAGAGCAGATTGCAGATATCTTCACCAAACCTCTTCCAAGAGATACGTTTGAGTATCTAAGGGAGAAATTGGGAGTTGTACTCTCACCTCAGAATTAATCACCTCATCGGGAGGTGGGGGAGGGACCAAGCCAAGAGGCTCTTTCTTAGTCCCGAGTCCCAAAGGTGGCCCTTTGCCATTGATGACAAAGGGGGAGAGATATGAGTAAGGGGGAGAGCTTCATAGTGAAGAAGAGAGCTTCAAGTCAGGGGGAGCAAAAACTTCTAAGGCAGATTCTCAGTTGTTGGATCAGTTGGTTTCAGTTTTGGCTCTTGACTAGTGTTTTCAGTTAAGGTTTGCCATCAATGACAAAGGGGAGATTGTTGGCAATTTTGGGTACCTTGGGTACATTGCCTTTGCTCTAAGTGTAGATGTTGTCATTGATGTCAAGAAGGTCTTGAAGCAATTTGGTTTGATGTCAAAGAATGTGTTTTGATGAAGGTTTCAGTTTGGAAAGTGAGTTTCCAAGAAGATCAGAGTAGCCCAGTTGCAAAAGATCAAGAAAAAGACAAGTAAGAAAAAGTATGTAGGCGGCTGGAAAAACTGTCACGATTTCGCGACATGTTTTAGGAGAGAGAAAGTGCTGGCAAAACTATCATGATTTCGTGACATGTTTGAGGAGAGAGAAAGTTCTAGCAAAAATGTCATGATTTCGTGACATGCTGGAAGAAAGAGAAGAAGCTGGCAAAACTATCGTGATTTCGTGACATGTTGGCAGAGAAAGAGAGCAAGTTGGAAAGTGTCGCGATTTCGTGACATGTCGCATTTTCGTGACTCGAAAAGTGCAGGAAGGCAGAGAAGGAAAAGTGTCACGATTTCATGACACATTGCCAAGAAAGTTGTATGGACAAAAAGGTGTCACGATTTCATGACATAATGTAGAAAAGAGAGTCCGTAGTGTGAACTGTCATGATTTCATGACAAGATCGAAGAGAGAGAAAGTTATTCAAGAACTGTCATGATTTCATGACATGATGCAAAATTCCAAGTGAGGACTATCGCATTTTCATGACATGCTACAGAGGTCAAGTTGAGGACTGTCACGATTTCGTGACATGCTGAAAAACTCGAAGTGAGAACTGTCATGATTTCGTGACATGCAGCAAAGGGAAGAGTCTGCAGAGAAGAGTGTACGGAAGAAAAAGGCGTCATGATTTTGCAACATGTTCCAGTTTTGCGGGCGTAAGGCAGAGAAAAGCTTATAGGAGGAAAGTGTCATGATTTCATGACATATGCTATAAGCCTAGAAGAAGGCCATGAAGACAAAAGGGTCATAATTTCATGACATAAGTGAAGATGATGTCAGCAGAAGCAGATGTGTCATGATTTCATGACAAAAGTAGAGAAGAAGGCCATGAAGTCTAAAGTGTCATGATTTCATGATAGGAGTGAAGATGACGTCAGCAAAAGTAGAAAGTGTCACGATTTCATGACAAGGACGTAGCCAAGGCAGACAAAGGCAAAAAGTGTTGCGATTTCATGACAGCAGGCAAAAGAAGGTGTTCGACAGGCAAAGGTGTCACGATATCGTGACATGTTGTAGTTTCACGGCAGAAGCTACAGGTGAGTTCTAGAGGCGGTTGAAGGACAGAGTTAACTTTGAGCCGACAAAGTTAAATCTGGGCCGACGTAAATTAGGGCATGCAGTCGACGGAGTTAGGGTTTTGCAGCCGACGTAGTTTGAGGATTACAGCCGACTAAGTTTGAGAGTTTTGATCATGAAATTTACTCTATAAAAGGAGGGTTATTTCGAGATTGAAGGCATTGAGTGTGTGTATCGAAATTGTGCATGTTAAGTCCACGATGCGTAGAGACCTAGTCGAATCGATTAGTGCGAAGTGTGCGAGATGCAGCCATAACAGTGCAAATAGCGCAGAAGTGGTGAGTTGATGCGCACTGTGAGAAGTCCGATCGTAGAGTGTTGAATGTTGTTGTGTTTGCGCAGAGGTGCAAAGGTCGATGTTCGATCGAGTGCAGTTGTAATTGCGCAATAAGAGCGAAGGACTATGTTTTGCAGAACAGAGGAAGAGGACACTTGTGCTAGACCGAAGGACTGTGTTTAGTGCAAATTCGAGGACCAGCTTTGAGGTGATAGAGTTGAGGACAGAGGTCTCCAGCAAAAGCAGGGAAGACAGGTGTCTTCTATGGATAGAGTTCCACTTGCTAAGGGCAGAAGAGGTAGAGGTCTTCTAGAGGATCACCAGCTAGAGCAGAGTTAGGGGAAGGTATCTCCTTTGAGCAGAGGCTCATAAACATTGTAATTGGGAAGGTTTCCCAAAGAATTTGAAATAAACTTTTAGAGAAAAGTTTTGTGGACGTAGCCCAGCCATTTCTGGGTGAACCACGTTAAAAATGAGTCTTCTATGTGTGATGCTTTCTGTCTTGTTTAATATTGTGTTGATGCCACTGCTATCTGAATTTAAAATTATTAAATGGTTAAGTCTTATACTGTTCACCCCCCCTCTCAGTATAAGTTCATGTTCTTCAACATGGTAATCCTTTCAACATTAGTGTAGATGATCATGACTTACCCAAGATCATAAAGAAACGTTTGCCCAAGTTTAAGCATAATGGCACAATATTAGCCCAGGAGCACATTCAGTATTATGTGGATATCCTAGTTAGATGGAATGTCGAACACAAGGATGTGACATGTAGATTGTTTCCTTGGAGCCTAGATGAGGTGGCATATGATTGGTACATCAATTTACCCACTGGATCTATTATGTCTTGGGCCCAATTAGAAACTGCTTTTATCAATCAATTTAGGTTGCCCATTGATCTTGTCATGATTTATCAATAATTTTCTTCTTACAAGAGGGAACCTAATGAGCCATTGAGAACTTTAAACATGATATTTTTAAATCTCTATGCGGGTTGATTGTTCCCTATACTATTGAGTAAAGTGGTGCTCTTAAAATATACTTTGGGGCATTGGATCCCTTGCTTTTCATGTTCACTAGGACAAATCCTTTGGTCACTAATCTTACCTTAGCCTACATGGAAGCTATGATTGTAGATCAAAAATTGAGGCCATAGGATTATGGGATGGAGAAATTGCCTATGGTAGGACAACTAGGGGATTACAATCAAACCTCGGTGGTAAACCAATCATGGGCAGAATAGAATTTGATGTCAAACATTTTGGCCCACAATCAATTTTATCCTACCGTACCCACTCATGCTCCCACATGCACTTATATGATTACATCTATCCATCCAACCACTCCATGGTTATATAATCATGTGGTAATTCATGGAGCCATTACAACAAGTGTTAAGGCATTACCTATTGATATCAATCCAACTAATCCTACTAATTCTACCAATAAACCAAAAGAGCTTGTATCATAAATAAAAGAGTAAAAAGAAGTTGGTGAAGAAGTTAAGTAGAGATGTGGTTCCATTACAAAAACAAGCACATCAATGTAGGAAGTAAATTCATGATACTAATCTTAATGATATTCCATGTCATACTCCTTCAGATGATAGAAGAGTTCTAGATGTGACTTACATTAAAGTAAATACCTATTCAGAATTCCCTGAAGAGCATGAATATTTTGGAGAATAAATTCTATGGATGGGTAACAAGAAGTTGGAATCAAATGATCACCATTTTATTTGGGAAATAAAGGATTTAGAATCATTACCCATAAAATGAGGATTAGGATGAATAAACTCATTAGGATATGATTTGGTCATGTTTACTCACAAAGGAATATTGGGGCAACTATTTGGAACAAGATGTAAAAATTGATCCCATTTTAGAAACCCCTAAATCATCAAAAGTGGTTGAAAATGAGTTTGGAAGTAAATCAATAAATGAATTTGAAGACATAATAGAATTTCACCACTTGTTCTCAAAAGATACTTTGGATGATATTGTTGACACTGATAACCAAGAAAACCCATACCTTCCAAATTGTGATGAAATTGAATTTTGGGTTACAAATTGAATTATGATCTTGCACGTTTGAATACAAAGAGTAACCCATTTTTGGAAATAACTGAACCATCTAAGGAAGGTGAAGGTGAGTCTAAGGATCAACCCATTGATGAATTTGAATAATGTGAAGGTATAGTTGAGCACTACACCCCAATTTTGTAAGATGATCATTGTTGGTGGAATAAATGAAAAATATTTGCTGCTCTTTCTAATGAAGCACTCACTTCATCTGATATGTAGGATAAGTTGCAAATGCTAGTTTTACAACTTAAAGAAAACAACTCTCAACTATAAGAACAAAGGCCTCAAGATACCTATCTTGATGATGCTCCAAATCATTCTCATGAGACAAAGATCGAAGATACTAAAATTGATATTCTTTTATAAAATGGAGGGATCCTAGAGTGGACTAGTTTTGAAACATGTGATGAATCAGGACCTTCCATAAATTTGAATGAGGATAATACATCTGCTTCCTTACATGAGGATGTTACAAGTCCTATACAATTTGAAAAAGTTCTAGAAGAAGGTTTTGAATATCATCAATTATTGGTAAGTGACAATGATGCCACTATTACCATGGATAAAGAATAAGAACCATTTACTTTGGTCCCCTTTGAGGGATATGGAATCAAAAATATTGATCCACCTATTGGCTCTACAATATCTATGCCATCGCAAAATGAGATGATTTCAAAACTCGAATGGTTTGGGTTTGATATCATTGATGATCTAATTGAAAATATTATGTTATCTAAAATAATCCAAGTGATTGATCATGGATATGTGTTAATTGACCCATCCCTAGATAGACAAGACTCATGGTTTGAAAAGTATGGACATGTTTTTAATTGGGTGCCTAATTTTGGTGTCTTTGATAAAAAGGTCATGGACAAATAAGAAGTGCTACATCATGAGGATGATAAAAATCATGAAGAAAAGAGAAATATTACAAATGCTCACAAAGGTTTGTCAAATGAAAATATGCAAAAGGTAAAATCTCACCCTTTATGTCCTGTCATTTGAATTTCAGGTGATGGCTTGCTTAATTGCTTTTTGGATTCAAATTCTATTAATGATGAAATGCCATTTGTGGTTGATAAAGGGTTGGACTTAATTTGTCCTCACACCACTAATGAAAATGTTTTGTTGAATGAAAAATAAATTGATAGGTTTGAAGTGTTAAATCAAGTTCATAATCAATTAATTATCGAATCTAGGAAACAAACTTATGATGATCCTCATTTAATAAATATTCTAGATACTTGCAAGTGGTTGCATAAATTTGATTGGCCTACAAATTTGAAAAATGATTTGGCTTTAAAAATTTTAGAAATAGGTTCTTGTTTGCTAGGTATCATATTTAAAAGAGAAAGCTTATTTATAAGTCATGAGTTGAATTGTGAAATTGACATTGTAAGAAATAGAAAAGATAAAATTGAATATCAATTATTGTCTTATCAATTTAATGATTTGAAGCTCACCTATGAAATTACTAAAGCAAATTGGTGGGGTGAGTGAGGTAAGTTGAAGATTGTTATGTGGTGTGGCCTAATCTGGTTTTCATTGGATTTCTATAAAATTTTGTTTGTGTATCATGTCATATGTCTTTTGAAGTGTGCTAATCACGTGTGGGATCCAAGGAAGTGATAGTTCAAATCTTTGCATTATTTTGTACCATATTGTACATTTGTATATGGATTTTGGATTTTTTACTTTTGGTTTGTGTTTTCAAGTTTGGTGTTTTGGGTTGTCCCTTTTTTTGAGGTAATGTTTCGTGGTCGCTAACTTATGGTCTCTAGCTCACTTTTGAAGATCCTTTATTTAATAGGTTGGAGTACTTGATCTGAAAACTGATGAACTTGAGAAAAGGGGGATGAGTTATTTGGTGATCATGCTCAGATTTTAGGACTAAAATGGTGGAGAGTAGAACAATGAAATATTTTGCTAAAGCTCCACATGTAACTCACATATTAAAGGGTATTTTTAGAAATTATGAAGGATGAAGTTGTCTTGATTTGTAGATTAAGGCAAAAATTCAACACACTCTATTTTTATGCTTCCTAACCCTAGTTATGCCTGATGCTTTGTAAAAGTTATATAAATACAAGCTATGCAAAATTTGATTGAATTTGTCATCTAGTCCAGGAAAACTCCACTGGGGCTATAGACGCCTGACTGGCAGTGGGGCCTTGGCATGAAAAAGCTTGATTTATAATAAAATAGAGAAAAAAAAGAAAAAAAAAAGAGAGGAGAAAAATAAGAGAAGAAAGAAAAAAAGCACTGAAAAGCTTGATCAAATTAGTCATAAAATATAGATAAACTCTACTGGGGCTATGGATGCCTGACCGGTAGTAGGGATCTATCTAGACATATCTTGGATAAAAAGGAAGGGCTTTGCAAAGCATTAATCAAACACAAGGGTGTGTTAGATAAACCCTATTGGGGCTATAGATGCCTGACAGGTAGTAGGGCTCTATCTGTAAAATATTTCTTCTATGAGCCATGCTTCATAGCCTAAATGTGAATCAAATGATGGAATTTAGAAGATTTTTCAGAGATGCAAAAATGAATCACTTTTACACACACTAAGCAAAGGTAGATGTATTAGTTGTTTTTTTCTAAATATTTTGACCCCCACTTTCTTGAGACGTTGCTAAATTATTGTCTCGCTAATCTTGTGTGTTTTAGTTTCAAGTTGGGTACTTATCGAAATGCTTAGAAGCATTTCCCAGCAGAGTCACCATTTTTTGTGGTTGCTCCACAATGTACCCCCAAAATTGGGGACCCACCTTTTCATTTTTAATTTTGAGAATTTTGGTATCCATGGAGAGATGATATTAGTAGGGCCTATATTCGGTATGCGCCTTTTAGTTTCCAAGGGACCTTGTCAAGTAGCATTGTTTGTCCTTTTTCGTCCTCCTTGGGAATGGAGATAGTTTTGGTGTGTGTCCTCTTTGTCTTTGGTTGGAAGGTCATTGGTTAGTTCCATCTTGTTGGTTTGATTGGGTTGCATTGTTTGTCTTGTAATGTTTTGATTCATTTGAATGTTGTGAAATTAAATTAATTAAAAAATTCTCAAGACCATTAAATAAAATATTTTTCTTGATAATAATAATGAGAAGAAACAAAACATTATTATATATGTATATATTATATATATACATATAATAATAACATAAAAATAAGAAATATATAACATATATTTTTAAATATATTATATATATTCATGATGAAAATAAAATTAAAAAAAACATACAATAATAAATATATGTTTTTCATGTATATATAAATCTACGAAAGAAAATAATCATAAAAGAATTATGGATTTATATTTTTGTAAAATATATAATAAAAAATATATATAATAATAAAAAATAAATAAATAAGTAAATAAATAAAAAATATGTTTCACAAAGTGGTCATGCTTTATAAGATTTTATATATGTATAGTAAAGAAATCCCATAACAAGGAAAATAATTGGATTTTTATAATTTAGTTGATTTTAATAAATGTTTTATTTACATGTAGGTTAATGGGCAAAACATGCTTAGTGGACGCAAGACATGGACATTGTTGATTGTGGCGGAGTGATGTGTGGTAAATCCTAACTAGACAAGGGCAAAAGTGGCTACGGAGAACGAGCAATTTACAATAGGATAATGCTACAAATGTGAATGTGGGATTGATCGGTGATCTGGCAGTCTCATCAGCGTTGGTCAACGGATGATGTGGAGGTCTCATTAACATTCACCGGTAGAATTAACGGATAAAATTTATGGACGAAGAATCCTATCGAAGGCGTAGAAGGCGATAGTTTTTAGAATAGCGTCAGAGGATGCATAGATCGTGACCAACAAGATGAATGCGAAGACATAATGGATGTGGCAATATCCCGAATGCAAGGGTATAAGTTGACGTCATGACCAATGGAGAGCGACCGAGCAGTAGTGTTGTGGATCGAGTAGGGGGTAATCAGACGAAACCTGATAGAAGAAATTCATGAGTCGATGCCAAGGTGTGCTAAAATTATCGAATAGCAGAAGAGCATCAAAAATTTTAATGAAAAGAAGATCAAGTCATGATGTATGGATTGCTAGACGCAGTCATGATGGGTTCTCTCGGACATCGAAAGGATGTCATGTTTGGCTAGTGTGGAAAACACATGCATATACGTGGTTGGAATATCATTTTGGATGCCTACGCGGGTGCAATAGGATTAGTAAGACACTGTGGGGTAGAATGTGGAAGTCGGCTCCTCGTATATGACATAAAATAAGCCTTCGATACAATAAAACATCATTGAATACTATGGTGCATGCAGATTAATGGATGGCCATTAGGAAATGATGGAAAGATAGCCATTTTCAAAAGATTGTTCATCTCACGCAAATGGGGCCATTTATTCTCAAAGAAGAATTATTTTCATTTCCATCCTCTACCTTAGTTACACAGTGATATAACGAGGGACGAATGATATTTATTAAAACACAAAATGACTCAAAAGAAGATAAAAGCATTGAACCGTATGTTGCATAGGGCATAATGGAATGTACGAAGCCAAGGCCAAAACAAAACTTTTCGAAACCCAAGCAACAAGAAAAGGAAATGAACCGTAGCAAGACAACAAGATGAAGGGTTTTTCCACTAGGGAAGACATTTTGAAATGGGAGAAACAAACAATTTTTTTTAAAAAAAACTTGAAAAACTAATGGAAATGCAGGAAATGGGGCTGGAAATTTTAGGAGGCCACATGCTGTTGGAAAATGATGTAACAAAGATGTTTTTAACACAAAATATGCCAGAAATTTGCATTTAATGTGCAAGAAAGGAGTTTTATTTTGCATGCATGTTATAATTGCTTATTTTTCTCTTTTTGTGTTTTAAGCTTATAGACGGTGTTGAATGCATTTTTAATGGTTGCACCAACGAAGGTTTAAAACATGAAATTTATTTGTTCTTTCCCTTAGAAGCTCGCACCTAGATTATTTAGAGTTGTGCAAATGCAGATTCGGTAAACTAGGTTGCATGCAAGATTTTCTCACATCTTCGGTTTTGCAAAAATTGGGTGGCAAAATACTGGCGATATTTTGCATGTTTATGTTTCAGTTTTCTATCATGTTTTCAAATTTCATTTTTTCATTTTTCTAACTTTTTTATTTTGCAGATTTTTTTTAATTTTCAGGAATTAAAATAAAATTTAAAAAAAAAAAAAATTTAAAAAATAATTACATGGTTGTGAAGAATTATGTATAATTTATCATCTAGTGCAAATTTGAAGTCATTCCGAAGTCAGGTTGATTTTATAAATTTTTTAAAAATGATAATTCTATGCAAATTTTTATAATTTCGAAATTTTAAAAATTCCATTTTAGAGGTAAATCATATTTTTAAAGTTGGTATTTTCATTCAAAAGCATGAGATGACATTTCTTTCATGAAAATTTCAATTTTATTGAAAGGGGGTTAATTTTGTGGCATTTAATAAGCTATCATTTTTTGAGCAATAAATGCACCTTTCTTCATGAAAATTCTGATTTCATTGAAGAGAGGTAATTTACCATTACACCAAAGGTCTTTGTTTAAAAGCATGAAATTATTTCTTCTTAATGAAAATTAATTTCATTTAAGAGGGATAATTCATTATGACATTATGAGGCTATTATTTTCAAGCAATAAATTGGTATCTCTTTATGAAAATTAATTTCATCAAAGAGGAACAATTTATCAATTATATCAAAGGTTATCTCTATCTTCATGATAATAGGCTACATTTAATGAGCCTATTTATCATTTTGGGATTCACATTCATAGATAGATTTTAATATTCTATTTCATATTTTAAGTAGGAATTAATGCAAGATAAAACTTGTTTAAAATCTACTTAATAAGGAAGATAAAATCTACTTTAAAACATTTCAAGATAAAAGGAATTAAGGCTACATCATGGTCATATGAGGGTCAATTCACATTTACTTTTATTTTGGTTTCATGAAAAATCATTAATATAGCATGGTAAAATAAACCAACACATGCCCCTTGTTAATAGTTACTTGCAATCACTAAGGTGTTCCTAGCATTTCATTGATATTTTATTGAGATTACTAATACACATGTGCAAATGCTAATATAGCGGAGACCTTGGAGAAGTTGTTTTCTTTAACTTATTTGCAAGAGAGGGTTTTGGGATCAAAAATCTAAGGGAGAGTGTAATTTCACAATTGCGTAAAATTACCACCCAATAGGTACAAAGAAGGTCAACAAATAAAACAGATCTTTGTTTTGAATAGGTACAAAAGAAACAATAAGAAGAGTCAACCTCAATTTTTGAAGAAGAAAAAACTTCTGAAGAGGACAGTGTAAGAGAAAGTGAGACTTTTGAGGATGAGTTGGACAACATAAAGTTGAACAAAGAAAGGAACAATGTACAAATAAGAAATAAATGGAACATGAACCAACACAGGGTAAAAGAGACCAAGAGACCAATGAGGTCAAGGTAAGAAAATTTCAAAGGACGATGTTTCTCATGTCATAAATTTGGGCACAAGGCTTAACATTGCAGGACACATGAAAGACATGAATATGGGAACTTTAGAAACAAAAAACTTTTTTATGGGTATTGGTACTCATGTAATCATTTTGGTCATAAGGAAATGAATTGCAGGGTTCATGACAGGAATAGATATGGCTTCACCAAGAGAAATCCCAAGACATTTGCACCTCCAAGTAATAACAATATTAAGTGTTACAAGTGCAATAATGATGGACATAAAAAAAAGTGGTGTAGAGAAAAAATTCTAGAGACAAACGAGAATAGGAACATTCAAAGGAATCAGAAGGATCAGATGAGAAGGAAAGTGGAAAAAGATAAATATCAGTGCATGCTGGGAGTAGAAATACTCCCACCCCAGTTTTAACCACCTCAAAAGGAGGTGGGGGAGGGGCTAAGATAAGAAACTCATTCTTAGCCTCGAGCCCCAAAGGTGACACTTTGCCACTGATGTCAAAGGGAGAGATATTTGAGTAAGGGGGAGAGATTTTATTTAAGGGAGAGCATTGAGTCAGGGGCAACAAAATCCCAGTGGGGGAAGAACAAAAAAAGGTAAAATAAATTGTAAAAGGTAATTGGATTACCTTCAATGAAAAAGGGGGAGATTGTTGGATATTTTGAGTAGTTGAGTTGTCATTGATGTCAAGAGTGAGTTGTCATTGATGTCAAGAGTTATTTTCAGTGAGCAGTGCAAGAAGAAGCAGTTTCGCAATCAGTGCAAAAGGAAAATCTACCTCCAGTTGGTCAGATCCGATTCCAGGTGGTTAGATGAGTTTCAAAGAGCAATGAAGAGGCCCAAGAAAAATAATATTATAATATTTTATTATAATATTAAAAGGGAGATTTAAATTAATTATAAATTAATTTAAATAATTTAATTATAAATTAATTTATTAATTAAATTAATTAACTTCGAAAGTTATTAAGTTAATTATAGATTAATTATAATTTAATCATAAAATTAATTTATGTTAATTAAAATAACCCTAAGGTTGGGTTATAAAGATTATTTATTTATTCAAATTCAAAATTTGAATAAGGCACTGACATCTCTAAGACATTGGCCTTCGTGTATAAAATAAGGCAAGAACCTTAGCCAAAAACCCCCATGCATTTTATCGATTTAATCGAAGCTCCAAAATTCATGCGCAAGGAAGAGTAAAAGAGTTTTGTGTGTTTTAAAAAGCTTTCGGTGGTAGAGGATAGGACAAATAGGAGTAGGGCTCCTTTGTCCTCACACAATGCTATGTAGCATAGTTGGCAACATTGGGTGGTGCTAAGACTTGCGATAGGCTAGGAGAGCAGGGTTCGTACCCACCAAGTTCATTTTGCAAGGAAGAAGGGTGTTTGTTTTTTGTGCCATGTCGATCTAAAGGGAAGAAGAGAAAGGCTTGAGCATTCCCATTCATGTGTAGGCTCGTAGCCCACGTGGTGGGCAAGCACCTTGATAAGGCGCTCGACTGATAATGGTCTCACGTTCAAAACCTGCCAAAGCATTTTGTTTGAGATAAAAGATATGCATTATTGTGTTGTTAAGGTTGCATGAGGTATTTTAGATTTGTGAAGGTTGGGTGAAAATAAATATTTTGGAGAGTTATAATGTTTATTTTTAAATCTGATTATTGAGTATTTGAGGGAGATAAAAGGATAGGCAACATTATTTTTGAGGGTTTGATTGTGGAGGTTGTTAATTAAATATTGGAGATTATAAGGAGTAATTGAGTAATTAAATTTTATGTATGCTTTGATGATTGCTAATTTCAAGGAGTAATAAGGTGTATTTGAGTTTGATTATTTTTGTAATTGAGAAATATTTTTGAGAGAGTGTTAGTGTGATATGTTGTCATATAACCATCAAAATTGGCAAAGAAGAAAATTGTGTTTAAAATAGGTTTTTAAAGGCACTTCTTCATCAAAAAAAAATGTATGGGCACATATTCCTGGTCAATGATTGTTGGATGTTGTGAATGCTAAGTTGGAGTGAAAAGGATTGTTTGATAAGCATTGTTGAGTTTGATTGTTGAATATTTTTATGAGTGAGATTTGATGATAAAAACCTTGTTTGGTAAGCATGTTGGAAATATTGAGTAAAGCTTTCATATTATTAAACTAGGGTTTGTGCAAAGAACATGAGTATCATTGTTATGTTAAGTTGAGAACTATCTTGAATTAGTATTTGTGAAATATCATGAGTATCATTGTCATGTGAGATTGTTTGATAAATATTGTTGGAAATAATTGAGTGAGTTATCATATGCTTGGACTAGGGTTTGTAAGCAAAGAGTATTTCATTGAGTGATTGAATGAGTGGAGTTGATTAAGCCTAGGCAAGTGGAAGTGTTGAAGTGATAGTTCTAATTTTGTGAAATAAATTGTTCTATATCCTAAATTGATTTGGTAAAAGAGATTGGAAGTGGTTGAGTATTATTGTGAGTAAGAAGCATATTGAGTATCTAACAATTCGCTATATGTTTTTGTAATAAAAAAAGAGAGAGTGAAACTAATTGAGCATTGTTGTGAGTGTGAAGCATATTGAGTCTTTAACAATTATCCATATGTTTTTGTGAGATTGGACAAGTTCTAGTGAGGACTTATTGAGTAGATTTGAGGTAAGTCTTTGAGAAGACTTGTTGAGAAGATTGGACAAATTCTAGTGAGGACTTGTTGAGAAAATTTGAGGTAAGTTCTAAAGAGGACTTGAGGATATGTTAGTGTGAGATTTTGTGGAAGCTTACAAGGTAGATTTGAGATAAGTATTTTAGAAGATTTATGACAGAGTTGATTGATTGATTTGTTCAAACCTTGAGTTAAGGTTTGGGGAAGATATAGCAGATTTTATTTGAGATTAAGTCAAGCTTTGTGTTAAGACTTGGGGACATATTTGTGCTAGACTATAGGACTATGTTTAGTGTAGATTTGAGGATAGATTTTGGTATATATTTGAGGATAGGTTTGTGCTAGACCAAAGAAAAATATTGAGCAGATTTGTGCTGGACTGAAGGACTGTGTTTAGTGCAAATTTGAGACAGAGCTTAGATAAATATTTGGAGGTGATAGAGTATAGAGGACGATAGTCTCTAGTGGATAGAGATCCATTAGCTAGGGTAGTGAGGATAGGTATTTTGATTGAGGATATGAGTATTCAGTGGATAGAGATCCATTAGCCAGTGTAATGGAGGTACCAATTCTTCTAGAAGATCACCAACCAAAGTAGAGGAGAAAGGATTTATCTTGTGGATACATATCCATGAACTTGATTAGGGGATTGGTTTCTCATTTGGACAAAGGTCCATAAACATTGTAATAGGGAAAGGTTTCCCAAGAGATTTGTTGATAAAATTTTAGTGAAATATTTTCTCCATGGAGTAGCCCACATTGGGTGAACCACATTAAATTGATGTCTCTATTGTGTGTGGTGATTTGTGCATTGCTTTGATTAATGTTGTTGATATTGCTATTGATATATTACATAATATTTATTGGGAAAGAAAAGTAAAAATTTGTCTTATATTGTTGACCCCCCTCTCAGTATAAGCTTGTGTTCTTCATGTTTTAGGTGTTATAAGGATGTTGATATATAGTTTGAGAGTTTGGTTTCAATGGAGGTTAATTTTTTAATTTTTTTTTTCCAAAGTACTTATAGCAAATAAGAGAAGATGTTTGAATCCTTATGTCACCTTGAAAAGCAGCCCTCTTTGTGACTCCCACTAATCCACCGTGATATACTAACCAAAGAATATTGCTCCCCTAAGGTTTGTACTTCTCCTAGTAGGATTAACAATTGGTTATGTTCTTGTTATCTTAATTTAATGTGATGTAATCTAAGCAAACAAATTAGATGATATTTTTTTGGTTTAACAAACTTTTAACTTTGTTAAGGCAAAAGGAGTGTTCACATTAGGTTCACCAAATATGTAGATGCAAGGAAAAATGATGTCATTGATTTTCCTCTTAAAGTCTAATTTAATGTCAAGTGTGCATGGGGGAGATTTACTGGAATATTTTCTTCCCCACTTGAGGGTATCTTTCCAAAGGAGACCCCAAGAATATGAAAATATAAAACACAAATAGGCGCATACTCAATGCTTTCTTCTCACACCTTGTAGAATTTGATGTTATGCTTGTTTGATAGATGTTTTATGGGTTTATTCAAATAAAACACCTACATTTTTTTTTTATCGTTATCTATCTTGATAATTTTTCAAGCCTTAATTATTATTAAAGACCTATAAGTAAATGATCATATAAATGCAATGCTAACTATTTTATCACACAAACGGAATAATACAAGATCCATATTATATGCTTTTCAATTTTGGATGAGTTGACTAGGAGATTTTGGTATTCCAAGATAAAAAAAGAGAAGATGCAAGAAGACAAGTTAGCCTAAATGCAACTAAATAATTTTTTATTCTTTGGATATAAAATTAGAAATGGTCAAGAAGGTAAGATTTAGTCTAATTTTCCTTGATTTATTGATTTAGGTGTGTTTTGTAAAGAAATTGAGACATTTTGTAAAGCAATTAAGGTGTTTTGTAAAAAATGGGTTTCTAGTTAAGATTCCTTAATTATCCAAATTAAATGTGATTTTATGATACAAAATACTATAATATAGAAGAAAAATATAGAGAAATGAGAAATGCAAGGCTAGGGAAGTTCCAAGTGGCAGAATTATCTCTTCTAGAGATTTTTTTCCTAATTCACCACTGAAACTGCCAAATTCGCCACTATGCCAAATTCACCATTAGGACTACCAATTTTGGTATTTGCACAAAAATACCAAAAAAAAGGTATTTTTTCTTTGGTGATCTTTCTGAGAGCTATATAAGGTAGGAAAATTTTCTAAACAGTTGATCATACCCCCTATTAATGAAAACATTGAGTATGCTTACCTCATGGAATGGATTTTTGGCCTTTTTCCAAATTCACCACTAGTTTTTGCCAAATTCACCACTGGAAAATTTGGTTAGTGGAAAATTTTATTTTGAGTTTTTTTTTTTGTTGCTAAATTTATCCATGATTGTGTAGGGTGGCAAATTTGGTCTAAAAATGCGATTTTGAAGGTTTTAGGGGCTATTTTGAGTGGATTTTGATGGGGTTTTGGGCTGAGATTGTGGGGGAATGATCTGAATAATGTTTTATAAGTATATGAATAACCAAATCAGATATCTAAGCCACTAAATTATGCAATTTAATGACTAATTTGAAAATACATGTAAAGAAAATAAAAATGCCAAAGATGACTGAAGATTTGATTAAACAAGGATGTAAAAAGGTGAGAAATGGATGCAATGAAGTTAGGAATGATATGAAATAAATAATTTAACATATATTGAAATAAAATTAGCATTTATGTAATGAAATATAATTAAATTTCTAATATAAGGAAGTGCTGCCCAAGATTTAAAGAATCTACAACAACAAGTAAAAGAGTAAAGTGATTGAAATTGTAGTTAAAATAGGGGTATAGAGGAGTGAAATATGTATGAAATGATGCCAATACTGATGTATGGTATCCAATATAACATATATTAAATCAAACTAGCATTAATTAATGAACATTTAGTATGAATTTTGAGATATGTAAAAATGCTACCCGAAAATTAGCAAATCTACAACAATGAATAAGAAAGGGATGGAGGTTGTGATAGAGGGTAATTGAAGCTGAGAAAGAGTGTGAGATAACAAGGCAAAAAAATCCTTGTATCCATTACACTTTTCCTTAAGATATGAAATAACAAAGTGATTTATGTATGCAATATAAAACTACATACAATGCATGAAAGAGAGATTGCTAAAATGAAGGCTATACTCAATTTTATAGTTGCAAATAAAAGTAACATGAAATTAGATTAACATGGAGGATATTAGAGGATGTTAATATGATGAAAATATAATTAATATTACTATAAAAATAGGGGCAACAAACAATGTAATACAATGTGCGAAGAAGAAGTGCAAAAAAACCATGCAAAACATAGGATTAGTACCAAAATGTAGAAAGCAAATAGATGTAAGCCTGAAAAAGAAATGTTAGATGATAAATTAAGATGATATTATTGAAGGATATTCTGAAAAAACAATATTAGATAGCTGCAAACACAGTTTTAGAGGGCTGCAAACAAATATTAGAACCTTGCAAAGAAGAATTGAAAGCATAAAATGTAAAAATGCCAAATGGAAAAGCGTAAGTTAGAAAGGCTACAACCTAGAGGAAAAAATATAGTGAAGCAAATATGAATAGAGATAAGAAATAAATTGGGAGATCTATCTTCCTTGTCTCCAAGGTGACCTCATTGCCCCAAGTCTTCCTTGCCCTTCTTGGCTTACCTCCAAAATGCTTGTAGACTGCCTCAAAAGCTTAGGAGATGCTTCAAAATGGATAATGCTATGGAATAAGAGTTTAGGAGGAAGGTGATAAAAATATTAGTAGAGTTTAGATACAATAAAATGTGATGTCAAATGCCTACCTAAGGGGCTCCTTAAATAGGAGTTGGAAGATAAATTGTGGAGAAATTTGGATAAGATCAAATTAAAAATTATGGATTTGGTGCATTGTATCTGGGATCAATGGCATAGGATAGAAGAAGGTAATGTGCATGATCCTAGTTCATGCTAAAATATTTTGGGTCATTTGGCCAAATTCACCAGTATAGACCAAAATTTCCACTAGAAAATTTGACGACTCAAGTGGTAAATTTGGTCATGAGGCCAAATTGACTTTTTAAATCTTGAAATTTGAATTTTTTCCAAATTTTCCACTAGCCAAATTTACCACTAGTGAATTTGGCTGGTGGTGAATTTGGTTCTAAGTTTATTTTGATTGTTAAAAAATTTATTTTGTTGTTTTTCAAAATTCACCACTCATCCTGCCAAAATCACCACTGGAAAATTTGGTAAATGTTGAAAATGATGCCCAAAATGTTGAGGAATTGTTATATTGAAGTTTTGTAACATTTACAACCAGTTTTGAGAAGTTTCAACTAGTCGGTGTGTCAAAATTGGGTGTCTACATACATCAATAACATTAGCATAAGTTATTATTAGTAATAACAAATATTATGCAAGCATATTCTTTCTCCATCCTTTATCATACAATATTTCAATGCAACTATCAATGTGTAGTATTATATGTGAGAGTTGACAACCTTACTTTATATTAATATTTTATTAATGGAATACCTATAGGATATATCAGATAGAAAATATGAGAGAAAATTATACTGTATAAGTTGGCGTATTTTATAGATCTTAGTTTAAATTCACATTAATAGTATCACTTCACTAATACATAAAGGCCTTCTCTAAGTTCAAACAATGACATTTCATTACATCCTTAATATAACCACTCGATATTGTAGATGGTAATATTAAGAACTTATATAAGTTGCCTAAGACATTAAGACTTAATATGTGCTTCAATAATATTTATAGATTTATAATACAATTTGATATCACATATTTCTTATATTTAGATTCATTATACTTATATAGGACATAAGTATTTTATAAGAGGAAGATAAGCATATAACAAGATAAAAATTTTAACACATATTTTCACCAAATATTATCTCATATTTGATCAATTAATTCTAGAACAATTCTCACACACACCTATATTTTCCATCATGAGCTTACATACAACATGCATATTTAATGCATCAATATATCTCTTTGTTTTCAATACTCTTTTATATTTTATAGCTATTGGTGTTTCACCTTTAGTTGTCTTTTCACCTCCTTACATTATTATGGGAGATGTGAGTTTATAATTCTCATATGGGATAAATTTTATCAATATCCCAATAATTACAAACATAAAATGATTGCATAATTCTAAATAATGTAATAGATTTTAACACCCCCCATATTACATTATTTGGTATAGTTATCATTACCTCACCATGCATTCATGAGTGGTACTCTAAAACTATTATTTGACACTATCTCTGGATCTCACTCTTGATTTCTTAATTTATCTCTAACTCTATTTTATCATTGGATGGATAGATTTTACTTTGTTATCTTTGGCTCTTCTAGCTCTATATCAACTACATCTAAGTAATATCCACTAGTACTACCTCTTTGGTTAGTCCTAGGGTCTACATCTAGGTCAATATATTTGGGTCAACCTATGGATATTCCATTAGGTCACCACCTCTAGGAAATTACCATTGAAATATATCATTTGAATATTTCACATAATGTTTCACTATAGGTCCTATTCAAGCACTGGTTGGGTTATATTCATTTTTAGGCTCCTATCCTTACATGCTCTTCTAAGCATAACCTAGGTCATATTTTGACACTAAATCACTTATCTCAAGCTTTCAAAGATATTTTTCCATGGGTAAACTTACATTCTTCACATTCAACAAACTATGATGTTTTTCAACCACCAAACTTGGTCTCCTTCTATAGAAACTATTAAACATTATTTTTTATCTTATCATAACCACACACATACATCCATCCATAATTCATTTTTATCTTTTTAGTCACTTTTTCTTTGCACTAGCACTTTATTTGAGAGTGATTATACCCTTTATAATTTTTACAAGAATGCAGGTTCCAACACCTAGCTATTACATGTCTACCTCTTCCACAGTGATTGCAACAACTCACCCTAGGAACTTTTGCATATGATTTTTTTTTTCATAATTTTTCTATTATTTTCACCTATCATAATTTTAGTGGCACTACTTCTTTTATATTTTACATAGGATTTCCTTTCACAAACTTGGTATCATTGCTTCTTGCTTGACCCGTATATCCAATGCCTTCATTATTTGGCCTTATCTAGTACTATGGGCTCTTTCACACCTTTCCCATTTCTTCCCAAACCTATACCATCATATCCTATTCCTATTAACAATATTAAATATATTACTTTGTTATGCCTTTCAAAATACCTAAAATTTGCATCACCATTTTAAATGTTATTTAAACAAAAAAATTTCTTACTTTCACTATGGTCTTTGCCATTGTCACCAACATTAAAATGCCAAATATAATCATCACAATGACCTTGAATACCCTTCATACTAAGGAATATGGCAGTCCGGTTCTGCAAAAAATTGCATCCCTCCAGTATAGTCCTAAAAAACCCAGGAGCACTGTGAAGTCTCCTATAGATTTTGGCAATGAAAAAAGAAGAGGGAGAATATCAAATGCTGAGCATCAAAAAATTAAAACTGATAATGACATTGCCAATGGAAAATAAAGAACCTTATTTCAACAGGTTATTCCGGGTTCTGAAGACAACAAATTAGGAAAACCTGCTCAAGGGAGGGGGGGAGGAAGAAATCCTAAAAAATCTAAATAAAGTTCCTCTCATGGAACGTGAGAGGCCTCAATGGCTTGCCCAAACATAGATAAGTCAGTGCAATAATAAATCAAGTGAATCCAACTATTATCATGTTGCAAGAAAAAAAAATTGATGAGATTCAGTCAATAAAAGTAGCAAAAAAAAATTGGAATCAAGGGGAGATGGTTTGCAAATCAGCTAGAGGAGCGTCTGGAGGCCTTATGACTTTGTGGGATCCCTAGATAGTAGAAGGCGCCATTACTCAGAAATATGATAGGGTTATTAGTGTTTTATTTAAATAAATAATCAACAACAATTCGTGGATCCTTTCAAATATTTATGCCCTGACTTCAATTCAAGGGCTCTACTATGGGAGTACTTAGGCAATCTGAGTGAAATCTTCCATAATTTCCCCTAGATTATGGTTGGGCATTTTAACACTTCTATTTACCCTTCAAAAAAAATGGGTGGAAATGGACCACCTATTAGGAGCATGGATGAGTTAAATGACTTTGTGAACTCCAAAATGTTGATGGATGTAAAACTTAGAGGAGTGAATTATACCTGGAGCAATCAGCGGATAGGGTGTCATCTCATTCAAGAAAGTCTTGATAGTTTTTTCTATCAAAGCAGGTTACAACTCTATTCGGTGATTCTACCCTGTAAGCCATTCCTAAAATTACCTCTGATCATAATACCATTTTTTTGGAGATCCCTAACTCTCTGTCCTTCAATAAACCTTTCAGATTTCAATCTATGTGGATCAAACATTCTAGTTTCAGAGATAACTTAATTCAGTGGTGGCAACAGCCTATCATGGGTAGTGCAACTTTTAAACTTCTTTGGAAAATTAAAGTTTTTTAAGGAAAAGCTTCAAAATTGGAACAAAGAGGTCTTTGGTAACCTCTTTGAAAATAAAAAATAGGTTTTTTAAAGTTGAAAGATAATTGATCAGAGGATTTAACATGGTGATGCTGATGAAACTACTACTACCAATCATAGATCTGTACAAATTTTGATCTGTCGTTGGAGATTCATCATCTTTACTCAGATTGCACCCTATAATCATAGGAGTACACACGGGTTTGTTGTCCATCATCCCAAATTTCTTCAACATTTCTTTGATATACTTTTCCTGAGAGAGAAATATACCATCTTTTGATTGCACAATCTGAAGCCCTAAAAAGAATGACAACTCTCCAATCATAGACATCTCGAATTCCTTCTGCATGGTGTTAGCAAAATATTTGCACATCTGAGTATTATTCCCCCCAAAAATAATATCATCAACATAGACAACTATAATCAACATATTATCATATTCATTCTTAATATACAAGTTGCTATCTGCCACTCCTTTCCTGAAGCCTTGCTCATGAAGATAACTGTCAAGTCTTGAGTACCATGCCCTTGGAGCTTGCTTTAATCCATATAAGGCCTTTTTTAGCTTACACACATAGTCTGACTGTTCTGTGAGAGAAACTCCTTCTGGTTATTCTATGTAGAATTCTTCTACCAACACCCCATTTAGAAAAGCTGACTTTACATCCATTTGGTATACCTTGAAATATTTGAAGCTTGAAAGGGCCAAAAACATTCTGATAGCTTCAATACGAGCAACAGGCACAAACGTCTCTTCGAAATCAACACCTTATACTTGAGCATACCCTTTCTGAGACTAACCTGGCTTTGTTTCTGACAATATTTCCATCCTCATTGAGTTTATTTCTGAATATCCATTTTGTGCCAATGACATTATTGTCCTTAGGTCTTGGAACCAAATCCCAAGTTTCACTTTTCTCTATTTGATTTAGTTCTTCATCCATTGCTTTTACCCAAGACCCATCTGTACATGCTTCACTAAAATTTTTTGGCTCAATCTGAGATAACAATGAAACATTCACAGAATCATGTGAAGGAATGACTCTTCTTATTGTTTACCTGCTATTTGGATAACCAATGATTAAATATTTGGGATGATGTTTCTGAACATACCGTGAAGGATTTTTGGGAAGCAGTTGTTGTCTTTCCTCTTCTTCATATGACACCTCTTTGAATTCTTCTTGACAGATTTCATCACTGAGTTCCTTGACTGGTTCTCTTATCCTTGTATTTTCATCTACTGTTATATTCATGCTCTCTACAATTGTATGAGTTATTTTGTTGAAGCATCTATAGGCCTTGCTTTTGCTGGAATATCCAAGAAAAATTCCCTCATCACACCTAGGATCAAACTTACCCAAATTCTGATCTTCTCTTCTGATGAAGCATTTACTCCCGAACACTTTGAAGTATTTTCTTGTAGCTGGTCTTCCTTTCCACAACTCATAGGTAGTTTTATGATGATTGACTCTGAGTTGAGCCCTGGTGATGATGTAGACTATTGTACTAACTGCTTCTCTCCAAAAGCCATCTGAAAGTTTTGACTCATTTAACATTGCTCTAGCCATATTTTCAATAGTTCTATTTTTCCTTTCAACTACTCCATTTTGTTGAGGAGTTCTTGCTGTTGAATATTCTCTTTTGATTTCATGTTGCTCATAGTATTCCACAAATTCATTTGAAGTGAACTCTCCTCCTCTATCCGATCTTAAGAATTTGATTCTCTTGTCAGTCTCATTTTCAATCATTTCTTTAAAAGCTTTAAATTTTTTAAAAGCTTCAGATTTTTCTTTGAGAAAAATAACCCAAGTCATTCTAGAATAATCATTTATAAACAACATAAAGTAGCTATCTCCCTGAATGCTCTGAGTTTTGGTGGGGCCACACAAATCAGTATGAATAAGATCCAAAGGTTTGGAAGAAGTATACCCTTTTGATTTGAAATTGGTTCTGGTCTGTTTACCATGTTGACAAGGACTGCAAATGATGTTATGGGACCTTTTTATTTTAGGCAAGTCTCTGACTGCTTCCTTGTTACTAATACTGACAAGATTATCAAAACTCAAATGTCCCAATCTTTTATGCCATAACCAACTCTCATCTTCTTGAGTTATAAAACACTTTTCCCTTTTTATCTCACTTAGCATGTAAATATTGTTTGGAGTCCTTATAGCACTAGCAATGAGTTTTCCATTTTTTTCTTTACTTATCTCACATCTATCTGAAAATAAAGATACTATGTGCCCTTGATCACAAAGTTGACTCACACTAAGAAGATTATGTCTTAGGCCTTCTACATAGAGCACATTCTCTATTTTGGATTTCCCATCCAAACTAAGAGTCCCTTTACCACAGATTTTTGTGGACCTGTTATCTCCAAAATTGACTATTCCTCTGTTTGTTTCTTTGAAAACAAAAAACTTTTCTTTTTCACCAGTCATATGTTTTGAACAACCACTATCAAGATACCATTTTTCTACTTTTTCTTGAGCATGAAAAGTAGTTTGAACTATCATTGACTTAGATTTGATCTCATTCCTCTTTTTAGTGAACTCAAAGCTAAATCTATTCAAACTGCACATCCTTGCTATATGCCCAAAATTCTTGCTCTTGTAACACATGATATTTTTATTCATAAGAGGTGCAAATGAGTTAACATTTTCCTTACTATGGCTATTCAGAGATTTATTGCAATGCATAGCTATGTGACCAAATTTCTTACAAGAAAAATAATAGCCATGGAAGGTATTATGTAACCTTGTTTTGATGCTTTGGATGATTGTTCTTCTTGCAATCAACTGGAATCCACTGCTCTTCAGGATGAAGATTGATCTTGCTCGAAGACCCTGTTTCATGAATGGTGATACCATCCTTTTTTTCACATGAAATATTCTGTCTGAGAGTCAACTGTTCCAACTTCACTCTAAGAGACATAATCTCTTCTTCTAGTTTCTCACAATCAGCTTCCTTTCCTTTTAGAGCCTCAGTTAGAACCTATTCAACCTTCTTCCCTTCTTTAGCTAGAATTTTGAAATCTATAACACTTTGAGACAATTCTGATCTTGCTCTCTCTTCTTCTTGACATTTATGCTTGAGAACAAAATTCTCTTCCCTGAGATTCTGAAGCTTTCTCAAGGCTAAGAAGAATTCACTTTTGAGATCAAACTCAATATCTTCATTTATTTCTGAATTTATATGTTCCTCTGATAGATCCTTCTCCAAGCTGTTAGGCTCTTTCTGGAGTGACCTGCTTTGATACCAATTGAAGAACATGAACTTATACTGAGAGGGGGGGTGAAAATTATAAGACTTAACCATTTAATAATTTTAAATTCAGATAGCAATGGCATCAACACAATATTAAAAAAGATAGAAAGCATCACACATAGAAGACTCATTTTTAACGTGGTTCACCCAGAAAGGTTGGGCTACATCCACAAAAATTTTCTCTAAAAGTTTATTTCAAATTCTTTGGGAAACCTTCCCAATTACAATGTTTATGAGCCTCTGCTCAAAGGAGATACCTTCCCCTAACTCTACTCTGGCTGGTGATCCTCTAGAAGACCTCTGCCTGTTCTACCCTTAGCAAGTGGAACTTTATCCACAAAAGACACCTGTATTCCCTACTCTGTCTGGAGACCTCTGTCCTCAACTCTATCACCTCAAAAGCTGGTCCTTGAATTTACACTAAACATAGTCCTTTGATTTAGCACAAATGTCCTCTTCCTCTGTTCTACAAAACATAGTCCTTCGCTCTTATTTCGTAATTACAGCTGCACTTGATCGAACATCGACCTTTGCACCTCTGTGAAAACACAACAACATTCAACACTCTACGATCGAACTTCTCACAGTGCGCATCAACTCGCCACTTTTGCATTATTTGCGCTGTTATGGTTGCATCTTGCACACTTCGCACTAATCGATTCGACTAGGTCTCTATGCACTGTGGACTTAACATGCATAATTTCGATACACACACTTAATGCCTTCAATCTCAAAATAGCCCTCCTTTTATAGAGTAAATTTCATGATCAAAACTCCCAAACATAGTCAGCTGTAATCCTCAAACTACTTTGGCTGCAAAACCCTAACTCCGTCGGCTGCATGCCCTAATTTACGTCAGCCTAGATTTAACTTTTTCGACTCAAATTTAACTCTGTCCTTCAAATGTCTCTGGAACTCACCTATAGCTTCTACCGTGAAACTACAACATGTTGTGATATCGCGATACCTTTGCCTGTTGAACACCTTCTTTTGCCTACTATCACAAAATCGTGACACTTTTTGCCTTTGTCTGCCTTGGCTATGTCCTTGTCACGAAATCGTGACACTTCCAACTTTTGCTGATGTCATATTCACTTCTGTTGTGAAATCGTGACACTTTAGACTTCATGGACTTCTTCTCTACTTTTGTCATGAAATCATGACACATCTACTTTTGTTGATGTCATCTTCACTTATGTCACAAAATCATGACCCTTCTGTCTTCATGGCCTTCTTCTAGGCTTGCACTAGCGAAAACGAAACATGTCGTGAAATTACGACACTTTCATTGCCTTAAGATTTTCTCTGCCTTACGCCTATGAAACTAGAACATGTCACAAAATTATGATGCCTTTCACTTTCGTACACTCTTCTTTGCAAACACTTCCCTTTGCTGCATGTCATAAAATCATGACAGTTCTCACTTCGAGTTTTTCAGCATGTCGTAAAATCATGACAGTCCTCAACTTGACCTTTGTAGCATGTCACAAAAACATGACAGTCCTCACTTGGAATTTTGCATCATGTCACAAAATCATGACAGTTCCTAAATAAATTTCTCTCTCTTCGATCTTGTCACGAAATCGTGACAGTTCACACTGTGGACTCTCTTTTCTGCATTATGTCACGAAATCACGACACCTTTTTGTCTGTATAACTTTCCTGGCAATGTGTCACAAAATCATGACACTTTTCCTTCTCTGCCTTCCTGCACTTTTTGAGTCATGAAAATGCAACATGTCACGAAATCGTGACACTTTCCAACTTGCTCTCTTTCTCTGTCAACATGTGAAATTGTGACAGTTTTGCCAACTTCTTCTCTTTCTTCTAGCATGTCGCGAAATCGTGATAGTTTTGCCAAAAATTTCTCCCTCCTCAAACATATCACGATAGTTTTTCCAGCACTTTCTCTCTCTTGAAACATGTCACGAAATTGCGACAATTTTTCCAGCCGCCTGCATACTTTTTCTTACTTGTCTTTTTCTTGATCTTTTGCAATTGGGCTACTCTGATCTTCTTGGAAACTCACTTTCCAAACTGAAACCTTCATAAAAAAACATTCTTTGACATCAAACCAAATTGCTTCAAGACCTTCTTGACATCAATGACAACATCTACACTTAGAGCAAAAGCAATGTACCCAAGGTACCCAAAATTGCCAACACATGTATCCCATACCACTTTCCATTATTTATAGTCATTTGGTTAGATTGTGATGTGATCAACAATAACAACAACCAATGATTATTAGCAACGCCTCCCAATAAAAATGTTCTCATAAAATAGAGACAGTTAGCATTAACCAAGAGATATGTATCTATTAAACCATGAAATTGAAGAACATTCTCAAATTTGAAAAAAAGTTAGTATTAAACACATCATCAAATAGATAATGTTAGAATCAATGAAAGTGATCAACAAAATCTCATTAGTCAAGACTAATGTATTTAAATAAATATTTCAAGTGACATGAACAATTTAGAATCTAAATAGTAATAAAATAAATAAATTCATATCCTCCTAGCTCCCAAAGTGTTGAATGCTAGAGGAAGCCAAATATGCTAATCAAATGAACTTGAAATATTTAGCAATTAAAATTCTTGAGTAACCATGAACTACCCAAAAGCATTAGATCAATGAATACCAATTCATGAATTGCTTAGCATAAATAAAATAAATTAAACCAATTCATGCCCTCCTTCTAGCACCAAAATGTTGAGTGGTAATTTTACCCAATTGTGAAATTACACTTTGCCTTAGAGTTTTGATCCCAAAACCCTCTCTTGCAAAGAATTTAAACAAAAAAACTTCTTCAAGGTCTCTGATATATTAGCATTTGCACATGTGTATTATTAATCTCAATAAAATATCAAGAAAATGCTAGGAACACCTTAGTGATTGCAAGTAACTATTAACAAGGGGCATGTGTTGGTTTATTTTTCCATGCTATATTAATGACTTTTCATGAAATCAAAATAAAAGTAAATGTGAATTGGACCTCATATGACCATGATGTAGCCTTAATTCCTTTTATATTGAAACATTTTAAGGTATATTTTATCTTCCTTATTAAGTAGATTTTAAACAAGTTTTATCTTGCATTAAATCCTACTTAAAACATGAAATAGAAGATTAAAATCTATCTATGAATGTGAATCCCAAAATTATGAATAGGCTCATTAAATGTAGCTTATTATCATGAAGATAGAGATAACCTTTGATATAATTGATAAATTGTTCCTCTTTGATGAAATTAATTTTCATAAAGAGATACCAATTTATTGCTTGAAAATAATAGCCTCATAATGTCATAATGAATTATCCCTCTTAAATGAAATTAATTTTCATTAAGAAGAAATAATTTCATGCTTTAAAACCAAGACCTTTGATGTAATGGTAAATTACCTCTCTTCAATGAAATCAGAATTTTCATGAAGAAAGGTGCATTTATTGCTCCAAAAATGATAGCTTATTAAATGCCACAAAATTAACCCCCTTTCAATGAAATTGAAATTTTCATGAAAGAAAGGTCATCTCATGCTTATGAATGAAAATACCAACTTTAAAAATCTGATTTACCTCTAAAATGGAAATTTTTAAAATTCCAAAATTATAAAAATTTGCATAAAATTATCATTTTCAATTTTTTTATAAAATCAACCTGACTTTGGAATGACTTCAAATTTGTTCCAGATGATAGATTATACATCATTCTTCACATCCATGTAATTATTTTTATCATTTTATTTATTTTTTATTTTTATTTTAATGCCTAAAAATAAAAATAAAAAAATATAGAGTATGGAGAATACTATTGAAAACAACCGGTAGAATACGAGAATAGACTGGCATTCTGTGCAAAATGCAAAAATCAAGGATATTTATACAATCAATGCCCTAACCTGACAATGAATAAAGAAAATCAAAAGCAGGGAATGCTAGACAGAGGAAATTTGAGAAGTTTCCCTAGTAGAGGTGATTTCAATCAGGCAAACTATGTCTACCAAAAAAATAAAAGAGAGGGTGCAGGGTCCCAACAATACAAAGGAAAATAATAGGTTGTTGGCAACCAAAATACTCAAGTAAGTTCCAATCTTCTAGTTTCAAATAAATTTTCAATTCTATCCAATATGAGAGTAGGAGGATTATCGGAAGACATTGAAGCCCAGAACCTTTAGGCTAACCTTTTCGACTCTCTAGAATATCCATCCAAGTCAGGATACTCAAACCCTAATGCTGAAATTACTATAAGCCTCGTGGGCATCACAAATCCAAACCCTAATGCCCGATCTCTATAATCCCCATCCAAGTTGGGATCCTTAAACCCCAATGCTAAAAATATTTCAAGACTAGTGGGCATCCCAAAGCCAAACCCTAATGATGAAGAACTTAGGAAGAAAGTTGAGGCATTGGAAAATAAAAATCTCATCTCCCTAACATCATCACTAGGATCCTTGTGAATCCTACTGAGGGGTTGTCTTGTAGACCAGGGTAATACAGGAAAAAAGGAGAATATTTGGATGTAGGGGTGGAGATATGTGAAACTATTCAAATTGAGGAATATGGTAGTCCGGTTCTGCAACAAATTGCCTCCCCCCAGTTTAGTTCTAAATAAACTAGGATCATTGTGAATTCTCCTATATATTTTGGTAGTGATAAAAGAAGAGGGAGAATATCAAATGCTGAGCATCAAAAAATTAAAACTGATAATGACATTGCCAATGGAAAATAGAGAACCTTGTTTCAAAAAGTTATTCGAGGTTCTAAAGACAACAAATTAGAAAAACCCCCTCAAGGGAGGGGGAGAGGAAGAAATCCCAAACAATCTAAATGAAGTTTCTCTCATGGAACATGAGAGGCCTCAATGGCCTTCCAAAACAAAGGGAAGTCAGTGCAATAATAAATCAAGTGAATCCAACTATTATCATATTGCAAGAAACAAAAATTGATGAGATTCAGTAAAAAAAAGTAGCAAAAAAAATTTGGAATCAAGGGGAGATGGTTTGCAAATCAGCCAGAGGAGCTTTTGGAGGCCTTATGACTTTGTGGGATCCCCAAATAGTAGAAGGTACCATTATTCAGAAATATGATAGGGTTCTTAGTTTTTTATTTAAGGAAATAAAAAACAATATGTCATGGATCCTTTCAAATATTTATGCCTCGACTTCAATTCAAGGGAGAGCTCTACTATGGGAGTACTTAGGAAATTTGACTGAAATCTTCCATAATGTCCCCTAGATTATGGTTGGGGATTTTAACACTCCTATTTACCCTTCAGACAAAATGGGTGGAAATGGACCACCTATTAGGAGCATGGATGAGTTCAATGACTTTGTGAACTCCAACATGTTGATGGATGTAAAACTTAGAGGAGTGAATTATACCTGGAGCAATTGGCGCATAGGGTGTCATCTCATTCAAGAAAGGCTTGAGAGTTTTTTTCTATCAAATGAGGCTACAACTCTGTTCGGTGATTATACCCTGCAAGCTCTTCCTAAAATTGCCTCTGATCATAATACCATTTTTTTACATATCCCTAACTCTCTGTCCTTCAATAAACCTTTTAGATTTCAATCTATGTCGATCAAGAATTCCAGGTTTAGAGATAACATAATTCAGTGGTGGCAGCAGCCTATTAGGGGTAGTGCAACTTTTAAACTTGTTGGAAAATTAAAGTTTGTTAAGGAAAAGATTCAAACTTGGAACAAAGAGTTCTTTGGGATTCTATTTTAAAATAAAAAATAGGTTGTTGAAATTTTGAAGATAATTGATCAAAGGATTCAACATGGTGATGTTGATGAAACTACTAGGCAGGAGGAACGGATAAAACTAGCAGAGTTTCATAACATTTTGGCCTGTGAGGAAATCTATTTGAGGCAAAAATCAAGGGCTCTTTGGTTGAAATATGGAGATTCAAATTCCAAATTTTTTCATGTCACCATGCTTAGAAATAGAAGCAATAACAAGATAATTTTTTTTAAAAAGGCAGATGGTTCTATTACTCAGGACTTAATAGAAATCAGAAATCACAGTGCAATGAGGAGGCCAAAGATATTCTCTTGCAATCCATTCCAGGTATAATAAATGAGGATATAAAACTTAAGCTTCTATATCCCTTTTTTGATGAGAAAAGTAAGGAAGCCTTGTTTAGCATGGAGCTAGACAAAGCCCTAGGACCCGATGGCTTTCCCCCTCATTTTAATCAAGATTTTTGGGACATCGTAAGTGAGGATGTAATTTTTGCTATCATAGAATTCCAAGAAAGCACTCATATCCCAAAATATCTCAACTCTACTTTTATTTATTTAATTCCTAAGAATAAAACCCCTGAATATATGGCTGACTTCAGGAATATATGGCTGACTTCAGGCCAATTAGTTTGTGCAATGTTTATTACAATATTCTAACTAAAGCCATTGCAAATAGAATGAGAGATGTTCTAACCCACATCATAGATCCATTCCAGGGAAACTCTGTCATGGGCAAGTCAATCTTGGATGGAGTTATCATAGTTCATGCAGCTCTACACTCTACTCATAAGACTAACAAGTCTATTTTTGCCCTCAAGATTTATATAAACAAAGCATTTGACAAGCTAAATTGGGAATTTCTGATTGTTATCCTCCTCAAGTTTGGTTTTCACCACCAATGGGTTAATTTGATCAAAGAATGCATTTCTAAAGCATGGTTCTCAATTCTGGTTAATGGAACAAATGTTGGTTACTTTCAAAGTCGTAGAGGAATTCAGTAAGGGGACCTTATCAACCCCATGTTATTCATCATTGTGGCAAAAGCTTTAGGCAAAACCATAAAAAATACTTGCAGTTCAAGGCTAATATCAGGAATCAAGGTAACATCTCTCACTAGGATTGTTTCTCACCAATAATTCATTGATGATACCCTTCTATTGACTAAGGCATTAGTGGTTGAGGCCAAAAGAATTAAATACATCCTGCAACTCTACGAGGACGTTGCTAGTCAGAAAGTTAATTTTAGTAAAAGCAAGTTATATTTCTTGAACACCCCCATTCAGAGGTAAGGAAGGATTGCAAAAATTTTAGGGTATGATATAGCAAACCTCCCCACTTCATATCTTGGTCTCCCTATTTTCATTGGTTCTCCGAGAGATTCAATGTGGGACAAGGTTATTGAAAGAATTCAAAAAAAACTTGTTGGATGGAAATGCCATCTTCTGTATCAAGCAGGAAAACTGATCCTCACTAAGGCCTCTCTTCAAAGAATTCCAGTATATTTACTCTCCATTTTAAAATCCCCTATGAAGGTTTTCCAAAAATTTGAGAAACTCCAAAAAGAATTTTTATGGACTAGATAAGAGGAGAAAAAAAAGATACACCTTGTAGGATGGACCAAAGTGTGCAGACACATGAAAAATGGGGGCTTAGGTCTGAGGATAATTGCTCATATTAATTTAGCTTTACTAGCTAATTAGGCATGGCACCTCATTTATGGTGAAGAAAATGAATGGACAACTATCATCAAAAGAAGGTATCTTCAAAATATGGAATTTATAAGTGACTCAGTTCCAATTAGAGGTTCTACTTTTTGGAAAGCAATTCTCAATTGTAAGGAAATCATCAAAAAAGGTTTAAGATGGGTTTTAGGCAATGGTGAGAGGATAAATTATTGGAATGATAGGTGGGCTAAGGATGAACCACTAATGCAATATCCTAACTTAGCTCGAATCAGAGATATCATGGAAGAACTCATTGGTAGAAAAGTATCTGATTATATGGTTGAGGACAGAGGCATAATTAAGTGAAAACAAATAAGGATTCAAGAATTTCAAGCAGAATAAATTGATCTTTGTAACATTCTCAGGTAATAGTTTATCCCCATGAGACCCAAGGAAGATCAAGTGACCTGGGCTCCTACAGAAAATAGGCAGTTCATTGTTAAATCAACTTACAAGCTTTTGCTTGATGACGAGGATTTTGTCCTCCAAAAGGACTTAGTTTGGATAAAAAATTTAATTCCAAAAATTATAGTATTTTCATGGTTCGTTATCCAAGAAATAATTCTAACCATTTATAATATGATGTATAAAGGTATTTGTATCACTAATCGTTGTTATCTGTGCAGGGCTAATTGGGAGACCATTTATCACATTTTCCTTAAGTGCCCTTTTTCCTTGACTATCCTAAGTGGGGTTTTTCAGGTCTTCAATATTTCTTGGGTTAAAACAACCATTGTACTTGATTTTTTCATCCAGTGTCCTTGCCCATTTTCTAGCCAAATACATACATGTGGAAAATTTGTCTCAATCACTATCTTTGGTAGGTGTGGTTATAAAGGAACCATAGAGTCTTTAATGAGTCTATCCATGATCATCAAACTATCATTGCCAAGATTCTATCCTTTGCCAATGATAATGTGAACCTTATCCATTTTGATAGTCGTAAACCTCATCTGTAGGAGACCACGATTACTCAATATTTAATCTTAACCCTTTTAGATGAGTCTGTGCCTAGGGTAGTCAACCCCAGAGCCAATGTTAAGTGGTCTCCACCTCCTCCGTGTTGGTTTAAGCTTAATTTTTATGGAGCGGCTAAGGACAATCTTGGAAGAGGAGGTGCTGGCGGTATTGTGCGAGATCATAATGGGAATATGATGCTTACATTTTTCAAATATTTGGGAACAAGGATGAACAATGAAGCTTAAGCTAGATCTATGTGGAGAGGCCTTCAAATGACTCAATACTTAGAAGGCAATTTTATTGTAGAAGGAGACTCTATGCATGTTATAAATCTCCTCAATAATTGGAAAACACCTCCTTGGAGGATTAAAACAATTGTTGAAGAGGCTAGGATCCTTTTCCAGGGAAGACAGGATAGAAAAGCCCAACATGTCTTTCGGGAAGCTAACAAAGTTGTTGATAAGCTGGCCAATTTGGGTGTCGATGGTGACGGGATTTTCAAATGGGAATACAATGTCCCGAGCAAATTAGAGGGGATTATTCAACAAGAATGCCAAGAATTATAGTTGAATTTACCAACAGGGAAGACACTGTAAGTTTGAAGGCTATGAGTATTCTCATCTCTTTTTTGAAATGGACACAATAAAAATTATCCGAGTTGTCAGTCTTGGTGGATGTTGCTTGGAAATACCACAAAGACTAATGGGGACAGTCACATGTTAGATAACATGGCTCCTAGTCATATTAGTAATTTGAAGTTGGTTGATAATCATAGGGAAGGAAAGAAAATACAATATAAGACTTCGAACCAGAGCCACGTGGACCACCAGATAGCCACCGCCATAAATCTAGTCAACAGGTTCACTTCTCCAAGGTTGATTGGCCAAGACAAGATATGGTCCAAAAGCATGTCATATACAAAATAAAGCAATTACCAAAGAATTATTAAGAGTAACTGTCAATACAGAGCTTGTGGAAGTTTTTTTCAGTACTCTGCTATGTGTCTGCAACTTTTTTTTTCTCCACTATTTCAAGGAAGGAATCTGTGTTTGTTTCTTTTTTTGTAATTATGATGTAGGTGTGTTTTCTTGGGGTATACCCAAAATTTTGTATGGGAAGTTTCTTTTTTTATAACAGGCTATGTGCCTTATCGGATGTAATGGCTTTGGCGGCATGTATATTTTACATATATAGGATACTTAATAAGGACATGTTCATCAACAACCCTAGGCTGATTTTTGTAAAATATTTTGGGTCAACCTGTAAAACCCAGTATTAATGCTATATTATCTTATCTACAAAAAAAAAAACAATGACCTTGAATACAATATGAAATGTTAGTGTCTCTTTCATCCCTAAAAATATGGCCATTATCATGACCACCACAATCATCTTCTATATAAAATTTATTCTCATTATCAATATTCAACTCATAGGTACCACAAGCTATATCTCTCCATTGAATAAGATAATATTTGTCACAAATATCTGCCATCAAGAACCTAAAATCACATGTATCACAACTAACATTTATCTTTTAGAGAAGATCACTTGTGTCACAGTGAACATCTACCATCATGGGCTTATCATTCAACTTATCAAGTATTTCAATTTGCTTTCTACATTGCACTTCAAGTATATCAAGAGTGAAAAGTGTCATACGCATTCTTCTTGTACCACCTATAGATATAATCTCAATATTTTTAAAGTATCCTTCACCAACTTTCTTGATTATTGTCTATAAATAAGATCTTAGTTTTTAAAATCTCCATCTTCACTATCTTTTAATGGCACACACTTTTGTACTTCACCTTTTATATTTATTTATTTTACTATCATCTTTATTTCTTGATTTTGATACCTCCTTGGCTATGAGGACCTTATATGTTGTTTTACATTCTTCTTTACACTCTGGTTCTAATTCACCCTATGCATTATACCCTTTTTGTAGTGGCCTTTGTTGTGATTTTTATCTTTGATATTGTATTTTTCCTTATTGATTTTGAGACTATTGATTCCCTTGAGGAGGTCTTCAAAATTAATTCCTTCGAGCCAAAGATTTATATTTACAAAATCTTGTACTATGTCCCTTTTTTCACAAATATGACAATACAATATTCTTATTTAAGGATTAATTTGTGATGAAGATGGAGTAGGAGTATTTAAATTGTTTTTGTGATTTATTTGTGGAGATAAAGTCATTGATAAGCAACTCATCTATCAATTGATTCTCCACTTCATATTGTTAAAGTATATTTACCAACTCCTCAAATTACAAACTTCTATTTGACACTTGGATAGATGTCACCAATGCTTTAATTGGTTTAGGGAGTGCTCCAAGTACAATTGAGACTACAAAATTATTTTCTATATTTTCTTCAATGGTGTTCAACCTTGATTTTAATTATTCAATTCTTTGAAGAAATTGTTCAATACACTCACCATATTATACCCTTAATGTATGGATTTGTGACTAAATATGAAGGGTTGTGATGTCATTTATTCCATCAAATATGGTATTAAATTTATCCCTTGTATATTTTTATGTTTATATATCATTGATATGTGGTTGTGTCTCATCAACCACTCCAAATGTAACAAGTATAAGAACCTGTGCATCCCCTTCTTGATAGTTTTACTTTGTTGTAGCTTCATTAGGATAAATTTTGTTACTAGTGACAATATCCCTGTGTTTTTTGATTGCAAGTATTGTTATCATATTTGTTTTTCATGGTGCAAGGTTTGGACCCTTTAACAATTGAGATTATATGAAAAATATTTTATATGTAGACATGGCAAAGGTTCCTTATATCTCCAAATGGTCCACTTTCCTGTATACCACTAGTCTAGTATATAAATATTTTCAATGTATTTACCCTTCTAATATACCCAAAAATATGTGGAAGAAGTCAGTCCTCTTGATATACACAACCATACATGAGAGAGACCTTAAGGTACATGAAAGAGATTGATACATGGAACCAAGGTAATACTGAAGAGAATGCATTCTATCAATGACACCTGCTTAAAGAGAAATCCTCATACGTCAGTGTAACTTCCCTATATGCTTGGATTTTCCTAATTTTATAATTTATGTCTAACAATAGTAATGAATAGGGTAATAAATGATGTGAAACAAAATATCACAACAATATGTCCTTATTGCTCGATAATTTATAGGATCTATGCCTAAAAATTGTTATGGTAGTTGTATTAGGCATTAGAGGTAGTAAATTGATGTGATAATATTGCCTATAAATGCAAGTTAGAGGTATTTTTTATGTCAAATTCTATGATTGTGCAAGGCCCATATTTTGATTTTTTTATACAAAAAATATTTTTGATGAGAAAATAAGGCGTTGTTGGTCATTCCCACAAATGCATATTTATGGAAAATATTATTACTCTCCTATGCCACTTTTATTTCATCACTAAAATAATACCCATAAAATAATATGCCTATACTTTTATTAAAAAATATATTTCTTTCAATTATTTGATCCTCTCTTTCTTAAGAAATATGAACCTACCACTTTTTCATGAAAATACATACCCACTTAAAAAATGCTACCATTATTTTTTAACCTCCTTAAATATGTATTTTAAATCTCTATATAATTTCTTTGAAAATATATTTTTTATTTTTGGAAAAAAATTTCCCCTAAGAGAATTGAACCCATAATCTTTTAAAAAATATATAGTTTCTCTTAAAAATGTCATGTCTCCCCTCGTGTAACTTATGTTTGAAAAGGAAAATATATTAATTTCAAGAATACCTCACTTTTGCTCATGCACAACTACATAATTTTGATAAAATTTTTTTAGAAAAGTGCAAGTTACTCATAAATTATCCTTTGTGATCTTTTATTTCCCAAAGCGCTAGAAGTTTTTAACCTTTTTGATCATTTTCAATCAAATTTTATTTGTATCTTCCCACTTGGTCCATACTTGTCATACCAATCTCTAGGTATTGGCCATTTTTTCACCATGACAAGAATTTCCCTCTTTTTTAAAATATTATACCATAATTGGTCCATGCAAATATTTAGAGCAAGGAAAAAAATTCTATCAATAGAAAACATGGATTAATCCACATCTCCTTGAGATAAAAAATGATATATCTCAGGTTAAAATAGGGAACATCTTCATTGAAAAATAATAATTTGTGTTTCATGTTGAAATAGGTATTAAAAAATAGTATTCAGGTTAAATAACAAAAAACAATGACATGAATCTCTATAGGGTCCAAGAAAACAAACCAAAATATTTTAGCAAGGAAAACTTGAAAAAACAATCTTATGGGAAAGTATATTGGAGTTTTCTAATATGTTTTAATAGAAGGTTATCTCCACAAGCCTTCTGATGAAGACTTTACATCAAGCAAGACCTACACAAGAAATTATAAAGGGTATGTCATCAAATGGTGATGATTGTCCCTTCACACATACCTCACAAACTCTTGAACAAGGCTTTGATATCACATGTTGGATATGGAGAAGATGAACTTTCAATAATATAAATATTTTAACACAAATATTTTTATCAACTACTATCTCATATTTGATCAAATAATTCTTCAACAATTCTCACACATCTGCCTATATCCGTTAGCTTGAGTTTGTATACAACATGCATATTTAATGCATTAATATGTATCTTTGTTTTCAAGATACTCTTTGATATTTTACAGCTCTTGGTGTTTCACCTTCAACTATCTTTTCATCTCCTCACATTCTCATGGGAGATGTGACTATTCAATTTTTATATGGGAGAAATATTTATTAATCTCCTAATAATTACAAACATCAAATGATTACATAACTTCAACTAATGTAATAGAGTCTAACAATAGAGGTGTTCTTGATTCATATTATTTCCATATTCCTATTTCAATTTTAATATGATATGAGATTATCCTAAATGGATTGATAATTTATCTCTTGTGTACATTCAAACCTTGATGCAGGAGCATCCAGTGGCACCTGATGCAGAAGCATCCAGTGGCAGGAGGGCCACTTCTAAAAATTCGGCTAAGGAGGGAAGACGTCGCGATTTCGTGACATGTCACGAAATTGCGACAAAAGAAGAAAGAGAAGTCAAGGAGAAAAATATGTCGCGATATCACGACAAAAAAAGTGTCGCGATATCACGACACAAAGTGGAGAGAGGAGCCAATGGAGAAAACGGTCATGATATCGCGACAGAAGATATGTTGTGATATCGAGACGCTAGTAGAGAACGAAGCCAGCAGGGAGAAGCTGTCGCGATATCGTGACAGCAAATGTGTCACGATATCATGACACAAGTGGAGCAGAAGAGTTAGAGAGGAGAAACTATTGTGATATCACGATAGAAAATGTGTCACGATATCGTGACACAAATGAAGCAAAGGAGTCAACAATGAAAAGCTGTCACGATTTTGCGACAGGTCGCAGTTTCACGACTAGAAGGCGAAGAAGGAGCCAAGGAAGAAATATGTCTCGATTTTTTTGACATGTCACATTTTTATGACCAGAGGGAAAGCGAAGGAGCCAGATGAGGAAGATGTCACAATTTTGCGATATTTCATGGTTTCGCAACCAGATGGCAAGTGAAGGAGCCAGAGGATGAAAGATGTCATGATTTCATGACATGTCACGGTTTTGCGACCTAAGGAAGAAAGAGAAAGCCGAAAGTTAAGATGTCACGATTTCATGACCTGAAGGTAGGATGAAGAGTGGAAGAGGAAGATGTCATGATTTTGCAACATGTCACAATTTCATGACCCGTAGAATAGAAAGAAGGTGTAGAGGAGAAGATGTCACGATTTTGCGACATGTCACATTTTTGTGACCCAAAGAAGAGAAAGGAGGCGAGGAAGAAAAATGTCGTGATATCACGACATGTCACGATATCGTGATTGAAAGAGAAAAGTATGGGCAAGAGAGGAAAGATGTCATGATTTCGTGACATGTCATGATTTTGTGACCCAAAAGCAGAAGAGCGTACGAAAGACAAAGATGTCGTGATTTCATGACATGTCACGATTTCATGACCCGAAAGCAGAAAGAGCATACGAAAGACAAAGATGTCACGATTTCGTGACACATCATATTTTCACGATGTAAGGATAGAGAAGGGGCCAGAGACCGAAAGGTGTTGCGATATCATGACCTGTCATATTTTCATGCCCGAAGGGAAAGCCAAAGATGAAGAGTTAGAAAGGTAGATGTTTCGAATTCTAGGACAACGAAGCGGCATGGGAAGATGAAATGAAAGGTTCTGGAAGAGGAAATGAAGGGCCACCAGCTGGAAATGAAGCGTCACCTAGGCATGCACAAGGGGTTGGAAAATGGTAGTTGCAAGTTTGAGAAACTGCAGTTGCAAGTTGCACAGTCGAGTTGTAGAGTTGAAGCAGAGGGCCACTAAGACCGGCTTGAGTGCTTTTCCTTCCAGAATTGCAGAGTTAGAGAACTACAATAGAGTGTGAGAAAACTAATCCAATGTGCTAGTTTCTGTAAAGATTGTGGGCTATAACTGTAAATCTTTGTAAGTTAATGAATGGAAAAGAGTGTTCCTGTTTCTTGTAAAGTTTGGTTTCAATTTTTTGAGTGAAAATTTGGATTTATAAGTTGGAAATTTTTTGTTCCCCATCAAGTGGTATCAAAGCTAGAAGATTCTGAGCATGTAATCAGAGCGCCGAACATGAGGCAGCTTACACCAGGATCTGTGGTTAAGATTTGTGAGAAGAGAGAAAGGAGAAGCTATGGTCACAAGGAGAACCTTGCTGAATGAGGAGGAAGAACTAGAACAGAGGAAGAGTCTGTTTCGCATAAGGTGCAAATGTGCAGGGAAGGTTTGCAATGTTATCATTGATAATGGTAGCACAAACAACTTAGTTTTAGAAGAGATGGTTACTAAGTTGAAATTGGAGAAGAAGAAGCACCCGCATCCATATCGGATTGCATGGTTGCAGAAAGACCACAGAGCGCTTGTTAGTGAACAGTGTTTAGTTAAATTTCATATTGGAACTTATCAAGATGAGGTTCTGTGTGATGTTTTGCCTATGGATGCTTGCCATTTGTTGTTGGGGAGGCCATGGCAATTTGACATAAGTGCAGTGTATGATGGTTATGCGAATACTTACTCTCTAAAGAAAGCTGGAGTGTGCCACAAGTTGAAGCCATTGAAGACAGTGGACGAAAAGGTGTGCAATAGTGCCAGAATCTGCCTGGTAGAAGACAATTTTTTTTTGGGCTGGAGATAGAATGTAAGCGGGCTACAGACGAGGAAGTGTGCAGCAGTGGTAGAATCTGTCTCGAGAAAGAAAAAAGTTATTTTGGCCAAGATACGGGGTTTAAGTGGGATGTAAAGACAGGTGCACATTTGGAGATGTTACAGAAGGTGACGACCGAACAACACAGAAGTGAAGATCACTTCTCCATCAACCCTGGGTGTCTGATGTAGGAGCATCTAGTGGCACCTGATGTAGAAGCATCTAGTGGCAGGAGGGCCACTTCTAAAAATTTGGCTAAGGAGGGAAGACATTGTGATTTCGTGACATGTCGCAAAATCATCATCAGAAGAAAGAGAAGTCAAGGAGAAAAATATGTCGCGATATCAAGACAGAAAAAGTGTCACGATATTGCAACACAAATTGGAGAGAGGAGCCAACAGAGAAAACTGTCATGATATCACGATAGAATATGTGTCATGATATCGCGACACAAGCAAAGAACGAAGCCAGCGGGGAGAAGCTGTCACGATATCGTGACAAGAAATGTGTCGCGATATCGCGACACAAGTGGAGTAGAAGATTCAGTGAGGAGAAACTGTCGTGATATCACGACAGAAAATGTGTTGCGATATCATGACACAAATGGAGCAAAGGAGTCAACAATGAGAAGCTATCGTGATTTCATGACAGGTCATAGTTTCACGACCAAAAGGCGAAGAAGGAGCCAAGGAAGAAAGATGTCGTGATTTCACGACATGTCACATTTTCACAACCAGAGGGCAAGCAAAGGAGCCATAGGAGGAAGATGTCATGATTTCATGACATGTCATGGTTTCATGACTAGATGGCGAGCAAAGGAGCCAAAGGATGAAAGATGTCATGATTTCGTGACATGTCACGGTTTCATGACCTGAGGAAGAAAGAGAAAGCCGAAAGCTAAGATGTTGCGATTTCATGACCCGAATGCAGGATGAAGAGTGGAAGAGGAAGATGTCATGATTTCATGACATGTCATAGTTTCATGACCCATAGAAGAGAGAGAAGGCATAGAGGAGAAGATGTCACAATTTTGCGACATGTCACATTTTTGCGACCCGAAGAAGAGAAAGGAGGCGAGGAAGAAAAATGTCGCGATATCGCAACATGTCGCGATATCACAACCGAAAGAGAAAAGGATGGGTAGGAGAGGAAATATGTCATGATTTTGTGACATGTCATGATTTCGTGACCCGAAAGAAAAAGAGCATACGGAAGACAAAGATGTCACGATTTCATGACATGTCGCGATTTCACGACTCAAAAGCAGAAAGAGCGTACGAAAGACAAAGATGTCACGATTTTATGACATGTCATATTTTCACGATGTAAGGACAGAGAAGGAGCCAGAGATCGAAAGGTGTTGCGATATTGCAACCTATCATATTTTCACGCCCAAAGGGAAAGCCGAAGACGAAGAGTCGAAAAGGCAGATGTTTCGAATACCAGGACAACAAAGCGGCATGGGAAGATGAAACGAAAGGTTCTTGAAGAGGAAACAAAGGGCCACAAACTGGAAATTAAGTGTCACCTGAGAACCTTTAAAAAGGAGAACAAAAGCATGCACAAGGGGTTGGAAAACAGCAGTTGTAGGTTGGAGAAACTGTAGTTGCGAGTTGCACAGTCGAGTTGCAGAGTCGAGGCAGAGGGCCACTCGGACCGGCTTGAGTGCTTTTCCTTCCAAAATTGCAGAGTTAGAGAATTGCAATAGAGTGTGAGAAAACTAAGCCAGTGCGCTAGTTTCTGTAAAGCCTGCGGGCTATAACTGTAAATATTTGCAAGTTAATGAATGGAAAAGAGTGTTCCTGTTTCTTGTAAATTTTGGTTTCAATTTTCTAAGTGAAAATTTGGATTTGTAAGTTGGAAATTTTCTGTTCCCCATAAAACCTTCTCATGTAGGTGGTTTTGATCTCTATAAATTATAATTAAATTCATTTTACACATATAAAATATCATTTTATGATTAGGAACATGTCAAATATTATCTATTATTTATCGTATATAATATCCATTTTTTGAATATTCTTTTTCTAATAATGTTCATTAATTTTCTAATTACAACACAATTTTTTTACCTTGGTATCAATACCTTTCTTGGGATACAAAACTTGCTTCATGTAGTAATATGTAGTTATTTATATGTTTTACTTTGATCATGTGCATATTCCACATGAGCTCATACCTAAAGGGTGCTCCTCCCTGTTTCTCCTCCTTTTCCATATCTAGCAAAAGGGGATTGTGATATGATCCTATTCTAGGCATACATGTAAGTCTATGAATACTGATTATACTTAGCCAACTATAAAAAATATGAACTCTATCTAGGTGCATTTGAATATGATTATCCCCCATCATTTTTTTGTCCATGTAAACTTACCTTTACACATATATAGGTCAATAAACTTTTTATTCTAAATAAAATGATTGAAGTCTTGCATACCTTGAGTAATGATAATCCTCCCTCCACTTTTGTCCTTTGTTCTTAAGACTGTATTGAAGTCACCCAATACCATCCAATGCAAATGAATGAAAAGACTCCTTTGAGAAGACAACTTATTCCATAGCTATAATCTCTCATGATTATCATTTTGAGCATAAACCCATGTCATTATCCAACAAAAGTTAGTTTTCTTATTCTTCAATTTGAATATACAAAATCTCTCTTCTTGATCAATTGAAGTTACTTCAAAATTCATTCTATCCCAAAAGATGCAGATACCTGTAGAGGTACCTTCTGTTGGGCTTATAATCCATTCAACATTCAACCATACCTCTTTCCAAATAATGTCAAGTTTTTTAGAATCAATTTTAGATTCTTAAATGCAAACAATATTAGATTTTACTTTTATGAGTATATTTAAAATAATTCTTATTTTCCCAAGAGAATTTAGCCCCTGTACATTCCAAGAAAGGATTTTCATTTTTTGGTTTTGTTTGATGGGATTTTCTTATTCCCTATTCTTTGGTATTTTTTGTTCTTCTTGTTTGGGGGCTCTTCCTTGCTTTATTTTCCCATAATTATTTTGATTCTTTGCATTTTTTGTATATCTTCAAGGAGGATTATTCTCTCCCATTTGGTTACATCTTGGCATAGATTCTTCCATTGATGATTGAGCTATTTTATCCAAATATAGTCTTTTGTTGAATCTTGTTTGCATGCCCTCCTTAATCTACTTTGATTTTTCTATTATGCTTAGATCCATCTATTCCTCAGATTATTTAGTTTTATTTTATGAATTTAAAACTTGATCTAATCCTTGCCACCATCTATTTATTTGACTTTAAATCCCCAAACTCTTTCAATCTGATCATTCTCTTGTTCTGAGTCCATTTGAGTGGATGGGGTATTCTCTACAATTTTAGCATCATCTACTAATATATCTTCTTTGAATTCTAAATTTTTGTTTGCATTCTTTGTTTTGATTACAATCACATTATGTTTTTGTATTTTGGTATCTATATTTATATGATTTTTAATCATATTTATTTTATTCTTATGGTTACCTTCTTCATAATAATTTTATTTTCCTTGATTGAGACTATCATCTTGTTGATTAATGTTATTTCCAAAGCCACTCAAGTTTTATTTCTCATTATGTTCTTCATCAGCTTGTTGATTTAGCTCTTTATATTTACTTGCACACTCCATTGTCCTATTAGGATTTTGTTATTCTTCCTTGTGTTGTATACAATATCCATTGGTAATTTCAATTTTTTCCTCTTCATTTACCTCTTGGTGAATTTCTTGGTATTGTTTCTTTCCTTGGGCTCTTTCTTGTGGGCTAGAAGTTTCATTTTCTATGTTTGTAGTCCTCTAGTTTTTTTATTCATTTGGGTTATCTTTGTGGATGAAATTTTCCCTCCACATGCCCAAAATATTTGCATTGCTTACAGTATAATAATTAGTTTTCATATTCAAAGGGATGTTTCAAAATTATTGATGCTATTTAGAACCCTAGAGATGTAGGTATTTTACATTAATGTTACTAAAGATCCCTAATGTTCCTTTTTTATCTATTTGTTGCTATTCAAAATCCTATAGATGTAGTATTTTGAATTAATGTTTACTAAAGAACCCAAATGTTTCTCTTTTATCTATTTATTATTTATTTCTTACACGGTACCAAATATTTTTGGAAGAGAGTTTTTACTATGATCATTGTATAATTTCTTTATCTCTATATTTTGTAAGACAAATGTGATCTTGAAAACTTTCTAGTTTGGTGGTTGAAACCTCTTCCATGTTACTTGATTGCACATACATTTAATAATAATAAAAAATAGTTATTAAACCATACCTACTATGTGTTTTTACATTTTTAAGATTCCTATCACTCCATAGCATCAAACCCTACGCGTTTAACTGATTGAATCCATGGTATTTAATATTTGGTATTTAAATATTATTAAACCTATTTTTTAATTTTAGATACTAGTAAACGTTGACCAACAAAATTAGATTTTAGTGTTATAATATATTTTTAATGATAATATCAGAAATGATGCTTCATACATAATATTATTATTTAAAACTACCAAATGATTGGAAAAAATATATTAGAAACATCAACAAAATGTTATCTTTTAAAATAAAATCATACTCGAGTATAGCTAATGTATTTTTTAATGATATGATATATAAAAAAATTATTCTTCCAAGTGATATAATAAATTAATTAAATAAAACACTTTAAATCAATAAAACACTTTACCTTATTCTTCGAATCATGAGAAATCAATTAACCATAATAATAGAAAAATAAGTATGAAAGTGGAACGAAATTCCAACATAGGAATATGCCATTGGAAATAAATAGCTTGTATGGAAACATCATCACATGAACTGGTTAGAAAGCAAGAGGGACAAATACCCCCCACACACATGCAACAACTTAATGTTAATAAGGGTTGAGAAGATGGGGGTGGTGCGGGTGATTCCTAATAACATGGCATGATGGATATGATGGATAGAATGGATAGAATAGTGGGAGAAGCATTTTAAAATCCCAATATTGAATTAGGTTTTGAATATAATTTCCTTTCATTATGCATGGAGATTTTAGTTGGATAAAAATAGAAGGATTTTTAAATGGAAAATATATCTATATCTAGGAATAGAGAACACATCATAGAATACATAGTGGAGAATATTCAAGTAGTGAAAGTGCATGAGAGTATAAAGTCATTGGAGGAAGCTAAAGTAAGTGCAAATTGGAACCTAAGTCTAGTTGGGAGGAATGTGAATCCTTGAGGAAGCTTGAGGGGCCTGACCAAGTGAAAGCCAACAATACAAGGAAGTATGAAACTAAATTTTAATGGGGCTTCTAACGGAAATCCAATAAATACTAGAAGAACAATGCTAAGAGATAGCTAGGGAATGGTGATCAAATTTATAAGTGAGTACTTGGTCATAATGACTAGTCATCAGGCTGAAGCTAGAGTAGTATTGATATAGGAAATATGGCAGTTCAATTTGGAGGTAAGAGTAATAATTAAGGGAGACTCTGAATATTATTAATTTCCTCAATAAAAGGTCATTGAAAATTTGGAGAGAAGCAAACATAATAATAGATACACTAATATACCTAAATGCACTAAATAAATTTCAAGTGGTATATGTCTATAGAGAAGGAAATGTGATGGTCGACTATCTAGCTAACTAGGGAGCTCTCAGATAGGAAGATAAAATATGGATATGACCAAATGGTAGACATCTATATGTCCTCCATTTAGTGGTAAAGTAGGGAGTACATTTAAAGAGTCAATCCAAGAGGTGAAAGCTCCTATGTTCAAAATATCCATGATAAATTATTTCTTGGAAAAATATAGAATTGCATGTTGTGAGGCTATTCCCTTTGGAATCATAAAGATTTGTTAGCTTGTAGTCGTAAGAATTATGAGAGATTTTTGTGATGAAGGTTCCATTTTTGAATATTTGTGTATGTGGATGGATCTATTGTCTAGGGTTCTACCAATTTGTTTGTTGAGGGCTCCTTTTTTAAGAGCTATGGACTTGTCAATGGAATCTATCTTCTAGAGACCTATGGGTTGACCTAATAAAGGTTCAACATTCAAAATATCTATATACCTGCCTACTAAGGGATTCATTTTCTAGAGATGTGTGGAATTGTAACTTTCTAGAAACATAATTAAGCCCCAAGAGAGAAAGGTTCCATTTTTTTAAGATCTATTGATCTATGTGTGTATTTTCTAAAGATGGACTTGTCTACTGATGATCCATATTTTGAAGCTTATGAATGTAATGAGATTGAAGTATGATGCATGTTTATGCATCAAGAATAAAATGAAGATCTAATGCAATGAATGTACTAAAATTTTGAGAGTTTTCATATAGTTAGAATAAAAGAATTAATAGATATGATATGTTGTTAGTATGTATATAAATATTTATAAAAATGTTAGAACCCTTTCAAAAACCTTGATTTTACTCAATCAAAAAAATATTTTACATAAAAAAAATGTACTTAATAAAGTTAATAATAAATTAAAACTTAACAGGTTATATGATTTCAATTTTAATCTTATTGCTCATAAATACTGATTACATCAAAATATTTTATTTAAAATGAAATGAACATTTAAACTAGAAAACATTAAATTAATTTACAATTGCCTGTTACTTTATTTTTCTTACACTAATGTTAATCTTTAAATTTATATATATATATATATATATATATATATATATATATATATATATAATTAGGTTACGATCTTAATTGTGTATATATATAAATAAGTGAGATAGTAACCTAATTTTATATTTTAACATCAACCTGGTTGTAATATGATTAAATAGTTATTTTTAGAAAATGTGATAGTCATATTAAATTGAATTGCATTTCATGAAATATTTTTTTTTAATGAAAAAAGTAAATTTATATTAAATTAAGATATAAGTTTTTATAATTAAAAAATGGGTTGTTAAAATACTTTTTTATTTAGTCTTCATGTATTGAGATAAAGGGTTTTACTGTGGTTGGGACAATACGTTGAAGATCTACATTTTTGGTGGTTCATTTTTATTGATTTGGTTGAGCAGGTGATCCAAAGTTCAAATCCTTCTTCTACGCTTAGGTCCCAGTGGTGTTTTCGTTTGTGTGGAAGTGCAGGGGTCCTAATTTTTTTATGACTCAGAGATGAATCATTGATACCGTGACTGGTTGTTAGGGTTTGATTACACTATTGGTCGGTTGGTTGGTACCCCATTAGGTAGGATGAGGATAATTTTGATTTTGATTTTGTGTTCAAATTGCTCTTTTGCCATTGGATGAGAATGTAAGTTTGATTACTTTTTCTTTCAATAACTTTTTTGTTGCGCCTGCCTTTGTGCTAGATTGAATATTGTAAGTTTTGGTGATTGGCTAACCTTTTTTGGAGCTTTATGTACAAGGTTGTCATATCCTTTCAAAACCTTCATCTTTTACCTGCAAAAAAAAAAATTGGTAGCTAACACACCCAGAATCAAACTAAACCTTATTGACAAAGGTTAGTAAATAAAGTTGTCAAAAAAACACATTAATCATAATCATTGATGATAATTACATAAAAAAACATAACATATGAAATAATGTGTAGTACACATTTTAGTTTTACCTAATTTAAAAATAAATTCTTATATCCATTTTAAGCTTTGAACCAAATCAGCCCTGCATGAATAGCTCTTTTTCTATAGAGTGAAACCCATTTACTGTACATTCATTGAACATCCATGAATACTATATCAAATTGAACCACCAGTGAACAAGAAGATATGTTTTAACCGTTCTCCTAGACATTAAATGAGAAAAGTGGAAAAAATAGCCTACATACTATGTTATCCCTGATGGGATGATGTTTTTATTTTATGTCGAGTAAAACAATTTGTGTTGTTTGTCTCCAAGGGTTAGGTGGATTGGTAAAGGTTTGACTGGTCAAGTATTTGCTAAGAAGAGACCTAGGTTCAAACCTCGGGGTACATTTCCAGCTTTAGCAAAGGTAGTAGTCCATGCTAAATCCTCGAAGTGTGTGTGAGAATCGATGAAGACGATACAAACCCTAAGTGACCAGTGGTCTCCATCTCATGTTGGGTCAAAAATAGCAAGATGAATAGGATGTTGGGAGCGGTATCTGTAGTTTGAACCATACCCTTAATAGTAACCAACTCCCTTATATAACCAAAAAATATTTACGATGTTTATAAACTAGTACACATCCTCATAATATTGGATGGTATCATATCTAGAATTATATGCGTTAGGACATATCTTATAAAGTAATATTCATTGAATCTTCCTAACTTGAAAAATCTCTAAAAATTAAAAATTCAATCAATCTATCCAACATGGCCATCAACATTAAATTTGCAACCCTTATCTTCTTTTTCCATCGTTTACCAATATTTCCCTTCTCTTTATTTTTTGGTATTGATAAAAAAAGGGTTGAAGGACCCTGACCCTTTACACAAAGCTCAAAATATGTATAAGAAAAAAATAAGAGAAGATCATACAAATGCAAGATAGCCCTATCTTAGTAAAATAAACAAACTTGGACTAAACCTATTGATGGAGAAGCTGAAATAATATTCCTCTCACTATCCTTCTATTTAACATGGCTAATGCAGTGCTCAATGCTTTATATAACTGATAAAGAAACTACTGACAATAATGTAATTTAGTGTGCTTCTGCTTTGCTTTGCCCTCTTTATATGTTGGCTTCATTATCAGTTCTTATAATATCTTCCAACTCCATGGGGGCATATGACCAGACCTTGAAATTCTTAGATTATTCACCATTTTATCGACAACTTTGTTTCCCTCTCTATAAATATGTTTAACTTGAATTTATTCTAGGTTTACCAATATAGTCCTTGCATCTGTAATTATTTGGAAAATTATAGAATTATTTAACTCCCATTTTTGAAGGGAAGTTATAATATTCTTGGAATCTCCCTCAAGAACAATTCTCCTAAAACCCAAATTCACTACAATTCGGAGGCCTATAAGCATTACCCTTGCTTCAACTTGGTGATTTTTGGTAATTCCTAGATCCTCAGCATATGCAACCACTACCTAACCTTTGTCATTCCTAATAAGACCCCCACCACTAGCATGACCCGGGTTACCTTTTGCAGCTCCATCAAAGTTAATTTTTACCCAGTCTTTGTGGGGATGTTTCCATCTAGTATCTAGTCTCACCTTATTGATTTTTTCTATATTTAAGATGTCTTTTTCTATAGAGATGATCATTGCAATATTTTCTTGGGAAACAATGTTTTTAATACAATCCTCCAATAGGTTTGTTTATATCCTAGCATAAACCTCAATTATTCCTCTGGTTTTATTTTTGAACACTCGTCTATTTATTTCCAACCAGATCCCCCAACAAATATGTGGAATGCATTTTTTCCAAAAAATACTGCTTCCTAAGTGCCATTGTTCCCAAATACTAATTAGAGAATCTGGAATGACCCAAGCAACATTAACTTCTCTCAATAACATATTTAGGATATCACAAAAAAAATCACAAGTTCCAAATAGGTGGTCCACACACTTATTCGCTTTGTTATATAAGACACAAATAGTTGGAACCACAATCCCTCTTTTGAACATATTGTATTTTGTAAGGATATTATTGAGAATGGAAGTCCAAAAAAATATAGAAACCTTAGGGATGATGTTTAGATTCCAAATTATTTTAAGCTTCAATTTCTCTAAAGTTACTTTGCCCAAGACTTTATATCCATCCTTCACCAAGTACTGGTCTTGTTGGTTTCTTCCCCAAATTATCTTATCCTCCTCTAAACCTCTACCTAAATAATAACTCCTTAGGATATTTTACAGATCTTTACCCTCGAGCCTCGTATATCTTCTTGCATGATTTTCCACTTTTGAAAATCACCCACCCTATGAATGTAACTATTAATTTTCTTAATAGATTTTGGTTAAATGCTCTTTAATATTTTTGAACTTTCTGTAGTTTGCTAAAGGCTCCTCTTGAATCCAAGGGTATTTCCAAAAGTCAATTTTGTCTCCCCTTCCTACTCTCCATTTTAGACCTTGCCATAGAAATTTCCTGCTATTGATTATATTTTACTAGAAAATAGACCCACGTGGAGGATTAGAACAACTAATAAAGTAGTTTCTACCCTCCAAGTATTTTTTTTAGATAATGCTAACACATTTCCATGATACTCCAGTGTAAAGCCTCAAACCATGTTTAGCTATAAGGGCTTTATTTAGATCTCTCAACTTCCTCAGACCAAGACCAACATTTTGTAAAGGTTGGCAATAGGTATCCCAGGCTACAAGATGTATGCATTTTTTGCATTCAGTGCCATCCCATAAGAAAAAATTTTGTAGTCTTTCTAAAGACTCTTCCACTTTTCCTTGACATCCTTAGGAAATACATGAAATAAATAGGGAGGCTTTGAAGTGTGTGTTCTATGTTGGACATTTTGAGTCCTAAAATTTAAACTTGTCATTGATGTCAAGAAATGAAGTCATATTTAATGTCAAGGAATTCGGAAAAAAATAAAGTCATCAAAGGTGTCACAAATATTCAGGAAGAAGCTTCAACAGTGCATAAGTTAAAGGCAAAAGGGGCTCCATAATATTTTAATATTATATGAGAGCATAAGTTAAAATGGGTTTTCATAAATACCCAAGGAGGCCTATTGCAAAGTTCAAAGGAGGTCTAATATTTATTTTATAAAATATTTAAATTCAAAAGGAATTTAATTTTTATAAATAAATATCATCAATACAAAGTTATGCAATAAGAGAAGGCCTTAAAAGACAAAGGTTATAATTATAATTTATAAAATTTAAATTCCTTGGAATTTAAATCTTTTATAAATTACAAAGGACAAATGCATCGACGTCATTGAAAATTTGGAAGCACCGATGTTTGAAGATAATGGCAACTTCGTGTATAAAAAGGGAGGCCAAAAGACCTTGAATATTATCCCTCGAACGATTGATATGCGCCAAGGTTGAAATATTTCGTATGCGATTTCGAGAGCTTCGTTGAGGAAGAAGACAAAAAATATTTTCGTCTTATCCACCAGGCATAAGGTGAAGAGGTTGGATATTTCTAAGCACGTTGGACATGGTGGTCCATTGGCAGCTAATGATCTGAAAAATTGGTGGAAGCAAGAGCCCACGTTCAAAACCCGTTGGTGGTAAGCACCAAAGGGAAAGGTTTTTGTGCTTCGTATTTTTTGATTAAGGTGCCAAGGAAGGAAGATAGTGCACATAGAGCCTTTTGGTTCTCAACGTGCATTGAGTACACGTGGTTGAGGAGCCCATGGCTAGGGCATTCACGGAGGCAGAGGTTAAGGGTTCGAAACCCATGGAGAGGCAAAGGTAATTTTTGTTTATATTTTTATTGCCTAAAGTTTTAATTAAAGTCTTTATTAGGAGTGATAAGGGGTTTGTTAAAAGGCTTTTAGTTAGGCAATAAAATTAGTGGTTAGGAGAAATAAGGAGTGATAGCAAATTGTCATGTGTTGAATTGTGATTTATAAAAGAGGATATATTCTTTTTAAATTGGAGTAATAAGGTAGTAAGAGGTTGTGATTTTTAGTGAGTGTTGATTTTATTTGTAAAAGGATTTTTGCCAAAGATATTATTATGAGGGTATTGATATTATTTTAAAGTTGGAGTGATAAGGTGTATTCTGTTTGATATCATTTTGTATTGTGTTTTGTTGAGGAAATTATTATCTTCTAACCCTTATTGAGATTGGCAAAGAAGAAATTGTGAGTGTGGCAGATTTGTGAGATCTACTCCTTGTCAAGAAAAAAGGTATGGGCAAATTCTTCCTTGGTTGAGTTGGTTGATTGGCCTTCTAAATAAATTTTGGAGTGAAAAGGATTTGGTTAGGGTTTCCATTTTGAAAGTGTTTGATTTAATGCTTCAAGGTTTTCTGGAATTAAGAGTTGTGATTAAAACCTTGTTTTATAAGCATTGTTGTTGAAGCCATTGGATTGTGTGAAGAACTTGAGTTAGGGTTTTGAAAATATCATGAGTATCATTGTTATGTGAAGATTTTTTTATAAGCATTGTTGATGAAGTGAGTTGTTGTGCAAAGAACTTGAACTAGGGTTTGAAAATATCATGAGTATCATTGTTATGTGAGATTTATTGTTGAGCATTGTTGGAAACATTTTGAGTTGGTTGATATATGCTTGGACTAGGGTTTGTGAGAAAGGGGTGTTTCATTAAGCAATTGGTTGAGTTGAGTGGTTGAGCCTAGTCAAGTGGTTGTATGAAGTGATTGTTCAAGTTCCATAAAACAAACTATTCTATATTCTGATTTGAGTTGAGAAAGTGATTGAGCATTGAGTATAGAACATATTGAGTCTCTAACAATTCTCTTTATGCTTCTATGATATTGAAAGTGATTGAGCATTGAGTATAGAACATATTGAGTCTCTAACAATTCTCTTTATGCTTCTATGAGATTGAAAGTGATTGAGCATTGAGTGTAGAACATATTGAGTCTCTAACAATTCTCTTTATGCTTCTATGATATTGGACAAGTGCTTGAGCATTGAGTATAGAACATATTGAGTCTCTAGAAATTCTCTTTATGCTTATATGATATTGAAAGTGATTGAGCAGATTTGGACAAGTTTTGTGTGGACTTATTGAGCAGATTTGAGCAAGTTTTGAGTGGACTTGTTGAGCATATTTGGGCAAGTTCTTAGTGAACTTGTTGAGAAGGTTTTGTGTGGGTCTGTTGAGTAGATTTGAGAAGGTTCTGTGTGGGCCTATTGAGTAGATCTGAGCAAGTTCTTAGTGAACTTATTGAGTAGTTTTTGAGTGGACCTGTTGAGCATATTTGAGCAAGTTCTGAGTGAACTTGTTTAGCAGATTTGAGCAAGTTATGAGTGGACTTGTTGAGAAGATTTGAGAAAGTTCTGAGTGGACTTATTTGAGTAGAGTTGAGCAAGTTCTGAGTAGGACCATTGAGAATATTTGTGCTAGATCGACTGGATTGTGTTTAGTGCAGATTTGAGTGGACTTATTGAGCAGATTTGTGCTAGACCAACTAGACTATGTTTAGTGCATATTTGAGTGGACTTATTGAGAAGATTTGTGCTAGACCAATTGGACTATGTTTAGTGCAGATTTGAGTGGACTTGTTGAGCAAATTTGTGCTAGATCGACTGGACTATGTTTAGTGTAGATTTGAGATAGAGCTTTGGAGGTGATAGAGCAGAGAGGACAATAGTCTCTAGTGGATAGAGATCCATCAGCCAGGGTAGTGAGGATAGGTCTTTTGAGTGGGGACAAGAGTCTTCAGTGGAGAGAGATCCACAAGCCAATGTAGTGGAGGCAGTAGTCTTCTAGAGGATCACCATCCAGAGTAGAGGAGAAGGAGTTCTCCTATGGATAGAGATCCATAAACTAGATTTAGGGGATCGATATCTCCTTTGGACAGAGGTCCATAAACATTGTAATAGGGAAAGGATTCCCAAGATATTGATTGAGAAAATTTTAGTGAAATATTTTCTCTGTGGATGTAACCCACATTGGGTGAACCACATTAAATTGGTGTCTCTATTGTGTGTGATTATTTGTGCATTGCTTTGGTTATTGCTATTGATATTGCCATTGATTATATTGATTAATACTGTTTGGAAAAGAAAAGTAAAAAGTGGTCTTATATTGTTCACCCCCCTCTCAGTATAAGCTTGTGTTCTTCAATTGGTATCAGAGTTGGTTCCTTCATAAAAGGTTTAACAACTTGAAGGAAGATCTTACAAGAACACAAATGGCAAAGAAAGGCAAAGGTAGAACCATGAGACACAAGAAGAAAAGAACACACATGGTCATGAAAGAAAAAGAATATGAACTTGATATTGTTGTTTTGGGAGGAAGAATGAAAATAGATTCAAGAGATGAATCAAGCAGTGGAGAAAAGATCAGGTTGATAAAGTTTTGTACCATATGTGGGAACACAGGTCACCATGCAGCTTATTGTCCACAAGAATGTTTTGTTTGTGGTCAACTCAGCCATGATGCAGGTTATTGCAATGGGTTTAGTAGTGGTGAAGATGAAGATGACATTTTCAAAAATGAAATCCTAGAGGTTGGTTCAAGAAAGGATAACAAGGACAATCAAAATAGGTATGAAGAAAAAACTCTACTTTTAGTATTAGAAGAAAATGCTCCTATAGAAGATTCAGAAAAAGAAAAAGAGAAAGCCACTCTTAAGGAACTCGTTGAATTGAAAAGAGAGAATTTAGAATTGAAGGGTCAAATACAAGAAGATGAGAAATGTAAGACAAAGCTTCTACAAGATCTTTCTGACTTGAGAGATAAGGTTGAAAAGGCAAGAAGAGTTGAAAAAGGTATGGTTGAACAGTCAAAGGTAAAAGAGATAGAATGTGAAAGGCTTATGGTTACTCTTGAAGAATTAAAAAGGGAGAACTCAGGATTAAGGGTTCAAGCTCAAGAAGATGAAAAAGCAAAAGCAAGGTTTTTACAAGAACTCACCAACTTCAAAATCAAAGTTGAAGAGACAAGAAAAATTGAAGAAGGTATGGCTAAAAAATTAAAGATAAAAGATCTAGAGTGTGAAATATTAGAGCATGAGATAGTTTCACTAAGGATGGAAGTAAAAGGTTCTAAGGACAAGCTACACAAGTTTGAGGAAAATTCAAAGACTTTGGATAGGATTATAAATGCACAAAGGTCATCAGTCACCATAACAGGACTTAGTTCTAAAGAAGAACAAGGGAAACAGGAAGCAGAAAAAGGAGAGTCAAGCTCAAACACCAAAAAAAAAGAAGCGTCAAAAGAAGTAAGTAAAAGAGAGAGTGAGACTTCTAAGGATAAGTTGGAAAATAGAAAGTTCAACAAGGAAAGGAACAATGCACAAGTAAGAAACATATGGAACAAGAAATAGGTAGAAGAGACTAAGAGACCAATGGGGTCTAGGCAAGGTTTCTTCAGTGGAAGATGTTTTTCATGTCACAGGTTTGGGCACATGGCTTCACAATGCAGGACACATGAAAGACAAGAATATGGGAATGGATAACTTTTCCATGGGTATTGTTACTCATGTAATCGGTTTGGTCACAAGGCAATGAATTGCAGGGTTCATGACAGAAGAGGATATGGCTTCACTAGGAGAAATCCTAAGACATTTGCACCTCCAAGGAATAATAACATTAAGTGTTATAAGTGCAATAATGATGGTCATACAACAAAGTGGTGTAGAGAAGACATTCAAAAAATAGGTATGAACAGGAATAGGAACATGAACATGAACAAGAACAGGAACATGAATATGAACAGGAATAGGAATATGGATATGAACAGGAACAAGAACAAGAACAAGAACAAGAACATGGACATGAACATGGACATGGACAGGAACAGGAATAGGAACATGAACATGGATGTGAACAAGAACAGGAACAGGAACATGAATGATGACATGGACAGGAACATAGACACATATAGAAACAATCAGAGGATTCAAAAAATCAAAAAAGAAGAGAAGAGGATAAAGGTAAATAACAATGCTTTCTAGGAGTAGAAATACTCCCACCCCAAAATTAACCACCTTAATAGAAGGTGGGGGAGGGGCTAAGCTAAGAGGCTCATTCTTAGCCCCGAGCCCCAAAGGTGACCCTTTGCCATTGATGTCAAAGGGGGAGAGAGATTTGAGTATTGGGGAGAGATTTGATATTTGAGAGAGCATTGAGCCAGGGGGAGCAGCACAGAAGAAGAAGTCAAGTTTTTGGTAAAAAGTTTTTGGGTTGCCATCAATGACAAAGGGGGAGATTGTTGGACATTTTGAGTCCTAAAAGTTAAAGTTGTCATTGATGTCAAGAAATGAAGTCATATTTAATGTCAAGGAATTCGGAAAAAAATAAAGTCGTCAAAGGTGTCACAAATATTCAGGAAGAAGCTTCAACAGTGCAGAAGTTAAAGGCAAAAGGGCTCCATAATATTTTAATATTATATGAGAGCATAAGTTAAAATGGGTTTTCATAAATACCCAAGGAGGCCTATTGCAAAGTTCAAAGGAGGTCTAATATTTATTTTATAAAATATTTAAATTCAAAAGGAATTTAATTTTTATAAATAAATATCATCAATACAAAGTTATGCAATAAGAGAAGGCCTTAAAAGACAAAGGTTATAATTATAATTTATAAAATTTAAATTCCTTGGAATTTAAATCTTTTATAAATTACAAAGGACAAATGCACCGACATCATTGAAAATTTGGAAGCGCCGACGTTTGAAGATAATGGCAACTTCGTGTATAAAAAGGAGGCCAAAAGACCTTGAAGATTATCCCTCGAACGATTGATATGCGCCAAGGTTGAAATATTTCGTATGCGATTTCAAGAGCTTCGTTGAGGAAGAAGACGAAAAATATTTTTATCTTAACCGCCAGGCATAAGGTGAAGAGGTTGGAGATTTCTAAGCATGTTGGACACGGTGGTCCATTGGCAGCTAATGATCTACGAAAACGTTGGTGGAAGCAAGAGCCCGCGTTTGAAACCCATTGGTGGTAAGTGCCAAAGGGAAAGGTTTTCGTGCTTCACATTTTTTGATTAAGGCACTAGGGAAGGAAGATAGTGCACGTAGAGCCTTTTGGTTCTCAACGTGCATTGAGCACACATGGTTGAGGAGCCCACGGCTAGGGCATTCATGAAGGTAGAGGTTAAGGGTTTGAAACCCATGGAGAGGCAAAGGTAATTTTTGTTTATATTTTTATTGCCTAAAGTTTTAATTAAAGTCTTTATTAGGAGTGATAAGGGGTTTGTTAAAAGGTTTTTAGTTAGGCAATAAAATTAGTGGTTAGGAGAAATAAGGAGTGATAGCAAATTGTCATGTGTTGAATTGTGATTTATAAAAGAGGATATATTCTTTTTAAATTGGAGTAATAAGGTAGTAAGAGGTTGTGATTTTTAGTGAGTGTTGATTTTATTTGTAAAAGGATTTTTGCCAAAGAGATTATTATGAGGGTATTGATATTATTTTAAATTTGGAGTGATAAGGTGTATTTTGTTTGATATCATTTTGTATTGTGTTTTGTTGAGGAAATTATTATCTTCTAACCCTTATTGAGATTGGCAAAGAAGAAATTGTGAGTGTGGCAGATTTGTGAGATCTACTCCTTGTCAAGCAAAAAGGTATGGGCAAATTCTTCCTTGGTTGAGTTGGTTGATTGGCCTTCTAAATAAAGTTTGGAGTGAAAAGGATTTGGTTAGGGTTTCCATTTCGAAAGTGTTTGATTTAATGCTTCAAGGTTTTCTGGAATTAAGAGTTGTGATTAAAACCTTGTTTTATAAGCATTGTTGTTGAAGCCATTGGATTGTGTGAAGAACTTGAGTTAGGGTTTTGAAAATATCATGAGTATCATTGTTATGTGAAGATTGTTTTATAAGCATTGTTGATGAAGTGAGTTGTTGTGCAAAGAACTTGAACTAGGGTTTGAAAAGATCATGAGTATCATTGTTATGTGAGATTTGTTGTTGAGCATTGTTGGAAACATTTTGAGTTGGTTGATATATGCTTGGACTAGGGTTTGTGAGAAAGGGGTGTTTCATTAAGCAATTGGTTGAGTTGAGTGGTTGAGCCTAGTCAAGTGGTTGTATGAAGTGATTGTTCAAGTTCCATAAAACAAACTATTCTTTATTCTGATTTGAGTTGAGAAAGTGATTGAGCATTGAGTATAGAACATATTGAGTCTCTAACAATTCTCTTTATGCTTCTATGATATTGAAAGTGATTGAGCATTGAGTATAGAACATATTGAGTCTCTAAAAATTATCTTTATGCTTCTATGAGATTGAAAGTGATTGAGCATTGAGTATAGAACATATTGAGTCTCTAACAATTCTCTTTATGCTTCTATGATATTGAAAGTGACTAGAATTGAGTATAGAACATATTAAATCTCTAACAATTCTCTTTATGCTTCTATGATATTGAAAGTGATTGAGGAGATTTGGACAGGTTCTGTGTCGACCTATTGAGTATATTTGAGTAGGTTCTGAGTGGACCTGTTGAGCATATTTGAGCAAGTTCTGAGTGAACTTGTTGAGAATATTTGAGCAAGTTCTATGTGAGCCTGTTGAGCATATTTGAGCAGGTTCTATGTGGGCCTGTTGAGCATATTTGAGCAAGTTCTAAGTGAACTTGTTAAGAATGTTTGAGAAGGTTCTGAGTGGACTTGTTGAGCAGATTTGAGCAAGTTTTGAGTGAACTTTTTGAGCATATTTGAGCAAGTTCTAAGTGGACTTGTTGAGCATATTTGAGCAAGTTCTGAGTGGACTTGTTTGAGAAGAGTTGAGAAAGTTCTGAGTGGACTTGTTGAGAAGATTTGTGCTAGATCGACTGGACTATGTTTAGTGTAGATTTGAGTGGACTTATTGAGCAAATTTGTGCTAGATCGACTGGACTATGTTTAGTGTAGATTTGAGTGGACTTATTGAGTAGATTTGTGCTAGATCAACTCGATTGTTTAGTATAAATTTGAGTGGACTTGTTGAGAATATTTGTGCTAGATCAACTGGACTATGTTTAGTGCAGATTTGAGATAGAGCTTTGGAGGTGATAGAGTAGAGAGGACAATAGTCTCTAGTGGATAGAGATCCATCAGCCAGGGTAGTGAGGATAGGTCTTCTGAGTGGGGACAAGAGTCTTCAGTGGAGAGATATCCACAAGCCAATGCAGTGGAGGTAGTAGTCTTCTAGAGGATCACCAACCAGAGTAGAGGAGGAGTTCTCCTATGGATAGAGATCCACGAACTAGATTTAGGGGATCAACATCTCCTTTGGACAGAGGTCCATAAACATTGTAATAGGGAAAGGATTCCCAAGATATTGATTGAGAAAATTTAGTGAAATATTTTCTCTGTGGATGTAACCCACATTGGGTGAACCACATTAAATTGGTGTCTCTATTGTGTGTGATGATTTGTGCATTTCTTTGGTTATTTCTATTGATATTGCCATTGATTATATTGATTAATATTATTTGGGAAAGAAAAGTAAAAAGTGATCTTATACTGTTCACCCCCCTCTCAGTATAAGCTTGTGTTCTTCATTTTATGAGTTGTACTTTCCCTATAGAGGATAACAAATATCCCTTCCAACCTTGAAGTTTCCTATTAAATTTATCAATAATTGGATTCCAAATTTCATCTTTCATCTTGCCTATAAACAAAGGCAAACCAAGATAGGTGATAGAAAACTTTTCCTCACAACCCAACACTTTAACTATTTGATATCTTATACTTTCCTTCGTGTTTAAAAACATAATCCTGCTTTTTTCATAATTTATTTTTTGGATTGTAGTTTTTTCATAAGAATCAAGGACTTTTTTAAACTCCAAAGATTCTTCCTTTGTAGCTTCTCCTAGCAAGAAAGTATATCCATAAACTATTGATGATACAAAGCTTCACCAATGGATGAATGTTTTATACCTTTGATATTACCATCCTTTCTTTTTCTTTTCAAAGTTCTTCCCAAGGCATCTGTCGTAATGATAAAGAGATATGGAGACAACAAATCTCCATGCCTGATTCCTCTAGTAGAAGGAAATAACCTAGTATATTTTCCATTGATCACGATTGAAAAACGGGGTTAAAAAACACACATACCAACTCATACCCTCTATTTTTCACTAAAAACAATTTGCTCCATTATTTTATCTAAGAAGAACCATGAAACCCTATCATAGGCTTTGTTCATGTCCAACTTAAGGAACATGCCTGACATTTTCCTCCTTTGAAGAGAGTGTGTTGTTTCATAAATGACAATGATGCTTTTAGTAATCTACTTACCTTCCACATAACCTCCTTGATCTTCATTAATGATTGAGGGAATGATGTTTTTCAACCGATTGGCCAAAACTTTAGTAAAATTTTTATAAATTGTATTATAGGCTAATTGATCTAAAGTATTGCAATTTATCTACCCCATATTTCTTAGGAATTAGATCAAGGAAGGTATTATTCCATTCTTTCAGCAACTTACCAGATTATTGGGCTTCTTGGATTGCATTGACTACATCTTCTTCAACAATATCTCAATGACGTTGAAAACAAACTTGTGGGAAATCATCTAGTCCTGGAGCCTTAGATGCTCCTATAGAGAAAAAAACTCTTTTAATTTTCTCCTTAGAGATTACATTGCATATATATTCATTCATGCTATCATTAACTCCTTTGGGAGCATTGTTAATGATGCTTTCTATTTACATGTTGCACTCTATTTTTTCTTTTCTAAGAAAGTTATGAAAAAAATGGTCAGATTTTTAATATCATTTAAATCCTCATACTTCATACCATATTCCCCCATAAGGTAGAGGATTTTATTTTTTTTCCTATATCTCATAGTCGGAACATGGAAGAATTTAGTGTTTCTATCATCTTCCTTGAGCCATAAAACCCAATGAATTTCCTCTTGGGCAATGGTATTATGATACTCTATGAGGAGTTGTTTTTCCTTTTCATGCCACTCTGGTTTTCTCCCTTCCCTCTCCATTGTTTCCTCTATATCTTGGATATCATTTTTAAGTTGTTTTCTTAAATTGATGTTACCAAAAACCTCTTTATTCCAAATTTTGATTCGATACTTGATGTTCTTTAATTTTTGGGTAACTCTATACATTGTTTATCCTTGAACCTCCTCCTACCACCAAGATTGAATTTTATTTGTAATTTCTGGGTGCATATTCCACATGATATCATACCTAAATGGTGATCCTCCTTGCTTCCCCTCCTTTTCCATATCCATCAAAAGGGGATTGTGATATGATCCTATTTTGGGCATACATGTAAGTCTATGAATATTGTTTATACTTAACCAATTATTAAAAATAAGAACTCTATATAGGAACCTTTGAATGTGATTATCTCCCATCCTTGTGTTTGTCCATGTAAACTTACCTTTACACATATCCAAGTCAATCAACTTATTATTATGAATAAAATCATTAAAATATTGCATACATTGAGTGATGCTAATCCTCCCTCCACTTTTGTTCTCTGTTCTTAAGACTACATTGAAGTCACCCAAACCATCCAATGCAAATTAATGAAGAGAATCCTCTAAAAATATAGCTTATTCCACAAATGGAATCTCTCACGATCATCATTTTGAGCATAAACCCCTATCATTACCCAACAAAAGTTATTTTTTTTGTTCTTCAATTTAACTGTGCAAAATATCTCTTCTTGAACAATTAAAGTGCCCTAAAAATTTATTCTATCCCAAATTATGCAAATACCTCTAGCAGTACCTTGTTTTGGGCTTATGATCCATTAAGCATTCGGCCAAACCTCTTTCTAAATAATGTCAAGTTTTTTTGTGTCAATTTTAGATTCTTGAAGACAAACAATATCAGGTTTTACTTCCATGAGTAGATCTCTAACAATTCTTCTTTTCCTAGGGGAATTTAGCCCCCGCACATTCCAAGAAAGGATTTTCATTTTTTGGTTTTGTTTTATGGGCTTTTACACTTACCCATTCATTCTTCATTTGGATATAATTCTTGTCCTCTGTTCTCTGGTACTTTTTGTTCTTCTTGTTTGGGGGGTCTTCCTTGCTTTCTTTTCCTATAATTACCTGTATTCTTTGTATTTTTTGTATATTTTTCAGGAGGATCGTTCTATCCCATTTGATTACATCCTATTGAATATTCTTCCGATGCTGTTTGAGTTGTTTTACCCAACTCTAGTCTTTTGCTGAATCTTGTTTGCATACCCTCCTTAGACTACTTTGATTTTTCTATTATGTTTAGATCCTTATATTCCTCAAATTGTTTAGTTGTGTTTGTAGACACCAAAAAAGCACCAATCTGATTATGTGACTGCAAAAACTGATCGCATTGACACACACAGCCCCAAGGGCAGCCCCTAGAGGTTAAACAGTGGTCCTAACCACTCTCACAGCAGTTTTGGAAGGCCAAAAATCATTTTGGCACCTTCAGGCACTTTGCACAATATTCGTTCCACCCAGGGATGAATTTTAATTGGGATTCGCTTTGCCCAGGGACGAATTCACAATTCGCTCCAAGGTGGGGTGAATTGCAGGTTTGACAAGAAAAAAGTCAAATCTTGGCAAGTGGTAGCTCGGATCCGCCACTTAACTCCTCCTTCATTTCATGGGAGCATGGGTGAGCATTTTTGAGCGTTAGAGGATGTTACAGGGGCAGTCATGAAGCCCCTAATTAGGGAGGAATCCCTCCCCTAGAAGGGCATGCCTACCATGTGGCGCCTCTGCATGCTCATCCCAAGAGACCTCCAGGTCTATAAATTGATGAGTTTCCTCATCCCAAAATACAGAGGTTAGAAGCATTTTTGAGCAACGAAGTGCTGCCATTTTATTTCCCCATACATCCTTGTGCGATTTGTGCCTTTCACACCCTTGATATTTTTTAGAGAGGAGGTCATTGGGTGACTATTGGAAGGACAAATCTCGAGCCCAAAACCCAAAATTTGGCCACAGTATACCACCCAATTTGTCGACAACACCTTGTAAGAGATTTTGGACCCATCCCAAATAGATGAGGTACTCCATAACCTAGTGCCTGAGAGGGTCCCAACCCCTCGCACCCAAAGAGCGAAACCATATGAGAGGTGCAACCCCTTGGTGTGAGATAGGTCTCCGCGACCTTACCAAGTGCTGCCTCTGAGACCTCCTAGACCTGAGTGGGAGGCCACTCCCTAGAACAATGATGGGTACCCTCCATGGGGACCCACCTAGGGTCATAGGTCTCATCCGGAGACTCTTGAGGAAGCTTACGAGGAATATGAGCAAGAAGAAGATCAGGCCAAAATGCCCTACCTAGGCGGAGGAGTTGCCATCCGGCCACCCCTTCAGAGGCCTCAAGTCTCCCACAACCCACAATGGGAGCAAACTAAAGAGGAAGATATTAAATCCTTAGATGAATATAAAGCATTGCTAGAGTATCTGGAGTCTATGGAGACCAAAACTTCTAGGCCCCAAAAGCCCACTTTACGCCAACTCCGCAGTCATCCTGTGCATCCGTCCGTGCCAGCACCCCCTTACCCTGAACACTTTAAGTTGCCTCAGTTGGAAACCTTTAGAGGGGAGGAGGATGCTCAAGAGCATGTGACAAGGTTCCTGAGCCAATGCTTCGGCATTCAGGACAATGATGCTTTGTTATTAAGAACATTTATAACCACATTCATAGGCCCTACCTCAGATTGGTTTACTCAGTTACCAAAGCACAACATTAACAACTTAGATCAATTAGTGGATGCGTTCCTCGAACGCTTCACCTTCAATACTAAGAAGAAGGTGTCACTGAGTGACTTATCTAGCCTTAGGCAGTATGAGGAGGAGACCATGGCGGCCTATGGGAATTGATGGAGGACATTGCTTTCGAAGCTGCCCTACCTCCCCCCTATGTCTAACCTCACTTAGATGTTCTCACAAAGTTGTTTGAGATCGATCTTTGTGCTATTGCAACTGCAACAATATGCCACATTAGAAGAAGCTCTGGCGCAAGCCAGGATCATTGAAGAGATCAAAATACAAGATGGTGAGATAGCCAAACCTAAAAAAAAAGAGTGGACTAAAAACACTAAAGCTGGGACCATGCAACAAAAACCCGCTACGGTTAACCAAGTTGCTATCAATGTCCCTAAGCTTGCACAAGCAACACAGCCTCAAAAGGCTAACTATCAGGCAGTGCCTCCTAACAACTATGACAAAGAAATTAGAGGCAAGAACAGAGTCAGTAGCATCGCCCTAGGCGACAATACACACCCTACACAGAGTCCAGGGACTCCTTGTTTGACCACTTGTTAGCGGCAAACCTGATCAACCTGCCAGAGGTTCAGACTATAGATCCCAATGTGCCCAAGCCTAAGGGGTATAGAGAGGACTTGTACTACAAGTTCCATAGGCAGCAGGGACATGACCTAAATGCCTGTTGGAAATTTAAGGGCTTGGTGCAAGACCTGATTGATAACAAGACCCTAGCGGTGGATAATCCCATCGCACCAAGAAATCAACAAATGGAGGTCTTCAAAGACCCCTTGCCTACTCATGCTCCGTAGGAAAAGACCCTACAAGTTAACGAGGTCACACAGAACTGCCCCATGCAAGGATATGTAGGGATGATCAGTATAGTGACTCGGAACAGGAGGTATCCGAGCACGAATGCTCCTGCGGTAGTGGCAGGAGAGGTGCCAACAACTTCGCAACCACAAAAACACCTTGCACAACCTCCTCCGCCTAAGCCGGTGGCCACACTTCGGACCAAACTAACTCAGAGTTTGAGGACCACCTCGGCTAGGCTCTCCATATACGAGCTTATACAACAATCAACGCCCCATCGAGAAGCTCTAATGGAGATTTTGAAAGCCATCGAGTTGCAGCCCCATGAGACAAATTCTTTCAACAACTTCGTGGGGCATGTAAAATGATGCACCGAGCCAGTCATCACATTTTGAGAAGACGAATTGAGATCAGTGACTGATGACATGGCAGATCCACCCCTGCATGTTATCGCGTGGGTCAATGGGATCCCATACAAGAGGGTGTTGATAGACACTGGCTCATCCAACAACATCATCACAACTGTGGCTCTCAAACATCTGAAGTTGCCCGCATCTCACATCACAACTTCCACCTACACTCTACGAGCATTCAATGATGCAATCTGCTCGACAGTTAGCACAATAGTCCTACCAATCCAAGTGGGACAAAAGACCATACCCACATTGTGCCACGTATTGGAGGGTGAGATGGCCTACAACATCTTGTTGGGCCGGCCATGGATCAGGGACATGAAGTGTGTCCCTTCGATAGCTCACCAATGTTTAAAGTATACATTTGAAGGGGAGGTGCATGTAGTCCCGATGGACTTGGAACCCTTCAAGTATTGTAATGTGGTGCAACTGATGCCACAATCGACCCTGCCATCAACGCATTTGGATTTCCAGTTAAATCCATCTAAATAGGGTCCGATTCCATAGGCATCCCCGTTAACAAGTTCTTCAAAATCCCAGTCGGGTTCATCTTCATCGTCTGGTCCTCCACCAACGACACCATCTTTGGGGGCCAAATAGAAGGACAAAGGGAAGGAACCCCTGGAAGAGGCAAAACCTTTGGAAGAGACACTGCCATCAGTATCAACTATCTCTACTGAGGAGATGCCTAGCCGGATGGAAGTCGAGGCTCCTAGTCCACCCGACATGGAGTGGACTCAAGGAGAACTTCCATTCCCTCCCCTCAACCGCCAATGATCACCGTTGAAATGGCCAATACGGGCCTAGGGGAGTATCTAGTGTGGAATATTGTAGCAACACCCACACTAGAATCCATGCAGGACATGGGGAGACCTCGACTCCCCATTGGCACTATTGTTCCCCTAGGCTACCCACCGAACCAGACAAACTTTGTGTATGGGGGCCTTGATCATGGCGTTGCACCATGCATGCAAGAGGACGAAGACGAAGAGCCTTTTGCTAAAAATGTCAACTATTTGTCTAACCCAAACTTTGCTCTGAGATACCTTGGCCAATGCAATTGGCACGGATATGGGTTAGGCCGATATGAGCAAGGGATACGTGTTCTTTGCCAACCAAGATACCAAATGCCATATGACAAGTCGGGAGTAGGGTTCAACCACCCCCGCCCTTGGACATCTTGGTGGAGAACATGCAAGGCCTAGGGATAGGCAACAAGGGGGGATTGGCATCGGATCCATATGCCAACCCTAACACCACATATACATTGAGGGATTATCTCCCATTAACGACAATCAACCTTGTTGGCTCTAGTAATCCCTTCCCTTCGCTCGAGAGAGGAGAAAGCTCGAGAGCTCATTTTCAAGGAGGGTCTAGACAATGTCAAGAAGGGTCCTCGGAGGATGAGTCGGAGTATGAACCAACATCGTATGACCCCTTCGAATCAGATAGCGATCACTCACAGGTGATCCCCATGGATGATTATCAAGAAAGCCTCTTGACAATGTTCCCCCTGGATGCTCCCATCGAGCAAGCACCACTCCAAGGAAATCAAGTCCCCCCATAGAGAGCAGAACAACCTAGGTGGGACCACATTAATTTGCTCGAGCAGGACGAGCCTGTCATACCTCAAACAGTTGTCGGAGCCAACGAGGGCTTTTGGATCTTTGATAGTGATTACGAAGATGAAACAGAAATGACATATCTTAATCACATGCGATAGATGCAGCATCGGCACCCCTTGGAGATTAATGACATATTTGAACAACTGAACATAGTGCCAGGGCATGAGTGGTACGTAGACCCAATGCGGTGGGACCAAGTGTTGGATCCGCTACTCTGGGCATACGAAGAATACCTTCCACCCAGAGACCCTATAGTGACATCAGTGCCGAGGGTAGACCCTATCTTCCTATCCGCACATAGGGCCGATCCATTCGTGCCCATCCCTCTAGAGCCAGATCCCAAGCATAGAGAGCATCTAGGATGTCCGAGTAACCACACCCACGGTAATGGAGACCAAAATCATTTCATCAACATGATCTCCATTGACTTAACCGCCCCCATCCACAATCCGGCCGATCCGGCATAGTCATTGTATCTAGACATAGATGCCATAGACTAGGATCGCATCAATTCCCCTCCATCCCCATCCGAGTACTGGCCTTTCGGTGAAATGCTCCATTTTACCCCTAGGCCAACTCAGGATATCTGCCATGCTGAAGAGGGACCCGAGGTTCCTAACGATGATCTAAACTCAGCAAATGATATCCACTTGATCCCAACTCCACATCAGTTGGAAGACGGATCCCACATGTCGATCGAGGAGATGACTGACGTAGACATCGGCTCAGATCCAATGAATCCACAGATCATCAAGTTGGGGGTAAGTTTATCCCCCGAAGAGCAAGCCGACTACATTGCCCTTCTCAAAGAGAAGAAGGAGGTTTTTGCATGGTCATACAAAGACATGCCGGGACTAGACCCATAGCTAGTCATGCATAATCTAACGCTTGATCCGACAGTCAAGCCAGTTAAGCAGAAACTACGCAAGATGCACCCAACAATGGCCTTAATGGTCAAAGACGAATTGCAAAAGTTGTTGGATGCACAGTTTGTCATCTACGTGGATTATCCACCATGGCTGTCCAACATGGTGCCCATCAAGAAGCCTGACGGGAGGATTCGCATATGCACTAATTTTTGAGATCTAAACAAAGCGAGTCCTAAGGATGATTTTCCCTTGTCGAGCATCGACGCATTGGTAGATGCTACAATGGGTCACGAAATGCTTTCCCTCATGGATGGTTTCTTGGGATACAATCAAATTTGTATCAGCCTCGAAGACCAGCTAAAAATGGTGTTCACAATGCCTTGGGGGACATTTTGTTATAAGGTCATGCCTTTTGGCCTTAAAAATGTTGGTGCCACCTACCAACGTGCCATGACATACATCTTCCATGATTACATGCATAAGACTTTGGAAGATTACATGGATGATTTGTTGGCCAAATCTCTTTTGTGCCTGGATCATCTCGGTGACTTAAGCAAGATCCTCGATCGCCTCATGGAGCATAGAGTCAGACTGAATCCCAAGAAGTGCATTTTTGGCATCACATCTAGAAAGCTCTTGGGTTTCATAGTCTCAAAATGGGGCATCGAGGTGGACCCAAACAAAGTCAAGGCAATCCTTGAAATGCATCCCCCAACTACCATCAAGCAGCTCAAAAGCCTACAGGGAAAGGTCGCATCGATCAAGCGCTTCATAGCGTAGCTATCTGACAAGTGCCGACCAATGAACAAGTTGTTGCACAAGGGGGTAGCATTTCACTGGGATGATGAGTGCCAGTTAGCCTTCGATGACATTAAACAATACTTGGCTTCGTCGCCAGTATTGGCACCACCTAGACCAGGAGTGTCATTCTACTTATACATCTCAGCTACTGAGGTGGCACTGGGAGCCATGTTAGCCCAGAAGAATGAACTTCATAGGGAACAGGCTACTTACTATCTTAGCCGCACCTTGGTCAGTTATGAACTTAACTATGCATACGTTGAGAAACTCTGCTTGGCAGTGGTGTTTGCTACCAAAAAGTTGTGCCATTACATGCTGAGCAACAAGATGTATGTTGTGTCTAAGGAGAATCCATTGCGATACATGATGAGTCATACTTATCATAGTAGTCGCACGATGAAATGGATCATGTTGTTGACAAAATTTGACATAGAGTTTATTGGACAAAAATCCATAAAAGGTCAAGTCATAGCCGATCAACTAGCAGAGGCTCCTCTCAAAGACGACCAACCTCTGACTATAGAACTACCCGATGATGGGGTCTTCCATGTCTCAGAATCACCAGATTCTGACGAGCCTGAGTCACAGGCCGACATAACCCTATTTTTTGATGGTTCTAAATGTGAGCAAGGTGGTGGCATGGGAATAGTATTCTTCACACCGTAGGGTGCTCCTATGCCCCTATCATTTAAATTAAATTTCCCATGCACCAACAACAATGCAGAGTATGAAGCCTTGCTCATAGGTCTTCAGACAACAATCACCATGAACATTAAACGATTGAATATCTTTGGTGATTCGTTGTTAATTGTCAACCAAGTCAAAGGGGTATTCCAATGCAAATGCCTAGTTCTGCAGGCCTACAAAGCCCTTGTGGACAAATTCCTGGCAAAGCTTGAATGGTACGACATCGAGGCACTCCCTCGGTCATCGAATCATTTTGTGGACACTATGGCCTCTTTGGGGTCGCTAATCCCGTAAGACATTTCTGGTGATATGACCACCATTCAAGTCAAAACACTATCGCAATCCGTGATGGAGCGAGCAAGCTCTGATTTAATGCCAAGAATCCACTTGATCCAGATTGAGCCATCCGTGGATAGGTTCTCTCAAATCCACGATCATCTGAAACACGCCAACTGGGGGTCCTTGTTCTCCCCTACTCCCCTTAATAGCAACACAACGCTATTCTTACAAGTTCTCTCCCGCTCAACTTTTGCTAGGGATGAACTTCAAGAGGGACTGGTTGTTCATACCATCGAGGCTTCTGATCAGCAGGATTGGTATTCCCCCATAAGGGACTACCTCAAGTTAGGTAACCTCCCACTTGGATTGACGCATGCCACAAAACGTGCATTCAAGAAGAAAGTGACAAAGCATGTCTTGTTAGGAGACATTTTGTACCGTCATAGCTATGAAGGGATCCTCCTTCGATGCTTGGACCAACAAGAGTCCACTTGGGCGATCGCCCAAGCGCACGATGGTACATGCGGTGGCCACTTCAGTGGTATGGCCATCACAAAGCGCATTCTTTGCATGGGCTATTATTGGCCATCTTTAGAGCGAGATTGTTGCGCATATGTCAAGAAGTGTGTGAAGTGTCAACACCATGCTAATTTGACACATGTACCTTCCTAGGCCTTGCAGCCGATCCAATCGGCTTGGCATTTTTCATAGTGGGGCCTAGATCTAATCGAAAAGATCTCCCCTACGTCATCAAGTCATCACACGTTTATCATCACGACCACAGAGTACTTCACCAAGTGGGTGGAAGCGGTTCCGCTAACCTCTACGACTGGACCCCGCATTGTGGAGTTCATTTTGCATAACATCATATGTCATTTTGGTATTCCATCCAAGATAATCTCGGATAATGGGACGTCATTCAAGAACAAATATGTGCGTGCTTTGACCACAAAGTACAAAATTCAGCACAATTTTTTGACACCCTATTATCCGTAGGCAAATGGGCAAGCAGAGGCATCAAACAAAATGCTAGTTGCCATCCTTAAAAAGATAGTCATAGATAATCATAAGGATTGGCACATTCAGATCCCACTTGCCCTGTGGGCCTATCGCACTAGCATTCGGACACCCACTGGGGCAACTCCATTTTCGCTCGTGTATGGCTCCGAGGCTGTCATGCCTCTCGAGTTGGAAATTCCTTCCCTACGCATATCAATGCAAGAGTTCATCGATGATGATACTGCATGGCAGGCCCGGTTAGACCAGCTTACGTTGCTTGAAGAACGACGCGTTAATGCCCTCGAGCATTTACGTATCTACCAAGAGCGACTTAAGAAAGCATACAACATGAAAGTTCACTTGAGGGACTTTCAGGTCGATGACTTGGTCTTGAAAGAAAACCAACAGAACTCTAGTCTGCCATCCCATTTAAGGGACAAATTCATGGCAAACTGGTTAGGTCCCTATGTAATTGATAGCAAAATAGGACCTAGAACATACCGGCTAGCCTCTCTTGATGGAATCAAGGAACTAGAACCCTTGAACATCAGTCATTTGCGGCCATTCCATGTTTAGAAGAGCCATAGCCCAAACAAAATGCTCCAAGGATTTTCGTAATCGCTTGGTCAATCCCCAAAATGCTCCAAGGATTTTCGTAATCGCTTGGTCAATCCCCAAAATGCTCCAAGGATTTCGTAATCGCTTGGTCAATCCCCAAAATGCTCCAAGGATTTTCGTAATCGCTTGGTCAATCCCCAAAATGCTCCAAGGATTTTCGTAATCACTTGGTCAATCCCCAAAATGCTCCAAGGATTTTCGTAATCGCTTGGTCAATCCCCAAAATGCTCCAAGGATTTTCGTAATCGCTTGGTCAATCCCCAAAATGCTCCAAGGATTTCCGTAATCGCTTGGTCAATCCCCAAAATGCTCCAAGGATTTTCCTAATCGCTTGGTCAATCCCCAAAATGCTCCAAGGATTTCCATAATCGCTTGGTCAATCCCCAAAATGCTCCAAGGATTTTCATAATCGCTTGGTCAATCCCCAAAATGCTCCAAGGATTTTCGTAATCGCTTGGTCAATCCCCAAAATGCTCCAAGGATTTTGTAATCACTTGGTCAATCCCCAAAATGCTCCAAGGATTTTCGTAATCGCTTGGTCAATCCCCAAAATGCTCCAAGGATTTCCGTAATCGCTTGGTCAATCCCCAAAATGCTCCAAGGATTTTCGTAATCGCTTGGTCAATCCCCAAAATGCTCCAAGGATTTTCGTAATCGCTTGGTCAATCCCCAAAATGCTCCAAGGATTTCCAATCGCTTGGTCAACCCCAAAATGCTCCAAGGATTTCCATAACCCAGACCAACCGTCACCCCAAAATGCTCCAAGGTTTTCCCAATCGCTTGGTCAATCCCCAAAATGCTCCAAGGATTCCCGCAATCGCTTGGTCAAAAACAAGAAAATTCAAAAACAATAAAATCATCAAAAATAACAAAATTTGCATCTCATTTCCATGCATGCTCAAAATCGTCACAAAAATAAAGAGCTCTATTTTGCATATCATCTTCATATTCACACAAATCAATCCATCAAAAACACAAAAACATATAGCTGCATTACGCATCACACCCACACATTGCATATTTGTGGTCATAAAGGTCAAAGCGCCATAGACTGTCATTACTTGGCAAAACCATCATCTTCTACATTTTTTCGCTTTATCAATAGCTCATCGCCTATAACCGCCATTCACGTTATTCTCCCACATCATAGTCAGTTGTTTTCTCATGTATCGAGAGTTTTCGTCATTCAGTCGTCATTAGCTGTCTAGCCACATACTGTACCAAGTCAGATAGATTTTACGAAGGTAGAATTCTACTTGGATCACACCTTGTTACGTAGCATCCCAACACAAATTAAAACACATAAAACATTCCCAAGTTGTGTGAACGAAAGATGAAACCTGCAAAGCAATCCAGGTCACCATAAGTGAAACGGTTATCTTGCTCATCCCCCTGTGCGAATGACCCCAAGAATGCTGAGAGTTGGCAAAAGGACAAGCATCCTCCCTACCCAATTCCCCAAGAATCCCAAGTTCTCAAAAGTTGCAAAACATCAACAATTTGCAAACGTCAAAAATCCAAATTTTGACATCACAACCAAAGTGCATACATCAAGAAAAGCACATAAAATAGTGATTCTCATCACTCCATATCCTAATCCCTTGCTCAAAAGAAAAAAATAATACAAAAATAAACAGTGATTTTTATCACTACAAAAGAGCAAGTATCCCAATACAATTGAAGAAAAGAAGGGAGTCGAACTTGAATCCCTGGAACTCTCAGCATCCAGATAGGTCATGAGGCAAACCTCAGTACCGGTTTGGTTGATAGCCTATCGGTCACTGGTGGTAAACCTCCCGCATGACGATATATCTGTCACATTAACTTGTGTGCAGATCAATGTTTGCATGTGGATGAGCTAGCTTATGGTATCCTACGATAGCACCATAGATTAATCCGACTAAATACAACAAAGGAGTTAGTGGAGCTAATCAGGTGATCCTCAGTATAGGTTTGGTTGACAGCCTATCTGGCACTGGCGGTATCCTGACCAACACCACATAAATGAACCCAATTGCACACACAGGGATGTGAAATAACTTGGTCCAAAACAAGTCCGATTCATACCTTGTTCAAAAAGTCTTGTGAGATAAAGTACAGTCGTGGCTAGTTAGTTAAAACATCTGAGTCTCAGAAAACCTTAACTACATTCGAAACCAACTTGCTATATTTTATTCTCGCCATACCAAAAAACAAAAAAACATGTATACATAAAAAGCTATTTACCGCAGCCATCGCCTAGGACAAAAAGCCATAAAGTTCTACACAGTCTATGGTGCGACTACCAAACATCACAAATTCAATTCATCCATTCCATTTGCATATCATATAAATTAGAAACATTTGCACTCATCAACACATATGCATCCATCACTATAACTTAACATGCATACATCCATATTCATCAATCATCGTGCATAAAATCAAATCATCACATGCGCATAAACAAAATAAAGTCATATATATATATCATCAAAAATGCCCGCAGGCTACAAAGAACCGGTCCTGTGACCCCGCAACCAAATCCAAAATCTCAAAACCCCCAAGCCTAAGGCGTCGGCCACCATGATCACGCAGGATCGGTGCGACGGGAACTACCCCCATGGTGTGGGTCCTATGGGACCCCTCAGGGCGGCTATTGCTAGCCCCCGCATCATGCCTGCTACCACCTCCCTCATCCAATCGCCTACGATGAGATGATGTTGACTGCTCAGTATCACTTCCCTCATCCGGCGCGAAGAGCCACCCCCGGGGGCTTAGGTACCCGCCCCCGAGGCGGATAATCTCTCCCTCCATATCCATCTGATGTCGACACCACTCTGTCTCCCACTGACAGTACATTGTGACTACATCGTCACGTTGTGCCAGTTGCACCCATAGGATATCCCTCTCTCATGCAGCATCGGTATCCTCCATCTCCGAGCGCCACACATGCACTCTCCCACTCCGCTAACCGAGTCCTCTAGAGATCCCTCTCTTGCAGAGGCCTCCCAATGGTCCCTCTCCCCACCATCGTCGTAGAGTCCACCACTGATCATACTCTGCAGTAGTCTCGATGTCATCCATGTCTGGGACGTCGATCATCGCATCTAAATCCTCGCCCAATGGCGTGATGACCGGCCGATCCAGAGTCCTCTCATCCCCCTAACGTCGATAGACCACGGGCTCACCAGGAAACCCCTAGTGCACCCCAAACTATCATGTCACCCGGCTATACGAGAAGAACTCCTGCTCGGTCCCATGCCGCCCAATCAGCCACCGCTCCCTACGCACCCATCAGAGCCACTCTCCAGCCTTCGGCCAGGCTGGATAGTCCCGATAGGGATGCCAAAACACCTCCCCTAGAGCAAGCCGAGCAAAGGCATCAGCATAGTGCCCTATAGCACCTGCCCACCGTCGACTCTGTCCCTGCTCCTCAGACCGCCGCCATAGAGCCACGTACCCTATATCCTTATCTGCCATCTCCACCCATGTCATCCATGGTAACCCCCTGGTCTCTCCACCACTATATGCTGCCAACCCCAGCTCTGCAATAGATAGCTACAGCTGATCCCCTTCTGCCTCCGATAGTGGACCTCATATAGCTCCCCATAGAGCTGCGCCAACAATGTCTGTCCCCATCTCATGACCAAAGGCTCCTGCATCGAACACTCCACCAGCCGATAGACCACATCCAATAGGTTCCATGAGAACCTCGCACTTGACGAGTCAGGTAGCAGCATGTTGGAAATGAGGCCCATAAGCAATGCGTGCCTCACTCCCAACACCCCCCTCTCAAACCACCATCGAACCAGAATCCCGCCCATCTGGCAGTCAATCTCTGCCCTCTCCACTGGACCATCCACCCCCAACTCCTCCCCGTGCCGAAGCAGCGTGTCAGCACCACTGTCCGCTGATCCCGTGACATCGTCCTGATCGGCAGTCCGTCTATTGGAATCCTAAGAATCCGATAGACATCCTCCAAAGTGACTGTCATCTCCCCTATTGGGAGATGGAAAGTATTAGTCCGGGGATCCCACAAGTTGATCAGGGCCGTCAGGTAGGCCCGATCCCCAATCACTGGCTCCAGCCGAGTCACCTTCTTGAGCCCCAGGGCGTCAAGCCACTCCCAGTCAGCCACAGCTAGCGCCTCCCGTGCTTCAGCAAAAATAGTCGGCACGCGATACCGGCTCTTCACAACCTGCAACAGACAACAAAATAAGCACATTAGAATCATGAAAAATAGTGTACAGATACAAACAACATAAATGCAAAACAAAATTTAATTTGTCAACCTAGGGTTTTATACTCTCAAAATTGATAAATTAACACAAACACAAAAAAACTCAAAAATAACAAAATTTAATTTGTCAACCTAGGGTTTTATACTCTCAAATTGATAAATTCAAACAAAAAAAACAAAAAACTATAATACAAGAAAATAATAAAGAGGGAGTTCACTTACTGGTCTCGCTTCAGCCTCGCCGCTCGATCCGGTTCGTGCACTCATGGTGGCAAAAAATTTCGGCAACGCTTCGCTTCGTAGAATTGACCTCCTCCTCAAAGCTCCAAATCGCCTAAAAAAACAAGTGCAAATGAGCCCAAACCCTAGTTTTGGCCTTTAAATAGGCTTTTTGAGCCTGTAATCATTCCTCCCTAGGATGAGCACTCTGGTTAGCACTCGTACCACCCTAGAACGAATGCTCAACAAGAATTCGTCCCACCTAGGGACGAATACAGAGCAAACATTTCACAAAACACAAAAATGCACAAAAATGCACCAAAAACAACAATAAACTTTCCCGATGAGAGTGCTTTTGCACTTGACATTACGGGCATGCAAAAAATTTAATGTCGGGTTCACAAATCCTCACCTATCCTAACTCCCTAAGAAGCTACCATAGCCGGAACCGCTCCCCACGGAGAATTTTCCCATCCCCAAACGATGTCGCCAAAAGGGTCAAAACCCACCCAAAAATAGCAATAGAGTTGTCGAACGAAGGCGCCTTCATGCCTGACCTTCTTGGCATCCAAAATAGATATCGGGGTTATAAATCATCACCATCCTACTCCCTAAGAAGGCCACCATGGCCGGACCGCTCCACGGGAAGACAAATTTTTGACAATTTCAGCTCCAGAAAGGCATCCCCAAAAGGGTTAACACCCACCAAAAATAGGTCTAAATGTCGAAAAACTGCACACACATTCAAAGATAAATCTCTGAAGGCACCCTTACCTAAGTCATCTTGGGTCAAGTGACTCGTCGCTTTTCTCATGTAGGTCATTCCCTCATCGATTCGTCGCTTGAGGGGGTAGTCACACTTAGTCACCAATCAACAAATACACACCCAATCATGGAAATGGCATGCATTCGAAGAATCATTGGCAAAGACAAATCACGCCCCTGCTTGGGGTAGTAAACAAGCAATAATCACAAGCTGATCAATCACTTGGCATTCGTGAATCATGAACTCAAGGTTCCCACAGACAAAAGGTTGCGCCCTTTGCCTATTCATGACTGATCAATGTCCAAGCTCAAGTAACACCTCACCGAAAAAGGTTAACACTTGAATTGAGTTCCTTCGCTCGTCAGAAGCAAGGATTCAAGAATGCATGCCCTTTTCATACTTGGGGCATCAAAAGTTGGTTAGGTTACTAAGAAACCCTAATCATTAGTGCTTTGGTTATCTATTTTTGCTCAGCATTGTGCCTTGCACAACGCATCCCAAAAAGGGGCATCTGTAGACACCAAAATAGCACCAATCCGATTATGTGACTGCAAACACTGATCACATTGGCACACACAGCCCCAAGGGCAGCCCCCAGAGGTTAAACAGTGGTCCTAACCACTCTCACAACAGTTTTGGAAGGTCAAAAATCATTTTGGCACCTTCAAGCACTTTGCTCAATATCCGTTCCACCCAGGGACGAATTCTAATTGGGATTCGCTCCACCCAGGGATGAATTCACAATTCGCTCCAAGGTGGGGCGAATTGCAGGTTTGACGGGCAAAAAGTCAAATCTTGGCAAATGGCAGCTCGGATCCGCCACTTAACGCCTCCTTCATTTCATGGGAGCATGGGTGAGCGTTTTTGAGCATTAGAGGTTGTTACAAGGGCAGTCATGAAGCCCCTAATCAGGGAGGAATCTTCCCTCCCCTGGAAGGGCATGGCTGCCATGTGGCGCCTCTGCATGCTCATCCCAAGAGACCTCCAGGTCTATAAATTGATGAGTTTCCTCATCCCCAAAATATAAAGAGGTAAGAGCAATTTGGAGCAACGAAGTGCTGCCATTTTATTTCCCCATACATCCTTGTGCGATTTGTGCCTTTCACATCCTTGATCTCTTTTAGAGAGGAGGTCATTGGGTGACTATTGGAAGGTCGAATATTGAGCCCAAAACCCGACATTTGGCCATAGAATACCACCCAATTTGCCGACAACACCTTGTAAGATATTTTGGACCCATCCCAAGTGGATTGGTGCCGAAATCAGGCCCCAAACGGTGGGCGGCCCGCCCGGGCGCCCCCACACTACTGCAGGCCTAATCGTCCCTTTTAGGAATGATTGGGAATTTGTGGCAGATTTTTCTTTCTATCATTTTCATTTTTTGCATTCAATTCTATGATGCTTAGATAGGTTGTCATTTAAATTTCGTCTCGTTTTGAACAATTTTGATCGTGTTTCTATATTTGTTCGCTTTTACTAACTTGTAGGTAGCATCATCAAATTCCCATTGATGGAGGTCAAATTGGGAAAATATGACCATCTGGGTCTTCCCAAAATGCCCCCAATTAGCTAACCCCAAGTTTGTAGGTCTTTTGGAGCTCTCTAGGCAGGACATTTGGGACAGTACCTTTTCGGCATTTTGTTGCAGGTGAATTCGTCCCGCCCAAGAGCGAATTCAAATCGGCGAGGAATTTCTCGACTGTTCTTTTTGCAGTGCCCTCCTGGTGATGTCCTGATGCCCCTGTCAAATTTTTAGAGCATTTGGATTCATTTTAGTCATAGTTTAATTCATTTTTCTCATTCATTTATCGTAGGCTTGGGGATTGCATGCTTTGTTTTATCCGTAGGTGCTATTGATTATCTTTTGTTTCTTTGAACGCAGGATCGAAACATCGGAGGAGCAGCAAGGAATCAACATTCGTAGACACAAGCGGCGATGACGTTTTGGTCCGCCCATCTTACATGTGGGCACGCGGAAGAAGGAAGGCTATCCATGGATGTAACCAAGAGATGAATTTAACGCTCCTCGCCCCTGAAAAGGGAGGATGCGAATTGTAACCGAGTTGTGAAATACATCAATAAAAGAGAAGGGTTGTTATTTCATTTGGGTTTCAATTCATGCTTTCTCCATTTCATGCATTTTTAATTCGTAGGATTTAGCGTTAAGTTTAGTTTCATTTTTGCATCGTGCTTGGAGCTTTTCCTTTCTTGTTTTCGTATCCTCGTGCTTTCAGTGTTATTTGAACTTAAAACTTCATCTAATCATTGCCATCCCTCTATTTCTTTGATTTTAAACCCCCAAACTCCTTCAAGATGATCATTCTCCTATTCTGAGTCCATTTGATTGGATGGGGTATCCTCTACCATTTTAGCATCATCTACTAATATTTCTTCTTCAACTTCCAAATTATTGTATGCTTTCCCTGTGTTGATCGCAATCACATTTTGTTGTTGTGTCTTGGTATCTAGATTTATATGATTTTCAATCATATTTATTTTCATCTTATGGTTACCATATTCATAATTATTTTATTTTTCTTGATTGATACTATTCTCTTGTTGATTAGTGTTATTTCCAAAACCACTCAAGTTTTGTTTCTCATTATGTTCTTCAACTGCTTGCTGGTTTAACTCTGTGCATTTACTTGCATAATCCATTGTCTTGTTAGGATTCTGATGTTCTTCCTTGTACTATATAGAACATCCATTACTAATTTTAATTTCTACCTCTTCATTTACCTCCTAGTAAATTTCCTGATATTGTTCTTTTTCTTGTGCCCTTTCTTGTGGGCTAGAAGTTTTCTTTTCCATGCTTGTGGTCCTCTGGTTTATTTGATTCTCCTTTTGTTGCCACTTTTTAGTAAATTTGGTTTGTCTTTGTAGATGACATTTTCCCTCCACATGTCCAAACACTTTACATTGCTTATAGTATACCGAAAAAATTTCATATTCAACTTTTTGTTCCCATTCTCCAAGCATTGATTTGATACTCACTTTTTCCACTTTGTCTTGTTCTAGCTTCACATTAACACAAACTCTTGCACACAACATTCTTGTTTTGTTGCAGGTGGGTGGATCCATGGTTATAAACTATCCGATTTGTGTTGTCAGGCCCTTAATAATTTGATCATCCCAATATTCTATAGGCAGATATGAGAACCTAATCCAGATGGGAACAAAAAAAAATTCTTCCTTTTGAGGGTTGAAGCCTTGATGCCAACGTTTTAGGAAAACTGGTCTTTTCCCAAAGAAAAATGGACCTCGTGATAAAGCTACCACCATATCCTCCTCAATATTAAACCGAATTAAGAAGTATCCCTTTGATAGACCAATAACATTCATTGAACCCTTTGTTTGAATTTTAGAATGAAGCCATATTCTAAGCACATCTAAATCTGGTCTGGGCCCTAGAAATTTGCCTACCATGTTAAACTCATTATAACTCAATATTTTTTTTATTAGGGAGTCAACTATACATACCTTTCTATTTTCATGAGATATCTCTGTACCAACTTCTTGCTTCCTTTCTTCCTTTGAGAATTGATGTCCAAGAATCCTTTCTTGATCCTTCCTGTAGAACATTTTTTGCATCTGTCATTCCCTTTTCTATACATCGATCAGCATTCCTTAGATCCTTAGCTCTTCCATCTGGATTCCTAATTTCACCATTTTTCTCTAACGGAGGAAGTTTTTGTCATTCAAGGAATCCATCCAAAACTCTCGATGTTCACAGCTTGACAACCATCCAAAAACCTTGGCGTTCATATTTTCCTTCTCTTTCAAGGACATGGAAATCTGATCTTTCAAAAATCATAGTTGGAGTTTGTAGGTTGAACGTAAACATTGTACCTGCAAATCTATGCTACAACTATTGTATGCTTCATTGTAAGGTGAAATAGCGAGAATGGGTCGTGGTCTATGGAGTGCCACAGGGCAAAACAGGACGACAACAACAATTGTAAGGTGAAATAGCGAGAATGGGTCGTGGTGTATGGAGTGCCACAGGCTAAAACAGGACGACAACAACAATGGCGATGTAAGATTTCAAATAACTGCGATGGAAAAACTGTTGGATTTCCATCATTGTAAATTGTTTTCCTTTAGCTTCTAATTATTTTCCGTTTAGACTGACAGTATAAAAGGCTGGGAGTGATGGTATTGTATTTTAGAAGCGGCCTTCGTCATGACTGCAGAATGCACGAGGAGGAAGAAACGTCTTTCGGCTACCTCTTTCAAGTATTAAGAGAAGAAATGACAAACAATTTAATCTCCTTACTGATACCTGTGTGCCAAGGATATAGCATAGTATCCAGCCTTTGTCATTGGCTCTGCATTCTTCGTGCATTTTTTTAAAGTAATACTTCTTATGCACATTCACCATGGGATTGAATCTGGATCAATAATGTAAGTGGCATCCTTGTTATCTAAGAATAAAATTCAAAATCATTACTAAAGAATTCCTTAAAATATGCAAGTAACTAGCATCTGCATCTCCTTCAAGTCTCCTCCAAGTTTTCTGCCTGTAGAATAAACTGGTGCTTCTATTATAGTGAAAATGGTTTAGTTGTTTTTCTCCAATAACTTACAAAGGGTCTGTTTTTTCAACTATTTTTTAGTTGGAATTTTTTAACTAACCTCCTTCTCTTTATAAAATATTACCGGATTCTGTAAAAATTCCTTTAACCAATCAAAAACACCATTTCAAAAGGTTATTAATCATCTAATTTTCAAATAAAAAATTAGGTAAAAGAAATGATGAATCAGCTGAATAAATACAGGCTGCCCGGAAATTGTAAAAATGGTTTATTATTTTATATCGTTTAAAAAGGAACCCTCGTTTTTATCAAAATTAAATAAATGTATGCCAGCATGATTTTATGCCTGTGATGTAGCTTACAAGAGTAAATCGTAAAATGAGTAATTTTTTTTAAAACAAATAAGTGATATTTAGGATAGTTCAATAACTTTATGTAATTGGAAGATACAATACATGCCATCTTACTAATACAAAGAGGCATCAACAAAAAGGTGGAAAGACATTGTATCATTTCCGTAGATTGAAATATTTTCGCCAAGCTTGGCTTGCTAAATACTCAAGGTTGAAGAACATTAGCTGTAAAAATATCCAACCACCTAGAATACAATGAACACCTCATCTTCACAGCTAAGCTTTTAGAAGTAAATGAAAGCGGTTAGAATGTGTTTATGTTATTTGAGATGGTTATCTCCATACAGTTTCCCAATTTATGGGTAGAATCCCTTTTGTTTTAATTCATCTTACCACAATCGATAATTCCTATTCTAATTGCAAATTGTTTGTGATTTTACAGTATCATTGGTCTACATTGATGAGTTTTGAAGACTAGTGTAATTTCATAACTTCAAAATAATTTCGACGTTTTTGGCTGGGGCATTACTACAATAGCGCAGGCTCCTATGGATTCCATTGTGTAGTTAATCTCAACTAAGTCTGTTGAGGTGTAACTATTGAAGGATGCTGACGCACGTTGTGATCATCAAGATGGAATTCGTTGGAGATATATAGGCACACATAAGTACAAGTTTAATCTCAACTTATGAGCCTGTAGATGCTCTTTGCGATTAACAAAATTTCAAAATCGTTACATTATTTATTTTTTATTTTTTTAAAATTAATATTTTCGATTTAGTTTTACACTCTAGGAATGTTATTCGTTATATGCTGCCAGACTCTTTCTACTATTTCACTTTTTGAAATTTCAAAGAAACAAACAGAGTCTTCAGTTTGATATGTAGAAAATAATGTTTACTGACTTCTTAATTGGAAGTTTAGTAAATTTTCAAGTAAAGGTAAATGAAAGAGGTTTCTATCACTGGTTCGTGCTGGTAATTAGAGAAGAGCCGAGAGATTTGCTTTTTTCCTAGGTCTGCGGTGCCATATGCTTAAGGTTTTGTGTAGGGTTTGGTCGGCCGTCACCACTAAACTCCACGTCGTTACACATTTATCACCTTGGTGGTTGAAATCTTTTTAACATGGTCGTTGGGCACTCGACGGCTTCGACTCCTATTGAAGCTACTGGACTTGGCTATGGCGCGCAACAAGCAACCAAGGAAGTTCGTCCTGAAGGTCTTCCACGAGGTATGGATCTGGTGCCCGATGTTACTATTCCTTTTGATGATTTCAATCAGTCTTGTAGCTGGTTAGAAAGTAACACACTTATTGGATATTTCCTGGGTCGAATCCCCAATGAGTCGCTAATCCGTAGCTGGATTCAGCATTACTGGACTCCTCATGGCATAGAGGTTGATGGAATTCAAAATTTGACCAAGGGATTTTTTCTGTTTCGTTTCCCTACTCCTGAGCATGTGCATGCAGTTTTTAACCATGGCCCCTGGTATGTGCGTAACTCTTTGTTAGTTTTTTAGCCCTGGTCCCATGATTTCTCTATTGAAGAGGGTGCTTCCCTGGAGGTGCCAGTGTGGGTTGAATTCCTTGGCCTCCCACCGGCTCTTTGGCCTTTCCTGGAAACCCTTGTTGCCCCTTTAGGTCATTTTGTGTGCATTGAGAATCCACGATTTTTTGGTGCTCGTCCCTTTCGAAGGGTTTGTGTGAAAATTGATCTTTCTAAGGATCTCAGAGATCATCTTACCATTAGTGTTGGGGATACCTCCTTTGTTCAGAAGCTAGTTTATATTAATCTCCCAAATACCTGCTTTCGTTGTCAATCGACAGCACATATGATCAAATATTACCCGCTCATGGAGGGGTGTTTCAGGCATAATAAGGTTACAACTAACCCTTCAAGCTCTGCGCATGCACTGCCATCTAGGGCCGCTCCCAACGAGCAACAAACCATGCAGACTGGTTCGAAGGATTCTTGGACTACTGTTGCCAAACAAAATCGTCCAATCAAGCCCTTGGGTAAACCTACTAGTCCGCGAATGGCTCCTCTGGTGCATGCACCAAAAGATAAAATGGCCATGCAAGGTGCAGCACCATCGTCCTCTCATAGGGCTTCCATTGTGGCGGAGAATGAGGGTTTGCAGAGTAATTTACATGCGGCCCTTGAAAAGGCTCGAGCGAGAAGGTCTCGTAGTCCCAACACTGATAAACACCCTTATACCATGTTTCTAGAAGGAAATCATGACCGATTTATCTCAAACTCTTATTCCTCGCTTGGGGATTTAGGGGCTTCTGAGATTATTGAAGGTGATATGCAGCTTGACAGTTCCTCATGATATTTCTATCATGGAATGTCAGAGGTTTAACGGACCCAGTTCATAAGTACTTGGTCCGTAGTGAGATTGATAAACTTTGTCATCTGCATGGCAGGTTTAATTTTCTTTGTTTACAAGAAGTTAAGGTTTTTGCTTTTAACTTGCAATGTGTCTGTTCGTTTCTTTGGCCTGGCAGCCAATTTTATGCAACTAATCATGCAGTTGGTCGAGGTGGAGCTGTCACGTTTGTGGCTCCCACCTGGCAATCTCATCTGGTTACTTGGGGAGTGGACCCTTCTAATCAGGTGGTGTGGACTCTTTTTGAAATTGATGGGCATTCTTTTGGTATTGTAAATGTGTATGCTTCCAATCATGCCCTTGACCGATGTGCTCTCTGGCGGTGGTTGGCTTTGTCTTTACCTTCCATTGTCTGGTTTTTTTGTGGTGATTTCAATATGATTGAGATAGCTTTTGATAAAGTGGGTCACCTCCCAATGCGGTGGTGTGCTGGGGAACGAGAAGCTTGGTTTTTTCTAAAAAATAAATTAGGGCTTTTTGACCCCAATGCTTGTTCTTCCTCCAAAGACTTCCCGCACTCACTCTGGTTTTCTTGGTCAAATTTTCAAAGTGGGGATGATCGTATTCTCAAGCGATTGGATAGAGCCATGCTTACGGACCATTTTGGGTTCAATTTTTAGCCCATTGTGCCTTCCGCTCCTCTGGTGGTAGCTCTTCCGGGCTCTACAGTGTCTGATCATGTTCCTATTATCTTTAATATTTCTTTGAGCATAATGCCAGCTAGGACCTTCTCTTCTCAGTTTTTCCTGAATATTTCCTTCCTCCAGCATCCTGCTTCTATTGCTCACATTATTAGGGTTTGGAATTTGGTTCCTCGACCTTCAGGACATTCGGGTTGGATTGAGTGGTGGAATGATGCTATTATTCGCACAACCACTTTGCTTTGCAATCTTGGTGTCAAGCTTGCTCAGTTGCGTAAACAGTCAAATCTGGCCCTAAAGAGGGAGTTTGCCTCAACATCTATTAGACTTGATGCTTCCCCTCTTAGTGTCACTCTGCAGTAGTATGTTGCAATTCTTCGGCATGAGCTTAAGAAGGCTGAGCTATATGAGGCTAGAGGTGCTCAGCTTCATGCCCGAATGCATTGGCTCAAGGTCGATGATAGGGTTTCCAAGGAGTTTTTTAGCGCCTTAGACCGCCTCGGTAGGTGGTTTAGTTCAAAGCCATTGTGAATAATGGCGAAAGGCTTTCAGAGTTGCCTGATATTTCTAAGGTATTTGTTCACCATTACCAATAGGTCTTTGTTGCTCAACATTTCTCAGCTGAGAGACAACAAGCATTGGATGAATGTTGCTCGGTGGTTCCTACTAAGCTTTCACCTTCTCAGACTGAAGCTTGTGATAAACCTCTTGCTTTAGAAGATCTTACTGAGGCTTTATCTCATATGGCTAATGACAAAGCGCCAGGCCTTGATGGGTTTCCTTGTGAATTTTATAAAGCTTTGTGGGATATGGTCGGCCCTGACCTTTTGTGGGTTTATCAGGAAGCCCTGTATTCTGGTTCTTTAGGATCACTCATTAATAGAGGTAACATAAAATTCATTCCCAAGCCTGGTGATCCTGAGGTGATCACCAACTGGAGGCCTATCACTTTGTTGAATGTTAGCTATAAAATTATTGCTAAGGCTCTTGCTCTTAGACTTCGGCCTCTCCTTCCTCTTATTGTGAGGCCTGAGCAAACAAGCTTTATTCGCAATCGCTATATTCTAGATAATGTTCTAGCAATTTGGGAAGGCATGGATTGGGCACGATAGTCTCAACAAGACGTACTTTTTATTAAAATTGACTTTGAAAAAGCCTATGATAGAATTGAATGGCATTTCATTCTCTCAATGCTTACAACTCTGGGGTTTGGTCCTGGCTTTGTCCAATCTGTGAAAATGTTATTTGCAAATGCTTCAGTGGTTCTCACGTTGAATGGTGTGCAAATAGAGCGCATTGGTTTGTTCAGATTTGTTCGTCAAGGTTGTCCTCTTGCCCCCTCCCTCTATGTGCTTGCAGCTAAAGCCTTTGGGTACCTTCTTGCCCGTAAAGCCTCGCAAGGACTGGTTAAGGGTATTTCCCTACCAGGAGGGCAAGGGCAGCTCATTAATGGACACTTTGTGGATGATTCTTTCTTAACGCTCACTGAAGATGAAGTGTCTATCACACAGGCTCTTTCCAGCCTGGATGTTTTTTGCAAAGCCTCTGGTTCCAACATTCAGTGGAGGAAAACTGCTTGCTATAGACAATCCTCACATCCCCTTCCACCTTGGTTGGAGCATTACCAATGGAGGTGGATACAATCAGGGGAGATGTTCAAATTTTTAGGCATTCCCTTTGCTTTTCAAAGCACCCCCTCTCAACTTTGGGAGTATGTAGTGCAAAGGGTGGAGAACAAGCTCAATTACTGGATCACCAAGAAGTTGTCCCTTGCGGGTAAATTCCAAATCTGCTCTAAAATTCTTGCCAGTACACATGTTTATTATTCTTCCTATTGGGTTCCTTCTCAAGCTTGTTATAAGAAGCTGGAAAAGCTTCTACGAGATTTTTTATGGGCTAATTCCTCTCAAAAAAATGGCTTTCATAGAGTAGCCTGGGAATTTTGTTGCCTCCCTAAAAATTTAGGAGGATTGGGATTATTTAACTATTTTCGTCAAGGTTTAGCTCTTAGCGCTAAATGGATCATCAGATCTCTTAAAGGGGAGGAAGCATGGAAAGTTTTGATTAGGAATTGTGTGGCAACAGGGTTACCCATTGGCAAGAAATGTTGGAAAGGGTTGGATTTACCTTCCATTCTTGTAGCCCCTGTTTCTTGTAAAATTGTTGGTTCCTTTGTGACTCAAAGTCTTTGGCGAGCTTGGGAGTCAATCAAGCCCTGGCTCCGTTGGAAAGGAGTTGGTCGCCACAAGGGGGCAGCTATTGCCGATTTGAATGTTTGGTGGTCCCCTGTGGTTCAGTATCAGGGACAACCACTTGCTCAAGTTCAATGGATCCATGCTAATTTTTTTAAAAAAGGGCATTGTGTCCCTTTCTGATTTTTATTGCAGGCAGTCTGGTGATTGGATCCCTTGGGAGATTTTTCAACAGTAGTATAGGTTACAGTTCATTGACAAAGATACATATGATGTGGTTATTAATAGTACACCTTTTTCCTTGTGGCCTAAGCTTGGTCAGGTTTTTCAGCAACCTTTGTGGAAAGAGTGGGAATGGTATAAACATGTCCCTCTGTTTAATTACAGTACTAAGCAGGGATACAACTGGCTTTCACCCAATTTTCCCATGGTGCCCAAGCTCAATGCATGTTGGGATTTGTTCTCTTCCAAATCCATATGGAGAGCTCGCTTTCAGCTCACTTGGGCACCCTATATTGAACCTAAGCAGGCCTCTTTTTTCTGGAGTTTGTTGTACCAGGGGTTGTCGCTTGGCTCAAGGCTTAGGCATTTGGGCATTGATTCTCCCACTTGCCCTTTCTATGGGGAAGCAGAATCCACTTTGCATATTTTTTGGAATTGTCATAGAGCTCAGATGGCCTGGGAGTGGATGGAGTCCTTCTTTCGGCCATTTTTGCATGCTCCTTTAACTTGGCTTCACAATCTGTTGGGAGATCCGCCATAATTTTCTCAACCTTTGCTAGAATTCTGGAACATTTTAAGAATTAGCATTCTATTTCATACATGGAAATCAAGGAATGAGATAGTTTTTGCAGATAAAACTCCCTCTATTATTTTTTCTCTCTCAGATAAGCTTATGGTATTTCATGATGCCTGGTTACAGATTTAGGTGCAAGCTAATAAGGTTGCAATGGAGCTTAATCATCTGCAGGAGTTGATTGATCATTGGGGTAATGCCCCATGTGCTGTGAGTAGAGTCCCCCGAAGCATGAACAACGCAACCGTTCCAGATCCAGACAACATCGTCACCCATTGTAGGATTATAGGGACCGACCACCTTCTAGGGCTCGCTCTCAACCCTCTGGAGATCAAGCGCAGGGTCTGTTGCATTCCCACCCTACTCAACAAGTTTTTGCTTGGGATGATCATCCTCAGCCTAATCATTTGCATTGTATGGATGGTTGGAGAGCTCATCAGGGATGGGGAACTCCCCCAATTTCTTCTGGTCAGGTCGGTTCTCTGAGGGGTAGTGATGGTGATGCTAATACTGGTTGGAGCTCGGGCACTGCTGGTGATGGAGATGGATGGAACACTCCTTTTGAGGCTCCTGCTCAGCCTGCAACTGATAAGTCTACCAACCTGCCCGGGTCGGGTTGGAATATCTAATGGCTTGTGTCACCTAGTTTTGAACTTAATCCTGCCTGTTTCTAGTATTTTACTACTGATTTTTTGATCTTTGTCCTGGCTATTTATAAAGCCAGTGTGTGGTTTACTTGGGGTTTGTTGTACCTGGTGAAGTTTATCCTGGTTGTTTTTCTCAACCGGTTTGGCTAGTGCTTGGGGTGTGACGTGGCAGTCCACCCACTTTTGTATGTTTAGACGTTGTATTTAATATATTGCTTCTTCATTAAAAAAATTCAAGTAACTTTGTATGGTTTTACAAATTATTTTAAAATTATAATTATGTATTATAGTTAGGTTATGTCAAGTAAATAAATAACATGTTATATTATATTATAAATTATATAAATGATTCAAATCATCGTCTTAAGGTGTTTACATTTTTTTTTTTTATATAATGAATGGTTTTATAGCATGACATTTTTTTTCTTTTCTAACCTTTCTTGTTTGATTCATTTCACATTATCTTATTGCCAATCCTCTTATGGAATTGTAAGTCTTTATCCATATATTTTATTTTAATAATATTTATAAATCCAGTGTGTGGTCTGCTTGGGGTTTGTTATACCTGATGAAATTTATCCTAATTGTTTTTCTCAGCCAGTTTAGCTAGTGCTTGGGGTGTGACGTGACAGTCCATCCACTTTTGTATGTTTAGACGTTGTATTTAATATATTACTTCTTTATTAAAAAAAATTCAAGTAACTTTGTATGGTTTTACAAATTATTTTAAAATTATAATTATGTATTATAGTTAGGTTATGTCAAGTAAATAAATAACATGTTATACTATATTATAAATTATATAAATGATTCAAATCATCGTCTTAAGGTGTTTACATTTTTTTTTTTATATAATGTTTTTATAGCATGACATTTTTTTTCTTTTCTAACCTTTCTTGTTTGATTCATTTCACATTATCTTATTGCCAATCCTCTTATGGAATTGTAAGTCTTTATCCATATATTTTATTTTAATAATATTTATTAGAATATTTAAATCAAATATTTGTCTTGTTTGATTCCTAAAGTTTATAGCTTCATATTTATTAATAACATAGAGTAGTTTTAAGCATTTAAAAAAAAAAAACAAATTTACAAACTTAAATTAAATAATATTTTAGTTTAAAAAAAATGCCTTGGTTTCAATTATGATAGAATGGATCTAACTAAAATATGTGTATAGAGGGCTTCTCAAGGAAATAAATAAAAGGAAATTATATATATATATATATATATATATATATATATATATATATATATATATATAAAAGAACAAAATCATACAAAAAATACATAAGAATTGAAAAAGTTAAAGATAATTATATATCTTAAAAATAGAGAAAAGTTTGAAATATATAATGATAAAAGTAATATATATATAGATGGAACAATATAATTTATGTAAACTATTTTAACCTATTTATTATTATTATTATTATGTTAAATATATGTTAATAGTATACAACTAGCGCATAATAAGGGCCACCCTCCTTGTGATTCAAACTTGGGTCTTTATAATGTGAGCCCAATGCCATACCCATGGACTTTTCTATCAATAAATTTAATCTATATATTGACTTATGATTCTAATAAAATCAAAGTAAAAAAATAATAGTAATAACAACAATGGGTAGGATGAGTTTAAATTTTTATGTACAAATGATACAAGATCTTAATCATAATATTTTAAAAATTTATATGAATTACTTTGTGCCATGATCCTTAAATAAAATCATACAAGAAATAAAATTTAATGTAAAACACATGATAATAACTTAAATGCACATAATATAATAAAATTCAAATAATCTTCTTGAGATCATCTAAAACCATCTGTCGTTAAGCTGCTATTTGCATGAAGTTTAGGATCAATTGTATTATTTTCTAAGTGATTTGATAATTGATCTACCAATGTAAGCAAGTGGGCTAGGTGTCTAAGCATATTTGACATCACTAAATCACATATTTCAGCCCCTTTATGACACAAGCTCATCAAGATTCACTTTTTGACCATACCTCTTAAAATTTTATCCTTTAAGAAATCTAGGATTGCTTGAGCCTTATTGGTCTTGAAATATTTAAACACTACACCAACCATTCAATATTACACCCTTAAATCAAATGATTCCTAATATAAGCAATCAATAAACTATTCTAACATACTTAGATAATGAGGTAATCATAATCAACATTCTAAATCATACACCTTCAACAAATGATCAATAGATCTTACCCTCATTCTTAAACACTTTTGCACTTATAAATAGTGTAATAGTTTAGCAATGACCAAACTAATATTATACTTCAAATCTTGAGTTAGATAATATACAAAAGATGGTTCAAAAACTAAGTAATGATATGCTTAAACTATAATGGAAAGTTCCTCAAAATCCATCTACCAACAAAACCTATAATAACAACTTTGACTTCCAAAGGACTAACCATTAATAGAATACTGATAGGGGATGAGAAAATTGCACCAAGAAAATTCCAACGCTTTTCATTAAATCTGAAAAACAAATTACAAATACAGCCCGCAGGCTTTACAACAACCAGCGCTCGGCTTGGTTTTCCAACACTCTACGTGCAATCTTCAGATCCACCACACTTGGAAGGAAAACGCACCACTCTCTAGCCGGCTCTCTCTGGCCTCGGCTCTACAGCTCGACTTCGCAAGTCTTTCTCCGTTTCCCCCCCGTGCATGGTCCAACTTGCTCTTTTTATAACTTGGCATGACTCTCTGTCTTCCACTGGTGGCCCTTCGATTCGTCTTCACCACGACTATTCGTCTTCGTAACTACAATCCGCATTGGCCTCTGTAACTGTCGTTCGACTCCCGCTTACGGTTACATTTTCTGCACGATGCTTTGTCTTCGCTTACTTTCGCTACACCTTGGTGCCATGTGTTGTTCTTGTGCTGCCATGTGGCGCTCAATGACATCATCCTGTAACGGTCCCTGAAGATGTCGCCTGTCACGATTTCGCGATGTCTCCTCCTTCTTTCATGTCTTCTTCTTTTCCTGTCGCAATATCATGACATGTTGCGATATCATGACATTTTGGCCTTCCTACGCTTCTTCTCCCTTTTGGTCGTGATATCGTGACATGTCGCGATATCGTGATGTTTTCCTTTATTGTTGCCTTCCTCACCCTTGGGTCGTGATATCGTGACATGTCGCGATATCGTGACATTTTTCCTTTCTACACCCTTTCTTGCCTTTGGGTCGTGATATCGTGACATGTAGCGATATTGCGACATCTTCCTTCGAACGCCTCCACTCTTCTTCTTCGGTCGCAAAATCGTGACATTACCAATTGCTTCTCCTCCTGGCTGCTTCTGGTCGCGATTTCGTGATGGTCATGATTTCGTGACATGTTGCAAAATCATGATAATTTTCTTTGCTCCTCCTTTTGGCTATTCTCTGTTGCAATTTCATGACGGTCACGATTTTGTGACATGTCGTGAAATCGTGACAATTTCCTTGCCTTTACCTTCTGGCTGATCTGCGTCACAATTTCATGACGGTCGTGATTTCGTGACATGTCACGAAATCATGACATGTCAAGAAATCGCGACATCCTCCTCAGCTCCAGTGCCTGGCTGCGTGACATCACAATTTTGCAACATGTCATGATTTCGTGACATGTCATGATTTTGTGACATGTCACAATTTCATGACATGTCGCGTTTTCATGGCCCTTCGCCTTCTGCAACTTTTGCCCTATTTTCGGCCACCACTGGATGCTCCTACATCAGACACCCGGGGTTGGTGGAGAAGTGATCTTCACTTCTACACTGTCTGGTTACTGCCTCCTGCAATTTGATTCTGAACCATTCCTCTTGTAGGGCTTTAAATTGGCTCTACAACTCCTCGAACTCTTCTATTGTCATTATATCGTTCTTACTGCCATGGCTTCTTTGTGGATGCATTTTTCTACCAGGTCCTGGCGCAAACTGCCTCATGGTCGACGATCTGCTTGCGCACTCAGGAACACTAGCTCTGATACCACTAACGGGGGATGAGAAAATTGCACCAAGAAAATTCCAATGCTTTTCATTAAATCTAAAAAAAAAATTACAAATACAGCCCACAGGCTTTACAACAACCAACGCTCGGCTTGGTTTTCCAACACTCTATATGCAATCTTCAGATCCACCACACTTGGAAGGAAAATGTACCACTTTCTAGCTGGCTCTCTCTGGCCTTGGCTCTATAGCTTGACTTCGCGAGTCTTTCTTCGTTTTTCCCCCTGTGCATGGTTCGGCTTGCTCTTTTTATAACTTGGTGTGACTCTCTGTCTTCCACTGGTGGCCCTTCGATTCTTCTTTGCCATGACTATTTGTCTTCGTAACTGCAATCCACATTGGCCTCTGTAACTTCCATTCGACTCCCACTTACGGTTACATTTTCTAAATGATGCTTTGTCTTCGCTTACTTTCACTACACCTTGGTGCCACGTGTTGTTCTTGTGCTGCCACGTGTCACTCAATGACATCATCCTGTAACGGTCCCTAAAGATGTCGCCTGTCATGATTTCGTGACATCTCCTCCTTCTTTCACGTCTTCTTCTTTTCCTATCATGATATCGTGACATGTCACGATATCGTGACGATTTGGCCTTCCTATGCTTCTTCTCCCTTTTGGTCGTGATATCGTGACGTTTTCCTTCATTGTTGCCTTCCTCGCCCTTGGGTCGTGATATCATGACATTTTTCCTTTTTGCGCCCTTTCTCGCCTTTGGGTCGCGATATTGCGACATGTCGCGATATCACAACATCTTCCTTCGGATGCCTCCACTCTTCTTCGATCGTGATTTTGCGACATGTCGTGAAATCGTGACATTACCAATTGCTTCTCCTCCTGGCTGCTTCTGGTCATGATTTCGTGACGGTCATGATTTCATGACATGTCACGAAATCATGATAATTTCCTTGCCTTCACCTTCTGGCTAATCTGCATTGCGATTTTGCGATGGTCATGATTTCGTGACATGTCACGAAATCGCGACATGTCGCAAAATTGCAACATCCTCTTCAGCTCCAGCGCTCGACTGTGCGACATCATGATATTGTGACATGTCACGTTTTTGTGACCCTCCGCCTTCTGCAACTTCTGCCCTATTTTTGGTCGTTGCTGGATGCTCCTGCATCAGACACCCGAGGTTGGTGGAGAAGTGATCTTCACTTCTGCACTGTCTGGTTACTGCCTCCTGTAATTTGATTCTGAACCATTCCTCTTGCAGGGCTTTAAATTGGCTCTACAACTCCTCAAACTCTTCTATTGTCATTATATCATTCTTACTGCCATGGCTTCTTCATGGATGCATTTTTCTACCAGGTCCTGGCGCAAACTGCCTCACGACCGACGATCTACTTGCACACTCAGGAACACTAGCTCTGATACCACTAACGGGGGATGAGAAAATTGCACCAAGAAAATTCCAACGCTTTTCATTAAATCTGAAAAACAAATTACAAATACAACCCGTAGGCTTTACAACAACCAACGCTCGGCTTGGTTTTCCAACACTCTACGTGCAATCTTTAGATCCACCACACTTAGAAGGAAAACGTACCACTTTTTAGCCAGCTCTCTCTGGCCTCGGCTCTACAGCTTGACTTCACGAGTCTTTCTTTTTTTTTCCCCCCCCCATGCATGGTTTGGCTTGCTCTTTTTATAACTTGGCATGATTCTCTGTCTTCCACTGGTGGCCCTTTGATTCATCTTTGCCACGACTATTCATCTTCATAACTGCAATCCGCATTGGCCTCTGTAACTGTCGTTCGACTCCCACTTACAGTTACATTTTTTGCACGACGCTTTTTCTTCGCTTACTTTCTCTACACCTTGGTGCCACATGTTGTTCTTGTGCTGCCACATGTCGCTCAATGACGTCATCCTGTAATGGTCCCTGAAGATGTCGCCTGTCACGATTTCATGATGTCTCCTCCTCCTTTCGCGTCTTCTTCTTTTCCTGTCACGATATCGCAATGTTTTGGCCTTCCTACGCTTCTTCTCCATTTTGGTCGTGATATCGTGATGTTTTCCTTCATTGTTGTCTTCCTCGCCCTTGGGTCGCTATATCACATGTCATGATATCGCGACATGTCGTGATATCGCAACATTTTTCCTTTCTGTGCCCTTTCTTACCTTTGGGTTGTGATATCGCGACATGTCGCGATATCGCGACATCTTCCTTCGGATGCCTCCGCTCTTCTTCTTCGGTCGTGATTTCATGACATGTCATGAAATCATGACATTACCAATTGCTTCTCCTCCTGGCTGCTTCTGGTCACAATTTTGTGACGGTCGCAATTTCACGACATGTCATGAAATCGTGACAATTTCCTTCGCTCCTCCTTCCAGCTATTCTGCATCATGATTTCGTGACATGTCATGAAATCATGACAATTTCCTTGCCTTCACCTTCTGGCTGATCTATGTCGTGATTTCGTGACATGTCACGAAATCGTGACATCCTCCTCAGCTCTAGCGCCCGGCTACGCGACGTCACGATTTTGTGACATGTCGTGATTTCGTGACATGTCACGTTTTCGTGACCCTCTGCCTTCTATAACTTTTGCCCTATTTTCGATCACCGTTGGATGCTCCTGCATAAAATACTCACCTAAATAATGGAGGAGTTTCAATTCTAGTAGCAACCAGAATCAATCTAGTGATAACCTAAGTTGTATAAAGTTTAAGATCAGTTGTCTTATTGGCTAAATGATCTAACAATTGATCTACCAATCTAATCAAGTGGGTTAGGTATTAAATTCACTAAATATTAATACATTTTACATTTGGACAACCTCTAAGTATTTTTGACATCACTAAATCACCTATTTTAGTCCCTTTATGACACAAGTTCATCAAGATTCACTTTTGACCATACCTCTTTAAATTAGTCCATTCAATATTGCACCCTTAAATCAAATGATATCTAACATAAACAATAAATAAACTATTCTAACATACTTAGATAATGAGGTAACCATAATCAACATTCTCAATCATACACCGTCAACAAATGATCAATAGATCTTACCCTCATTCTTAAACACCTTTGCACTTATAAATAGTGTAACAGTTTAGAAAGGGCCAAGAAAATATTATACTTCAAATATTGAGTTAGATAATATACAAAGGATGGTTCAAAAACTAAGTAATGATATGCTTAAACTATAAGGGAAAGTTCCTCAAAACCTCTCTACCAACAACACCTAGAATAACAACTTTGACTTCCAAAGGACTTACCATTAATAGAATACTCACCTAAATAATGGAGGAGTCTCGATTCTAGTAGCAACCAAAACCAATCTAGTGATAACCTAGGTTGCATGAAGTTTAGGATCAATTTTCTTATTGGCTAAATGATCTAACAATTGATCTACCAATCTAAGCAAGTGAGCTAGGTATTAAATCCACTAAATATTAACACATTTTATATTCTGACAACCTCTAAGTATTGTTGACATCACTAAATCACCTATTTCTGTCCCTTTATGACACAAGCTCATCAAGATTCACTTTTGACCATACCTCTTTAAATTTTATGCTTTAAGAAATCTAGGATTTCTTGAGCCTTATTGGTCTTGAAATATTTGGACCACTACACTAACCATTCAATCTTGCACCCTTAAATCAAATGATGTTTAACATAAACAATCAATAAACTATTCTAACATACTTAGATAATGAGGTAACCATTATCAACATTCTCAATCATACACCTTCAAAAAAATATCAATAGATCTTACCCTCATTCTTAAACACCTTTGCACTTATAAATAGTGCAACAGTTTAGCAAGGGCCAAGTCAATATTAGACGTTAAATCTTGAGTTAGATAATATACAAAGGATAGTTCAAAAACTAAGTAATGATATGCTTAAACTATAAATGAAATTTCCTCAGAATCCATCTACCAACAACACCTAGAATAACAACTTTGAATTCTAAAGAACTAACCATTAATAGAATACTCACCTAAATAATGGAGGAGTCTCGATTCTATGAGCAACCAGAACCAATATAGTGACAACCTAAGTACTTTAGTAAATTTGGTTAATATTGCTCTACCCAATTGGGACAAGGTCCATTCCACAGATCAACATGCTAAAATTGACTATTAAGAGTTTAAATCTTCTTTGAATATTGTTTAAAAAGAGATTGAAATTTTGGATTTGGTACCCACCAATGAGGACTATAGGAATCAATTTAATCACAACCCAGGGACAACCTAATTAATTTTATTGATGTATGAAATCTTAGAAATAGATGAAGATGAACCTAAAAAATACCTAGAATAAGAGGTACAAGCTTACTCATGGTATCAAAGAGGTAACAATTATATTCTCTAGAGTAAGTGAAAAGCACAACTAACTTCTTTTACATGCCCAACAAAACCTCCATCCCACTATTACATACCTAACACGTGTAACTCATAGGAGCGTATGTTATTGTATATAAAGTGGACCATGTACCAAGCTATAAGTGGGTCACCTATTAAGTTATGAGTGTGTCATATAATATTGTATATAGTTTCTTTGTCATATAATCTCTTTGTTGTCATAGACTTTGAGGATATATTTGAGGATAGAGTTTGGTGTAGATTTGAGGGCAAATTTGTGTTAGACCAGAGACAAAGATTGAGCAGGTTTGTACTAGACCGAAGGACTGTGTTTAGTGTAGATTTGAGAAAGAGATTTGGAAGTGGTAGAGTATAGAGAATGGTAGTCTTTAGTGGATAGAGATCCATTAGCCAGGGCAATGAGGACAGGAGTCTTCAATGGATAGAGATCCATTAGCCAATGCAGTGGGGGAAACAATTCTTCTAGAAGATCACCATCCAAAGTAGAGGAGAAAGGAGTTCTCTTGTGGATAGATATCCACAAAATTGATTAGGGGATTGGTTTCTCCTTTAGATAGAGGTCCATAAATATTGTAATCGGGAAAGTATTACCAAGGGAATTTATTTGAGAAAATTTTATAAGGAATATTTTCTCCTTGGAGTAGCCCACATTGGGTGAACCACACTAAATCATCTCTCAAGTGTGTGATACTTTATGTGATGTTTATTGCTTTAATATTATTTATGGTATCATATGGATTAAAAAGCAAAAAAAATTATCTTATATTATTCACTCCCCCCCTCTCAATATAAGCACATGTTCTTTAATTTGTATTAGAGCGGGTCTCTCCATGAAAATACTAACTGCTTGGAGGAGGATCCATTAGAAACACACCTGACTTCAAAAAATAAAGAAAATAACATGTTTGATATAAAAGAGGAATTATTTACAACTCTCAAGAATTTGGAAAGGATTAGAGAAAAGAACTCAAACCTGAAGGAACAAATTCAAGAGGATGAAGAAGTAAATATGGAACTCCTAAAAAGTCTCACAGAACTTAAGATAAATATAGAAGAAGGAAATAATATTGAGCAAGATATGATGAATCTATTAAGAGAAAGAGAAAAAAAATGTGAAATATTGGAAGCAGAAATTGTTTATCTAAGGAATGAAGTTGAAAGGACCAAAGTACTACAAGATATAGAGTATGGGAAACAGAAAGAAGAGTCAAGTATTCAAAAAGGAGAAAATTCAAATAAAGATAGGCAAGTAAAGTATACTCCAAAAGAAAAATACATCAGGAAGGAAGAAAGCAAAGAATAATATTCTTAGATGAGAGTTACTCACAAAGGGAGGAGCACTCAACCACAATCTCAAAGGCATCCAAACAGGTTACATAATTTCTTCCATGGCTATTATTTTTTTTTTTTTAAATATGGTCATAGAGTTGTACATTGCATTGGTTATGGGGAAAATGATGTCAATAGAAATTTCAATTCTTTTGCACCTCTTATGGATAATGACATTATATGTTATAAATAAAATAATATTGGGCACAAGGCTAGATGGTGTAAAATGATACTTCCTGATTCTAGTGAAATAAAATCAACTAGGAAAGAGAAAAATGGGAATGAAAAGGATAGATCAATGTTAGTTCAAACAACTCGTCATGCTCAGGATAAATAAGAACAATGGTATCTTGATAGTGGTTCTCTAGACACATGACAGGAGATAAAGATAAATTTATTGAACCAAAATAAACCAATAGAGGATCAGTAAGTTTTGATGATAATGGATCAGCAAAAACTGGTGGAAGAGATAGGTTAAGTTTAGATAATGGAAAAACAAGAACAAAACTTTTACTGTATATCAAAGGGTTAAAAAATAATATGCTAAGTGTAAGTCAACTTTGTGATTAAGGTTATATGGTTACATTTCACCGAGATAGACATGAGATAAAAAAATAAAAAACTAGAAAAGTCATTGCAAATGTAAGAAGAACTTCAAACAATATATATATGCTCAATGATATCAAAGGGGAAAAGTGAATTATATCACAAGAAGATGAGATTTGGTTGTGGCATATAATATTGGGTCACTTTAAATTTGACAACATAGTCAACATAAGCAATAAGCAGGCTATCAGAGATTTACCCAAGCTAAAAAGTCCACAAAGTAATTTGTGCACCTTGTCAACATGGAAAGCAAACTAGAACAAACTTTAAAACAAAGGGATATATGTCATACAAGCCATTGAGTCTAATACATATTGATCTATGTGGTCCTACCAGAACATAAAGTATTCAAGGTGAGAGTTACTTCATATTATTTATAGATGATTATCCCAAAATGGTTTGGGTAGCTTTCCTGAAAGATAAGTCAAAAGCATTTGAAAAATTCAAATCATTTAAAGAATGGGTTGAAAATGAAACTAGCAAGAGGATTAAGTGTTTGAGATATGACAAAGGAGGCAAATTTACCTCAAATGAATTTGTATATTTTTGTGAATAACATGGAATCAAGAGAGAATACTCAGCTGCAATAACTCCTCAACAAAATGGAGTAATTGAGAGGAAAAATAGGAATATTGAGAATATGGCTAGAACTATGGTAAATGAGTCCAAACTTTCATATGGATTTTTTAGGGACGAATTCAACACAACAGTATATATAATCACTAGGCTTCCAATGAGGGTAAACCATCACAAGACTACATATGAGCTTTGAAAAGGAAGGCCAGCCACTATAAAACACTTCAAGGTTTTTGGAAGCAAGAGCTACATAAGGAAAGAAGATAAAACTTAGGCAAGTTTGATCCAAGATGTTATGAGGGAATTTTTATTGTTTATTTCACTAAGAGCAAAGCTTATAGATGCTTCACCAAGATAACATGCACTATTGTAGAAAGTATAAATGTGACAGTTGATGAGAAGATAGATTCAAGAGAACCAATTTAGCAAATTGTACATCAATAAGATGGGAGTTGTCAAGAAGAGTTTCGTGAGGAATCATATGAAGAATAAGAAGAAACACAAAGAATTCTTCCTAAAACTCCATCCAAGTTTGTACAGAAGCATCATCCAAGAGATATAATCATTGGGAATCCAGATGAAAGACATACACAGAGAAGGATAATAACATGTCAAAGGACTTTAAGCAGGCAAGTGAAGATGAGTTTTGGATTAAGGGAATGGATGAGGAATTAGATAAGATAGAGAAAAGTAAGACTTGGGAACTTGTTCCACAACAAAAGGATAAAAATGTGATCAGAACAAAATGGGTATTCAAAAATAAGTTAAATGAATATGGATAGGTAGTAAAAAATAAAGTAAGGTTAGTATGCAAAGGTTATGCACAGGTAGAAGGAATTGACTTTGATGTGGCATTTGCTTCAGTTGCACAACTTGAGGCCATAAGAATATTTTTAGCCTTATCAAGTTTTAAAAACTTCAGGGTATATCATATGGATGTTAAGTAAATATTTCAAACTGGTGTTCTAGAAGAATAATTCTATATTGAACAACTAGAGGGATTCATACTAACAAATAAACCAGATCATGTATGCAGATTGAATAAGACATTGTATGGTCTAAAACAGGATCCTAGAGCATGGTACTCAATATTGGATAAGTATCTTTAGGAACATCAATTTAGAAAAGGAATAGCTGACATCAACTTATACATAAAAAATGAAGGGAATAATATACTAATTGTGATTGTTTGTATTGATGACATCATTTTTGGGGAAAATTATGATAAGATGTGTAAAAAATTTACAAAGAACATGCAGAATGAATTTGAGATGTCTATGCTTGATGAGTTTTCCTTCTTTCTTAGACTCCAAATTTCACAATCATAGAAAAGAGTATTTCCCTCACAAACCAAGTATATAAAAGAGATGCTAAAGATATTCAAGTTAGAATATTGCAAACCAATAAGTACCCCCATGGTTACAAGATTTAAGTTAATTAAGGATGATGAATCTCTAGAGGTAGATCGGAGATTATACAGATCTATTATTGGCAGCTTGTTGTATGTTACAGCTACAAGACTAGACATAGTGCAGTCATTGGGATTAGTGGTAAGGTTTCAGGGAACACCTAAGGAAACACATGTAGAAGTAGTAAAGATAATTATCAGGTATCTAAAAGAGACTATGAATTTTAGGATTTGGTATCCCAAAAGTGATAATTTCACACTCAGCATATATAGATGCAATTTGGTTGGCAACATTGATGACAAAAAATGTATAAATGGAGTAGCATTCTTTCTAGAGACTATTTATTCTCTTGGATGAGTAAGAAGAACACATCAATATATTTATCTACAACATAAGCAAAGTATACTACATCAGTAGCCAGTTGTACACAGGTATTATGGATAAAGTGAACTCTAGAAAACTTCAAGATAAAACATGATCATCCTATTACCATACTGTGTGATGATACAAGTGTTATAAGTATCTCAAATAATCTAGTGATGCACTCTAAGATAAAGCACATTTCAATCAAATATCATTTTTTGAGAGAACAGGTGATAGATAAACAGGTCATGTTGGAATATGTTACTACAAAGGAGCAAATAGCAGACATCTTCACCAAGCCACTTTTGAAATAGATGTTTGAGTATCTTAGAGGAAAACTGGTAGTAATACTCCCACCCTAGAATTAACCACCTCAATAGGAGGTGGGGAAGGGGATAAGCTAAGAGACTCATTCTTAGCCCCGAGCCCCAAAGGTGACACATTGCCATTGATGTCAAAGGGGGAGATATTTGAGTAAGGGGGAAAGATTTGATTTAATAGGTGAGCATTGAGTCAGGGGGAGCAGTTTCCCAAGGGGAGCATAACAAAAAAAGGTTAAGGAAATGGAAAAGGTAATTGAATTGCCATCAATGACAAAGAGGGCGATTGTTGGTCATTTTGAGTAGTTGAGTTGTCATTGTTGTCAAGAGTTAGCTTCACTGAAGCAATGCAAGAGGAAGTGATTCCACAAGTAGTTGATTTTTGATTGACATCGAGAGTCATTTTTAGTGAAGAGTGTAAGAAGCAATTATGCAAATCGGTGCAAAAGAAAAGTCCAATTTCATGTGGTCAAAATGAGTTTCAAGAGCAATGAAGAGGCACGAGAAAAATAATATTAAAAGGGATATGTAAATTAATTTAAATAATTTCATTAAAAATTAATTTAATTTAATTAACTTTAATTAACTTTAAAAGATATTAAGTTAATTATAAATTAATTATAATTTAATTATTAAATTAATCTATAACCCTAAGGTTGGATTATAATAAAATTAATTTATTAATCCTAATATTGGGATATAATAAATTGATTTATTAACCCTAAATTTGGGTTATAAAGGTTACTTTGAATTCAAAATAAAAAAATTAATTCATCTGTCGATGTCAATAAAAGCATGGCCTAAAGCATATAAAAAGGGGGTAAAATATTGATTAAACATTATCCGAATGTAAATTCATGTAAAGTGCTAAAATCATCAACTATCATGTAAGAAAGAAGGAATATTTCACATTTTAAGGTTATTGGCTGTAGAGGAAAGGACAAAGGGGAGCAGTGCTCCGTTTTCGTCACTCGATGCTACGTAGCATAGTTGGCAATCATGGGAAGCATGAAGCATTTTTAGGCTCAAGGTGCAAGGTTCGAAGCCCGTCAGATTTGTTTTTACAAGGCAGAGTGTAAAGTTTTTTGGGCACCACGGTGAACAAAATAAATAAGAGGAAGGCTTTTGCCTTCCCTGTTCATGTGGGAGCTAGTAGCCCATGTGGTGGGCTAGCACCTTGGTAAGGCACTTGGCAGAGGAGTGGTCATGCGTTCGAAACCCATGGTGATGTTTTTACTTGCAAGATATGTGCCATAATGTTTTCTAATGTTGTATGTGTCGTGGTATTTGTGCTAAGGTTGTGTATATTGGAGGTGCTTAATTTATGATAATTAAATATTGGCTAAGATCCTTGAGGGAGATATAAGGGTTTTTAAAGATTAAATATTTTATTTTATTTTGGAATGTTAGAGTTATAAATTTGGAGTAATAAGGAATGAATAAAGTTATTTGTATTTCTTATCCTTCTTATCTCTATGGTTGGAATAATAAGGTGTATGCAAAAGATTATATTTTTATGAATGTGTGTTGGTGAATGCTTATTTCAAAGAAGGAGTAATAAGGTGTAATTGAGTTTGATTATTTTGTAATTGGGAAATATTTTGAGAGAGTGTTAGTGTGATATTTTGTCATCTAACCATTAAAATTGGCAAAGAAGAAAATTGTGATTGAGACAGGTTTTGAAGGGTACTTCTACATCAAGTAAAAGGTATGAGCACATTCTTCCTTGGTTGAAGTAATTGATTGGTTGAGGTTTTCTGAAAACAATATTGGAGTGAAAAGGACTTAGTTAAGTTTTGCTTTTTGAGTTGTTGAGTCGGAATGGTGAAGGTTTTTATGAGTTTGAGTTGATTATAAAAGCCTTGTTTGATAAGCATTGTTGTTGAAGTGATTGGTTAAGTGAGAAACTTGAACTAGGGTTTGCAAATATCAAGAGTATCATTATTATGTGAGATTGTTTAAATAAGCATTGTTGAAAATAAGTGAGTGATTTTTTATATTCTTGGACTAGGGTTTGTAATCAAATATTATTTCATTGAGTGATTGGTTGAGTAGAGTTGATTGAGCCTAATCAAGTGGATATCTTGTAGTGATAGTTTAAGTTTTGTAAAATAAATTGTTCTATATTATAAATTGATTTGAGAAAGAGGTTGAATGTTTATAAGTGTGAAACATATTGAGTCTCTAACAATTCTCTATATGTTTATATGATATTGGATAAGTTCTAGTGAGGACTTGTTGAGCAGATTTGAGGTAAGTCTTAGAGAAGACTTGTGGAGAGATTTGTGTGAGCTTTTGTGGAAGCTTACAATATAGATTTAAGGATAGATATTAAGAGTAGATTGGACAAGTTTTAGTGAGGACTTTTTGAGTAAATTTGAGACAAGTATTAGAGAATACTTTTGGATAGATTGGTGTGAGATTTTCTAGAAGCTTATACAGATTTGAGGATAGATTTGAGGACAAATTTTGGTGCAAATTTGAGGGTAGATTTGTACAAAACCAGAGATAGAGATTGACCAAATTTATACTAAATTGAAGGACTGTATTTAGTTTAGATTTGAAAAATATCTTTGGAGGTGGTAGAGTATAGAGAACAACAGTCTCTAGTGAATAGAGATCCATTAGATAGGGTAGTGAGGACAAGAGTATTCAGTGGATAGAGATCCATTAGCTAGTGTAGTGTGTAGTGGGGGCAACATTTATTCTAGAAGATCACCATCTAGAGAAGAGGAGAAAAGAGTTCTCTTGAGGATAGAGATCCAAAAACTTGATTAGGGGATTGGTGTCTCCTTTGGACAGAGGTCCATGAACATTGTAATAGGGAAAGGATTCCTAAGAAAATTTATTTGAGAAAATTTTATAAAGAATATTTTCTCTGTGGAGTAGTCCACATTGGGTGAACCACATTAAATCATGTCTCTCATGTGTGTGATGCTTATTGCTTTAATATTGCTAATGATATCATATAGATTAAAAAAATAAGTTATATCTTATAATGTTCACCCCCCATCTTAGTATAAGCACATGTTCTTCATATATATAAACTGAGATAAGCATCAAGACATGGTATGCAAAAATTGATAAGTACTTTAAGGATGAAGGTTTTATCCCTTTGACCCTAATATTTATGTAAAAATTTATGATGGTGGATTGTTGACTATAGTTCTCTATGTGGATGATTTGGTAATCCCATAAAACTATGCTTAGTTGATGGATTTTACAAAGATAATATTGAGAAATACATTTGAGATAAGTGATTAGGATTATTACTTTATTTTTTGGATATCTAAGAATAGAAAGATGATGAAATTATATTTCTCTTATAAACAAAAAATGCACATGATCTATTAACAACATTTAGAATGGAAGAAATCAAAGCTATGCCTACACCAATTCAAATAATAATTAACTTATTTAAAACTGATAATTCAAAATAAGTGATGATCTATTGTTTAGGCAAATAGTATGTCTTATCTATCTAACAATATGTATTAAATTTAATTCCAAGTTTCATGTCATATCCTAAAATATTCCATTAAAAACTAGTTTAAAGGATCTTGAGGAACATCAAAGGCACTCTAAAGTCTAGGATAAAATACTTATCCAATTGTGATATGTACTTGAGAGTCTTTATATATATTGATTGGAAATTTTGCATTAATGATCATAAGCCTATTATAAAAATATGTTTTTTATAGTAGGTGTTATAGCATGGTGTAGTAAGAAGCAACACACAATTGCATTGTCATCAACATAGGTAGAATATTTAACAACTTGTGGAGTCACTTGTGAAGCACTTTGGCTAATAATAGTGTCTAGTGACATGAATTCTCTACATGATGAACATTTATTATTGAATTGTGATAACAAAAGTAAAATTCAATTGGTAAAGAATCATGTCTACCATGTTAAAACTAAACATGTTGAAATCCATATCATTATATTATAGAGTTGATAAAAAACTATTATTAAACTTGAATATTATAACACTAATGAATAAGTTGAAGATATATTCATCAAAATACTATGTAAAAGGAAGTTTGTAAAATTTAGAAGTAAATTAAGAATCAAAGAAATAATGTATATGGACACCTAATAGGTTGTAAGACCCAAAGAGACAAGAGAGCTCATTTATTCTATGGGAAGAATTTTAATGTCCTTATGTCAATAAACTAAAGAAAATAAAATTATGGGGATGATAAAATGCAAATTCAGTTTGAAATATCTATAAATCCCATAGCGGGTGGGACAATGCCTTTGTCACCAATGCATCGATGATGAAAAATGCCATGAGAAATAACATATAATTACTATACATATGGGCAATACATACAATTTCAAGATATTGTACTAAATACAATACATCCTTTGAGATTAACTTGGACAAAAGCAATTTTGAAATTCGTGAATGGAAGGTTCATGTACCACTTACATCAGTTTGTGTGTTAGGTTCAAAACACCTATGCTATTGTGCAGGATTAGAGAGTTTTAGTTCATCGTTGTTTGAGGAGAAAGATACCTGAAAGTCTTATGGCATGCCAAGTCAAGATGCAAAGAATAGAATTGGTCTGAAACATAAGACTTCAACACAAAATAGTACCAATAATTTAGAATAGGCGAGGTGTAATTTGAGAGAGAAACTATTCCCCAAATATTTTCCAATTGTAGAGGCTATTATTGGTGTAGTAGGAAAGGACCTTTTAACATCTCATTTAAGTGGTAGACCTCTGGTACAATTGACTACTTGAGGGCGTATTTTGGGCATAGAAATACCTAGTTAGGATGTTATGCTAAAGCAATACCTAAAAGTAGTTGGAGAAATTGGGAATCAAACATGGATAAGAATGTTAAGAGATTGATAAATTTTGTTGATGACATTTCAAAAGTTGTTGATCGTGTTCACCAATGTAATCACTCCTTAAATCAGGCCATTGGTGAATTGGCAATATCCTTAAAAGTTGCATTTTCAATAATAAATGATCCAAATAAGGACAATATTCTAAGCTCAAATATTTTAAACATAAAATACATCAAAAATATAGGGCCCTCACCAAAGTGTAGTATCAAATTCACTCCTCATTCTACACCGCTTACATCTTCAAAGGATCTAGCTTTTGATAATTACACTAGTGGTTCAAAAATAGATTGCATGGAAAGGTTAACCCAGCGAGAAATTGGTGTCATCTACTAAGGTTCCTCTGTGTTGGAAGCATTCTATGTTTTATATATCATGTCACGTCATCGGATTATTTTTGTGGTCCCTACAAGTGCAAAAAATGCTACCACTATTTCCTGTGCTTCTCCTCAGCTATGTGGGACTCGTGTTTGTCTGCTACGAGCATATATCAGCCCTGTTAATCAATTCTACACAAACTTCATCGAAATTTAACCTGCTACAGAGGTTATGTGGATTCGAATCTAAATGTTTTTTTCATCTGCATATCTATTGCCATGATACACTGCTTGTCCTTGTAGCTCAGTTTTTTGAAGGGGATGAAAAATACATGACACAATGATTTTATATTTCTCTTCGACAAGTTCTTTGTTGAGAATGGCAAAGCATATGGTAATGCGTATGAATGCTCACAGGCTATGGAAATTTTTTAAGTCCTCTATCTTGGGTGCAGCATGAGTTTCATTAGCAAATGGTGTGTACTAGAGATCGATTGGCCTGTCATCATCATCGATACCGGGTTACCAAGGGCCACTATGTGGAGGATGGGATTCGATGTTTTCCGGGTGATATTTTCATTTTTGGAAGAAATATTACAATGGTTTGTGCATTGATAAAAGCTCACCTATGCCTGAGTACAAATATGGGGAGGCATGGCGATATTTTCTATGCAAGTAGTTAAAAACTAGGCATCATGATGTTTCATCAAATTTGTTATAGGTTCCATCAAAGATCCATATGCGGAGGAAGAAAAAAATTTGTTGAGACCGACAAGGAATGGAAGGCAAGGAGCAGTGGACTGTATGTGCGAGCATCTTCTCTGCATAGACACGGTGAGCTTCAAAAAGTTCTCAATTGGGGTTTGAGTGTGTGCTTTCGTCCAATGAACTTGCACTAGATATGGGTCGCATATATCTGGGCTGAAGTCGCATTGATTTATTGATTCAAGTGATCCTTACTTTCTTTGCTAATAGATGCATTGCTTTTCTTGCTACCTTAGTCAACAGCTCCTATAGCAGAGAAACACATCTAAAAGTGGGGTAATATTTTTAATTGAATGAGGCATTATATTATTAAAAGTTAATATATTGTTATTTTTAAAAATGGAGGGACCACTTTAATTCCACTGTATGGGGGGACTTCAAAATAAATGGTGGTCCATTATTTCAGAATATTGGTCTATATGATTTTTTCTTTGGGAACTTGGGAGTCCTAGGGAAAATAGCTGAGAATATGCTTATATTGGCCATTTTTTAAATGTTGTTTTCACATGGAAGTGAAGGCTCTCGTGGCCATTTTATTGTATTATTGACACCCAAACATAAGAGTATTCATAGTCGTTGGAAAGGTTTTTTCACGACGGACACATTGGTGGTGTCCATTTAAAATTTTGAAGTTGTTTCATTTGTATTTTTTGGCCTCAAATATTATTATATTCTAGAGTGCATTTTTTGGTTAAACCCGACACTCTATATATATGATCTTTGTACCTAGTTACCTTCTCTAGAGCATCTTGTGGATGCAACGATTGGTTACCCATGCATTCTGGTAGGATGATATGGTAACAATAAGGACACCTAATCTAGGGACTACAGACATAGACACCATAGACTCTATTCGAAGATTTTTTCGGATCAACTTCTGAAGACTACAGATGAAAAAACTTCAAAATATTCTATTCTCTTCTTTCTTCTTCTCCTCCATATTTAGATTATATGGCTCATTTTTTATTGTATTTCATGTCTCTTATTTCTTTTGTATTAAGGTGCATTTTTGACAGAGATCAACACCTTCTAGATTGAATTCACCATGAGATGAGATGATATTAATGGTGAATCTAGTCAGTGACCTAGGAGAGGCAACACACCTAGAGGATGACCTACAGAGACAATAGACCTGTGGAAGTGGCTGACCTTGAGGCACCTAGGGTGACCCTGAGGCACTTAGACAGTTGACCTAGAGGTAAAAAATCCAAAGAAGTGGCTGGCCTTGAGGCAATAGACTGAGATATATACACCGTTGATATAACATTATTCATAATTGGAGAGCCAAGCACAAATAGCACGAGCCAAGACCAAATCATGTAATAAATGAGGATGATAGGGTTCTTTTATAAAATTCAACATTAAGGGGGAATGTTATCTAATGTTGACTTATTTTTTTCTATATTTAGGATAGTGCACATTAAAGGGGAGTGTTAGAATATTAATGTGCACTATGACTTATTTTCGTTTGACACTTGTCATATTTTTCATATAGGCTTATGCTTGTATATTGTACTCTTTTGTATCAATAACATATCTCATATTTTCTCATTCTCAATAGGGACAATGCCTTTGTCACCAATGCACCGATGATGAACAATGCCATGAACAATAACATATAATTACTATACATACCGACAATAGGAGATAATTTTAACGTGCTCGATTTTAGTTATCCTTGTAGTCTCTATGCTTCTTTTAAAAAGTTGCAATAGTATCCCTTCTTTTGAGTCTGTAGCCTCTACCATCTGGGTCTTTGGAATCAGAATAAAGATAAAGTACAAACTCTTCAAAAAAAAATAGTGCATTACACTCAAATTCCTATAATAAGAAAGGCATATAATCATGTATTACTGAAAATGCATTTGCAAATTTGGATACCTTATAATTATTTATGATATCAATAGTGGCAGCATCTGTTAGGGAATGTTTTATGTAAATTAATTTCTCTCTTAACAGGGGATTGTGCTATTCGGTTTTTGGTAGTGGGTTATATTGTGGAAATTTTTCATTTATTTATTTTTTTCTCAACAGTTTGAGGTGCGTTAACTAGCTATAAACATGTTGTAAATTCAATTTATAATGTTCTTTTGTTCATCAATGCTATGTCTATTCTAAAGCACAAACTTACATTATCAATCCTTTTGCCCAGTCAGGTCACTTCTCCTTTTGCCTGTATGAGGATGTAATTTGAAAAAAAAATTGTGCAACTGTGAGGTAGGTTGTTGACTCAATAGTTTTCGTGAAAATATTTGGGTGAATTTGAAGGCCTTTGATGTTCTTTTTGTTTTTAATATAGGATTTCATCATTACCAGATAGGTTAACTTACAAATATTGAAAATTATCGGAGAGCTAATTACACATGAATTACTTTGTTTTAAGATTGATTTTATAATTTGTAGTTCAATCCAGGCTAGTGAGTGTATTAAGAGTTATGTCTTGGGGGCCACCTATTTGCTATTCAACCAAATTATTAAATTGTGTTCAGACATACGCAAATGAGTAACACATATATGGCGGGTATGGCGGGTGTTGCACCGCCAAGTGGAATTTTGTTGAATTAAACAATATTTGATCCATCATCTTTAAAAGAAGTATGTGTAACACAACTTATTTAACAAATATTTACACAACAATTTTATAAAAAAAATTAAAGGAACAAGTTTGCTAGCAGGATAGCGAATACAATACTTCAAAAATCATATTAAAAAGAGAGTAGCTCAGTATAAAATACCAACATAGAAGCCGATATGAGAGTTACGAGAAAGCACCCAAGCAGGAAACAAAACCTAAAGAGAGAACTGGTCCTGGTTTCTACTCCCCTATTCCTAGACCAAAACACTAACAACATTTTAAGGAACCCACACGTCCATTATTGTAAAAAAACTTATATATTTATTTTAATTAGGCAGTTAGCTTTAGTTGGAGGTAGACAATGCTTGCTTCCTCCTTCCACCTATGAGTTCAAGGGCCGATTCTGCACTTGGCAGAATTTTCTTAACGCTCTGTCTTTGGGAAACCAACTGAGTCCAAGCACTAAGATGAGGACACCTATCAAAAGGAATTTTAAAATCCCCTAAAATTTCCACGACAGGCCACAGGAAGATAAAAGGGGCAAGTACAATATCAACATAGCCAAAAGCATCGCCACCAAAGAAGGGTTTTCCTCCTGAAGTTTTGTGTAATGCCTCTTCAAGCAAACAAAACGAATCAACGAACTCCTTCTTAGCCTCTTCCTGGGCTTCTCCCTCCGTCATTGCCGTAATCCATCCAGCCTTCCAAAACTGCAATTAAAAAAAGGAAACAAATGTTAATCAAGAAATAATGAGAAGAAGGTGGGCATAAGGCATGCTTGTAATTTTTAATTCTGTGACCTTGTTGTCTACGAAGTCGGCCCAGAATCTGGCAATGGCTTTGTCGTATGGATCTTTGGGTAGAAGGGTTGTACCACCAGAAGGGGAAGACGACCAGGTGTCGTTTATGTACTCCAGAATTACTAGGGATTCCGACAATGGCTTCCCCTTGTGAACGATGGTGGGCACCTTCTTGTAAACGGGATTGGCCTCCAAAAACTCTGGACTCTTGTTTTTCATGTCCTCTTCGTGAGAATCGTATGGCACACCCATCTCTTCCAATGCAATCAACACGCGGTTAACGAATGGACTTATCCAAAATGTGAATACTTTTACTTTTTCTCCGTCGCTCGACATTCTACTCGTCTCTTATTTCCTTCTTGTGCAGGGACTGAATGAGTGGAGATAGATAGAGAGCTAATGCATATATATATAGTGAAGGAGTTGCCGTGGAAGTGAAGAAAGGTAATAGTTATGGCCTGGCTGAAGCAGCACTGACGTCAGCTCATACGTCTTATTGCAATATTCAAACCTATTGTACTCTGAACTCAGCCCGTTACATCTTTACCCACTCGGGTGCATCCTTCTTGGAGGGTGCGTCCTTGTTTAAAATTAATATTGGCCGTAATAAAAAAATGCAAAAACTTATTAAAGAATATTAAATTGTTACAATGCATTTTGGACCCAATTTCAAACATTCCCACTATAAAAATATAACATTATAATATAATGTTATAATATTTGTGTCTGGTATAGACCAACCAGGTAATAGACTGACCTAGCTAGTATTGAGTATATGTCAATTAAAAATCCAAAATTTCAATCCGAACCCCTCCGAGACAAATCACGTGTTGATTCTTCCTTTTCCATACTCAGTTAAATTTGCACAGCTGAACTTGTGTCTGCCGTAGAATCCACGGAACTCCCATTCAAAAAGCATTTCAAATCCACCCGGTCTAGTACGAAATTAAAATGTTTTTTAATTAAAATCTTAGTTAGACGTGGTCAATGACTCTGTCCAATAACCACCACGATACAGAGTAGCAAATTTTCTATCAAGCTTATTTCCGCCACTTGATCCCCGACTCACATTAAAAATTTATGATATATGACATACCACAATATCGACTCACATTAAAATTTTATGATATACTATATACTACAATATCGTACAACTGAGTCCATTCGATCTAAGACAAGAACATCATATAATGAAGTTACACGGTAATGATTTAAATTTGTGGCAAATTTTCCATGAATAAAAGGACATCAAACACATTCCAGAGCGTCCAAATGACAGTTTTCATCATATGACAGACGTTGTCATCGAAGGAAACTTATCTGCCAAGCAAACTTGTTCGTTTAAATGTTTGACTTCAATGTCTATTTTAGTATAATTTTTTTTAATGAATATATATCTACCTTTACATTCACTTATGCCAAATTTACAATTTTTTAATGCATAGTTTCTTTTATTCTTGTGAAAGTTTAATTTGAAGATCTAGAAGGTTTGTATCAAGATTTCTATGGTTTACGTTTGATGAATATTTGTATTAGAAGAAATTTCATTGGTATCGCATTTTTAGTTATTTTTAATTATTATTTATTTTTTAGGAGTATTAAAGAAATGATCTCATTTAAATATTTTAAAGTGTTAAAAAGTTAAAATTTGAGATTATTAGGTTTTTTATTTTGAAAATTTGTTTTTATTTAGTGTCTTTTTAAGGATTACTATTTATGTAACCGTTATTTATTCAATCACCTTCTAAAATTTAATTTTAGTAGAAAAATATTAACACCATGATCCGGTAAATTATTTCTCACTGGATTTCCTTATCTATGGATGACGAACATCAAAAATAATATTCCTTTATTCAATCCCTTTTATATCATTAATAATAATTTATAATATTCCTCACCTACCCCTTTTTTCTATATTTGAGGCATCTATAAACATTCTAAGACAAAGGAAATACTATGGTTCCATACATGAGTACGATATTAAGATTATTTTTAAAATATTTTATTATTTATTTTAAGCCATAAATTCTAACAAATAATGGTAGGCTTAATATTACACATAATACATAACATTTCAACTTTGAAATAATTAATCCAACATTTCAATAACTCTTTCAATATTGATTGAACTACATGATATACTCATAAACCTAAATGGTGTAAGCAATGGGATAGTGAAGAAGTAAATCGTTTGATATTTCTCAATCCTTCTCAAACAAGGAACATATGAAAGGTGCATGATACACTTTTCTTTGTAGAATCTTTCCTATAATAATCTTACTTTGAACCACCAACAAGGTAATATTGAGGGTTTTTTATTGCCTCAAACATATTAAGGAAGTGGAAAATTTAATTGCTCTAAATACTCATATCCAAATTTGATGAAGTATCCACCATATTTTGATAAATTATAAACCAACTCATTCTCTCTTGTAAAAATAGGAAAATAAAAAACCAACTTTTGAATATCATCTATAATATTTTTTGAGTTTCTCTCATTCAATTAGGTTACTAATACAAATCCATGATGTAGAGTTTTTCTCATATTAATATAATATTCAAATTTTGGACCTTTACAAGCTAGATAAGCTTGTGCCAATGGTTACCATTATGAATTAGAAATATGAGGATAAGGCTTCAACCAAATATTAGACCAAAATTTTGGATAATTCCCCTCTTTGAATGACCATGACCGTATAATATGCTTATTTATCAATTCAATTAGTAATCATTTGGGTAAAATTATTTTCCTAAATAATTTCATTGCATTAAGAGAACCTACTTATTATTGAAATAGTATTTTTGTCTAAATATTTCCTTAATATTTGAATAATCTCCATCTTAGTATAAGCACATGTTCTTCATATATATAAACTGAGATAAGCATCAAGACATGGTATGCAAAAATTGATAAGTACTTTAAGGATGAAGGTTTTGTCCCTTTGACCCTAATATTTATGTAAAAAATTATGATGGTGGATTGTTGACTATAGTTCTCTATGTGGATGATTTGGTAATCCCATAAAACTATGCTTAGTTGATGGATTTTACAAAGATAATATTTAGAAATACATTTGAGATAATTGATTAGGATTATTACTTTATTTTTTGGATATCTAAGAATAGAAAGATGATGAAATTATATTTCTCTTATAAACAAAAAATGCACATGATCTATTAACAACATTTAGAATGGAAGAAATCAAAGCTATGCCTACACCAATTCAAATAATAATTAACTTATTTAAAACTGATAATTCAAAATAAGTGATGATCTATTGTTTAGGCAAATAGTATGTCTTATCTATCTAACAATATGTATTAAATTTAATTCCAATTTTCATCCATTAAAAACTAGTTTAAAGGATCTTGAGGAACATCAAAGGCACTCTAAAGTCTAGGATAAAATACTTATCCAATTGTGATATGTACTTGAGAGTCTTTATATATATTGATTGGAAATTTTGCATTAATGATCATAAGACTATTATAAAAATATATTTTTATAGTAGGTGTTATAGCATGGTGTAGTAAGAAGCAACACACAATTGCATTGTCATCAACATAGGTAGAATATTTAACAACTTGTGGAGTCACTTGTGAAGCACTTTGGCTAATAATAGTGTCTAGTGACATGAATTCTCCACATGATGAACATTTATTATTGAATTGTGATAACAAAAGTATAATTCAATTGGTAAAGAATCATGTCTACCATGTTAAAACTAAACATGTTGAAATACATATCATTATATTATAGAGTTGATAAAAAACTATTATTAAACTTGAATATTATAACACTAATGAATAAGTTGAAGATATATTCATCAAAATACTATGTAAAAGGAAGTTTGTAAAATTTAGAAGTAAATTAAGAATCAAAGAAATAATGTATATGGACACCTAATAGGTTGTAAGACCCAAAGAGACAAGAGAGCTCATTTATTGTATGGGAAGAATTTTAATGTCCTTATGTCAATAAGCTAAAGAAAATAAAATTATGGGGATGATAAAATGCAAATTCAGTTTGAAATATATATAAATCCCATAACGGGTGGGACAATGCCTTTGTCACCAATGCATCGATGATGAAAAATGCCATGAGAAATAACATATAATTACTATACATATGGGCAATACATATAATTTCAAGATATTGTACTAAATACAATACATCATTTGAGATTAACTTGGACAAAAGCAATTTTGAAATTCGTGAATGGAAGGTTCATGTACCACTTACATCAGTTTGTGTGTTAGGTTCAAAACACCTATGCTATTGTGCAGGATTAGAGATTTTTAGTTCATCGTTGTTTGAGGAGAAAGATACCTGAAAGTCTTATGGCATGCCAAGTCAAGATGCAAAGAATAGAATTGGTCTGAAACATAAGACTTCAACACAAAATAGTACCAATAATTTAGAATAGGCGAGGTGTAATTTGAGAGAGAAACTATTCCCCAAATATTTGCCAATTGTAGAGGTTGTTATTGGTGTAGTAGGAAAGGACCTTTTAACATCTCATTTAAGTGGTAGACATCTGGTACAATTGACTACTTGAGGGCGTAATTTCGGCATAGAAATACCTAGTTAGGATGTTATGCTAAAGCAATACCTAAAAGCAGTTGGAGAAATTGGGAATCAAACATGGATAAGAATGTTAAGAGATTGATAAATTTTGTTGATGACATTTCAAAAGTTGTTGATCGTGTTCACCAATGTAATCACCCCTTAAATCAGGCCATTGGTGAATTGGCAATTTCCTTAAAAGTTGCATTTTCAATAATAAATGATCCAAATAAGGACAATATTCTAAGCTAAAATATTTTAAACACAAAATACATCAAAAATATAGGGCCCTCACCAAAGTGTAGTATCAAAGTCACTCCTCATTCTACACCGCTTACATCTTCAAAGGATCTAGCTTTTGAGGATTACACTAGTGGTTCAAAAATAGATTGCATGGAAAGGTTAACCCAGCAAGATATTGGTGTCATCTACTAAGGTTCATCTATGTTGGAAGCATTCTATTTTTTAAATATCATGTCACATCATCGGATTATTTTTGTGGTCCCTACAAGTGCAAAAAATGCTACCACTATTTCCTGTGCTTCTCCTCAGCTATGTGGGACTCGTGTTTGTCTTCTACGAGCATATATCAGCCCTGTTAATCAATTCTACACAAACTTCATCGAAATTTAACTTACTACAAAGGTTATGTGGATTTGAATCTAAATGTTTTATTCATCTGCATATCTATTGCCATGATACACTGCTTGTCCCCGTAGCTCATTTTTTTTGAAGCGGATAAAAAATACAAGACACAATGATTTTAGATTTCTCTTCGACAAGTTCTTTGTTGAGAATGGCAAAGCATATGGTAATGCATATGAATGCTCGTAGGCTATGGAAATTTGTTAAGTCCTCTATCTTGGGTGCAGCATGAGTTTCATTAGCAAATGGTGTGTACTGGAGATCGATTGGCCTGTCATCATCATCGATATCGGGTTACCAAGGGCCACTGTGTGGAGGATGGGATTCGATGTTTTTCGGGTGATATTTTAATTTTTGCAGGAAATATTACAATGGCTTGTCCATTGATAAAAGCTCACCTATGCCTGAGTAAAAATATGGGGAGGCATGGCGATATTTTCTATGCAAGTAGTTAAAAACTAGGCATCATGGTGTTTCATCAAATTTGTTACAGGTTCCATCAAAGATCCATATGCGGAGGAAGAAAAAAAATTGTTGAGACCGACATGGAATGAAAGGCAAGGAGCAGCGGACTGTATGTGCGAGCATCTTCTCCGCATAGACACGGTGAGCTTCAAAAAGTTCTCAATTGGGGTTTGAGTGTGTGCTTTCGTCCAATGAAATTGCACTACAGATGGGCCGCATAGATTTGGGCTGAAGTCGCATTGATTTATTGATTCAAGTGATCCTTACTTTATTTGCTAATAGATGCATTGTTTTCCTTGCTACCTTAGTCAACAGCTCCTGTAGCGGAGAAACACATCTAAAAGTGGGGTAATATTTTTAATTGAATGAGGCATTATATTATTAAAAGTTAATATATTGTTATTTTTAAAAATGGAGGGACCACTTTAATTCCACTGTATGGGAGGACTTCAAAATAAATGGTGGTCCATTATTTCAGAATATTGGTCTATATGATTTTTTCTTTGGGAACTTGGGAGTCCTAGGGAAAATAGTTGAGAATATGCTTATATTGGCCATTTTTTAAATGTTGTTTTCACATGGAAGTGAAGGCTCTCATGGCCATTTTATTGTATTATTGACACCCAAACATAAGAGTATTCATAGTCGTTGGAAAGGTTTTTTCATGACGGACACATTGGTGGTGTCCATTTAAATTTTTGAAGTTGTTTCATTTGTATTTTTTGGCCTCAAATATTATTATATTCTAGAGTGCATTTTTTGGTTAAACCCGACACTCTATATATATGATCTTTGTACCTAGTTACCTTCTCTAGAGCATCTTGTGGATGCAACGATTGGTTACCCATGCATTCTGGTAGGATGATATGGTAACAATAAGGACACCTAATCTAGGGACTACAGACCTAGACACCGTAGACTCTATCCGAAGACTTTTTCGGATCAACTTATGAAGACTACAGATGAAAAAACTTCAAAATATTCTATTATCTTCTTTCTTCTTCTCCTCCATATTTAGATTATATGGCTCATTTTTTATTGTATTTCATGTCTCGTATTTCTTTTGTATTAAGGTACATTTTTGACAGAGATCAACACCTTCTAGATTGAGTTCACCATGAGAGGAGATGATATTAATGGTGAATCTAGTCAATGACCTACGAGAGGCAACACACCTGGAGGATGACCTACAGAGACAATAGACCCGTGGAAGTGGCTGACCTTGAGGCACCTAGGGTGACCCTGAGGCACTTAGACAGTTGACCTAGAGGTAACAAATCCAAAGAAGTGGTTGGCCTTGAGGCAACAAACTGAGATGTATACACCTTTGATATAGCATTATTCACAATTGGAGAGCCAAGAAAAAATAGCACGAGCCAATACAAAATCATGTAATAAATGAGGATGATAGGGTTCTTTTAGAAAATTCAACATTAAGGGGGAATGTTATCTAATGTTGACTTATTTTTTCTATATTTAGAATAGTGCACATTAAGGGGGAGTGTTAGAATATTAATGTGCACTATGACTTATTTTCGTTTGACACTTGTCATATTTTTCATAGAGGCTTATGCTTGTATATTGTACTCTTTTGTATCAATAACATATCTCATATTTTTTCATTCTTAATAGGGACAATGCCTTTGTCACCAATGCACCGATGATGAACAATGCCATGAACAATAACATATAATTACTATACATACCGAAAATAGGAGATAATTTTAATGTGCTCGATTCTAGTTCTCCTTGTAGTCTCTATGCTCCTTTTAAAAAGTTGCAATAGTATCCCTTCTTTTGAGTCTGTAGTCTCTACCATCTGGGTCTTTGGAATCAGAATAAAGATAAAGTACAAACTCTTCAAAAAAAATAGTGCATTACACTCAAATTCCTATAATAAGAAAGGCATATAATCACGTATTACTAAAAATGCATTTTCAAATTTGGATACCTTATAATTATTTATGATATCAATAATGGTAGCATCTGTTAGGGAATGTTTTATGTAAATGTTTTATGTAAATTAATTTCTCTCTTAACAGGGGATTGTGCTATTCGGTTTTTTGGTAGTGGGTTATATTGTGGAAATTTTTCATTTATTTATTTTTTCTCAACAATTTGAGATGCGTTAACTAGCTATAAACATGTTGTAAATTCAATTTATAATGTTCTTTTGTTCATCAATGCTATATCTATTCTAAAGCACAAACTTACATTATCAATCCTTTTGCCCAGTCAAGTCACTTCTCCTTTTGCCTGTATGAGGATGTAATTTGAAAAAAAAATTGTGCAACTGTGAGGTAGGTTGTTGACCCGTGAAAAGATTTGGGTGAATTTGAAGGCCTTTATGTTCTTTTTACTTTTAATATAGGATTTCATCATTACCAGATAGGTTAACTTACAAATATTGAAAATTATCGGAGAGCTAATTACACATGAATTACATTGCTTTAAGATTGATTTTATAATTTGTAGTTCAATCCAGGCTAGTGAGTGTATTAAGAGTTATGTCTTGGGGGCCACCTGTTTGCTATTCAACCAAATTATTAAATTGTGTTCAGACATACGCAAATGAGTAACACATATATGGCGGGTGTTGCACCGCCAAGTGGAATTTTGTTGAATTAAACAATATTTGATCCATCATCTTTAAAAGAAGTATGTGTAACACAACTTATTTAACAAATATTTACACAACAATTTTATAAAAAAAATTAAAGGAACAAGTTTGCTAGCAGGATAGCGAATACAATACTTCAAAAATCATATTAAAAAGAGAGTAGCTCACTATAAAATACCAACATAGAAGCCGATATGAGAGTTACAAGAAAGCACCCAAGCAGGAAACAAAACCTAAAGAGAGAACTGGTCCTGGTTTCTACTCCCCTATTCCTAGACCAAAACACTAACAACATTTTAAGGAACCCACACGTCCATTATTGTAAAAAAACTTATATATTTATTTTAATTAGGCAGTTAGCTTTAGTTGGAGGTAGACAATGCTTGCTTCCTCCTTCCACCTATGAGTTCAAGGGCCGTTTCTGCACTTGGCAGAATTTTCTTAACGCTCTGTCTTTGGGAAACCAACTGAGTCCAAGCACTAAGATGAGGACACCTATCAAAAGGAATTTTAAAATCCCCTAAAATTTCCACGACAGGCCACAGGAAGATAAAAGGGGCAAGTACAATATCAACATAGCCAAAAGCATCGCCACCAAAGAAGGGTTTTCCTCCTGAAGTTTTGTGTAATGCCTCTTCAAGCAAGCAAAACGAATCAACGAACTCCTTCTTAGCCTCTTCCTGGGCTTCTCCCTCCGTCATTGCCGTAATCCATCCAGCCTTCCAAAACTGCAATTAAAAAAAGGAAACAAATGTTAATCAAGAAATAATGAGAAGAAGGTGGGCATAAGGCATGCTTGTAATTTTTAATTCTGTGACCTTGTTGTCTACGAAGTCGGCCCAGAATCTGGCAATGGCTTTGTCGTATGGATCTTTGGGTAGAAGGGTTGTACCACCAGAAGGGGAAGACGACCAGGTGTCGTTTATGTACTCCAGAATTACTAGGGATTCCGACAATGGCTTCCCCTTGTGAACGATGGTGGGCACCTTCTTGTAAACGGGATTGGCCTCCAAAAACTCTGGACTCTTGTTTTTCATGTCCTCTTCGTGAGAATCGTATGGCACACCCATCTCTTCCAATGCAATCAACACGCGGTTAACGAATGGACTTATCCAAAATGTGAATACTTTTACTTTTTCTCCGTCGCTCGACATTCTACTCGTCTCTTATTTCCTTCTTGTTCAGGGACTGAATGAGTGGAGATAGATAGAGAGCTAATGCATATATATATAGTGAAGGAGTTGCCGTGGAAGTGAAGAAAGGTAATAGGTATGGCCTGGCTGAAGCAGCACTGACGTCAGCTCATACGTCTTATTGCAATATTCAAACCTATTGTACTCTGAACTCAGCCCGTTACATCTTTACCCACTCGGGTGCATCCTTTTTGGAAGGTGCGTCCTTGTTTAAAATTAATATTGGCCGTAATAAAAAAATGCAAAAACTTATTAAAGAATATTAAATTGTTACAATGCATTTTGGACCCAATTTCAAACATTCCCACTATAAAAATATAACATTATAATATAATGTTATAATATTTGTGTCTGGTATAGACCAACCAGGTAATAGACTGACCTAGCTAGTATTGAGTATATGTCAATTAAAAATCCAAAATTTCAATCCGAACCCCTCCGAGACAAATCACGTGTTGATTCTTCCTTTTCCACACTCAGTTAAATTTGCACAGCTGAACTTGTGTCTGCCGTAGAATCCACGGAACTCCCATTCAAAAAGCTTTTCAAATCCACCCGGTCTAGTACGAAATTAAAATGTTTTTTAATTAAAATCTTAGTTAGACGTGGTCAATGACTCTGTCCAATAACCACCACGATACAGAGTAGCAAATTTTCTATCAAGCTTATTTCCGCCACTTGATCCCCGGCTCACATTAAAAATTTATGATATATGACATATCACAATATCGACTCATTCAAATTTTATGATATACTATATACTACAATATCGTACAACTGAGTCCATTCGATCTAAGACAAGAACATCATATAATGAAGTTACACGGTAATGATTTAAATTTGTGGCAAATTTTCCATGAATAAAAGGACATCAAACACATTCCAGAGCGTCCAAATGACAGTTTTCATCATATGACAGACGTTGTCATCGAAGGAAACTTATCTGCCAAGCAAACTTGTTCGTTTAAATGTTTGACTTCAATGTCTATTTTAGTATAATTTTTTTTAATGAATATATATCTACCTTTACATTCACTTATGCCAAATTTACAATTTTTTAATGCATAGTTTCTTTTATTCTTGTGAAAGTTTAATTTGAAGATCTAGAAGGTTTGTATCAAGATTTCTATGGTTTACGTTTGATGGATATTTGTGTTAGAAGAAATTTCATTGGTATCGCATTTTTAGTTATTTTTAATTATTATTTATTTTTTAGGAGTATTAAAGAAATGATCTCATTTAAATATTTTAAAGTGTTAAAAAGTTAAAATTTGAGATTACTAGGTTTTTTATTTTGAAAATTTGTTTTTATTTAGTGTCTTTTTAAGGATTACTATTTATGTAACCGTTATTTATTCAATCACCTTCTAAAATTTAATTTTAGTAGAAAAATATTAACACCATGATCCGGTAAATTATTTCTCACTGGATTTCCTTATCTATGGATGACGAACATCAAAAATAATATTCCTTTATTCAATCCCTTTTATATCATTAATAATAATTTATAATATTCCTCACCTACCCCTTTTTTCTATATTTGAGGCATCTATAAACATTCTAAGACAAAGGAAATACTATGGTTCCATACATGAGTATGATATTAAGATTATTTTTAAAATATTTTATTATTTATTTTAAGCCATAAATTCTAACAAATAATGGTAGGCTTAATATTAAGCATAATACATAACATTTCAACTTTGAAATAATTAATCCAACATTTCAATAACTCTTTCAATATTGATTGAACTACATGATATACTCATAAACCTAAATGGTGTAAGCAATGGGATAGTGAAGAAGTAAATCGTTTGATATTTCTCAATCCTTCTCAAACAAGGAACATATGAAAGGTGCATGATACACTTTTCTTTGTAGAATCTTTCCTATAATAATCTTACTTTGAACCACCAACAAGGTAATATTGAGGGTTTTTTATTGCCTCAAACATATTAAGGAAGTGGAAAATTTAATTGCTCTAAATACTCATATCCAAATTTGATGAAGTGTCCACCATATTTTGATAAATTCTAAACCAACTCATTCTCTCTTGTAAAAATAGGAAAATAAAAAACCAACTTTTGAATATCATCTATAATATTTTTTGAGTTTCTCTCATTCAATTAGGTTACTAATACAAATCCATGATGTAGAGTTTTTCTCATATTAATATAATATTCAAATTTTGGACCTTTACAAGCTAGATAAGCTTGTGCCAATGGTTACCATTATGAATTAGAAATATGAGGATAAGGCTTCAACCAAATATTAGACCAAAATTTTGGATAATTCCCCTCTTTGAATGACCATGACCGTATAATATGCTTATTTATCAATTCAATTAGTAATCATTTGGGTAAAATTATTTTCCTAAATAATTTCATTGCATTAAGAGAACCTACTTATTATTGAAATAGTATTTTTGTCTAAATATTTCCTTAATATTTGAATAATCTCCATCTTAGTATAAGCACATGTTCTTCATATATATAAACTGAGATAAGCATCAAGACATGGTATGCAAAAATTGATAAGTACTTTAAGGATGAAGGTTTTGTCCCTTTGACCCTAATATTTATGTAAAAATTTATGATGGTGGATTGTTGACTATAGTTCTCTATGTGGATGATTTGGTAATCCCATAAAACTATGCTTAGTTGATGGATTTTACAAAGATAATATTTAGAAATACATTTGAGATAATTGATTAGGATTATTACTTTATTTTTTGGATATCTAAGAATAGAAAGATGATGAAATTATATTTCTCTTATAAACAAAAAATGCACATGATCTATTAACAACATTTAGAATGGAAGAAATCAAAGCTATGCCTACACCAATTCAAATAATAATTAACTTATTTAAAACTGATAATTCAAAATAAGTGATGATCTATTGTTTAGGCAAATAGTATGTCTTATCTATCTAACAATATGTATTAAATTTAATTCCAATTTTCATCCATTAAAAACTAGTTTAAAGGATCTTGAGGAACATCAAAGGCACTCTAAAGTCTAGGATAAAATACTTATCCAATTGTGATATGTACTTGAGAGTCTTTATATATATTGATTGGAAATTTTGCATTAATGATCATAAGCCTATTATAAAAATATATTTTTATAGTAGGTGTTATAGCATGGTGTAGTAAGAAGCAACACACAATTGCATTGTCATCAACATAGGTAGAATATTTAACAACTTGTGGAGTCACTTGTGAAGCACTTTGGCTAATAATAGTGTCTAGTGACATGAATTCTCCACATGATGAACATTTATTATTGAATTGTGATAACAAAAGTATAATTCAATTGGTAAAGAATCATGTCTACCATGTTAAAACTAAACATGTTGAAATACATATCATTATATTATAGAGTTGATAAAAAACTATTATTAAACTTGAATATTATAACACTAATGAATAAGTTGAAGATATATTCATCAAAATACTATGTAAAAGGAAGTTTGTAAAATTTAGAAGTAAATTAAGAATCAAAGAAATAATGTATATGGACACCTAATAGGTTGTAAGACCCAAAGAGACAAGAGAGCTCATTTATTGTATGGGAAGAATTTTAATGTCCTTATGTCAATAAGCTAAAGAAAATAAAATTATGGGGATGATAAAATGCAAATTAAGTTTGAAATATATATAAATCCCATAACGGGTGGGACAATGCCTTTGTCACCAATGCATCGATGATGAAAAATGCCATGAGAAATAACATATAATTACTATACATATGGGCAATACATATAATTTCAAGATATTGTACTAAATACAATACATCATTTGAGATTAACTTGGACAAAAGCAATTTTGAAATTCGTGAATGGAAGGTTCATGTACCACTTACATCAGTTTGTGTGTTAGGTTCAAAACACCTATGCTATTGTGCAGGATTAGAGATTTTTAGTTCATCGTTGTTTGAGGAGAAAGATACCTGAAAGTCTTATGGCATGCCAAGTCAAGATGCAAAGAATAGAATTGGTCTGAAACATAAGACTTCAACACAAAATAGTACCAATAATTTAGAATAGGCGAGGTGTAATTTGAGAGAGAAACTATTCCCCAAATATTTGCCAATTGTAGAGGTTGTTATTGGTGTAGTAGGAAAGGACCTTTTAACATCTCATTTAAGTGGTAGACATCTGGTACAATTGACTACTTGAGGGCGTAATTTCGGCATAGAAATACCTAGTTAGGATGTTATGCTAAAGCAATACCTAAAAGCAGTTGGAGAAATTGGGAATCAAACATGGATAAGAATGTTAAGAGATTGATAAATTTTGTTGATGACATTTCAAAAGTTGTTGATCGTGTTCACCAATGTAATCACCCCTTAAATCAGGCCATTGGTGAATTGGCAATTTCCTTAAAAGTTGCATTTTCAATAATAAATGATCCAAATAAGGACAATATTCTAAGCTAAAATATTTTAAACACAAAATACATCAAAAATATAGGGCCCTCACCAAAGTGTAGTATCAAAGTCACTCCTCATTCTACACCGCTTACATCTTCAAAGGATCTAGCTTTTGAGGATTACACTAGTGGTTCAAAAATAGATTGCATGGAAAGGTTAACCCAACAAGATATTGGTGTCATCTACTAAGGTTCCTCTGTGTTGGAAGCATTCTATTTTTTAAATATCATGTCACATCATCGGATTATTTTTGTGGTCCCTACAAGTGCAAAAAATGCTACCACTATTTCCTGTGCTTCTCCTCAGCTATGTGGGACTCGTGTTTGTCTGCTACGAGCATATATCAGCCCTGTTAATCAATTCTACACAAACTTCATCGAAATTTAACTTACTACAAAGGTTATGTGGATTTGAATCTAAATGTTTTATTCATCTGCATATCTATTGCCATGATACACTGCTTGTCCCCATAGCTCATTTTTTTTGAAGCGGATAAAAAATACAAGACACAATGATTTTAGATTTCTCTTCGACAAGTTCTTTGTTGAGAATGGCAAAGCATATGGTAATGCATATGAATGCTCGTAGGCTATGGAAATTTGTTAAGTCCTCTATCTTGGGCGCAGCATGAGTTTCATTAGCAAATGGTGTGTACTGGAGATCGATTGGCCTGTCATCATCATCGATATCGGGTTACCAAGGGCCACTGTGTGGAGGATGGGATTCGATGTTTTTCGGGTGATATTTTAATTTTTGCAGGAAATATTACAATGGCTTGTCCATTGATAAAAGCTCACCTATGCCTGAGTACAAATATGGGGAGGCATGGCGATATTTTCTATGCAAGTAGTTAAAAACTAGGCATCATGGTGTTTCATCAAATTTGTTACAGGTTCCATCAAAGATCCATATGCGGAGGAAGAAAAAAATTTGTTGAGACCGACATGGAATGGAAGGCAAGGAGCAGCGGACTGTATGTGCGAGCATCTTCTCCGCATAGACACGGTGAGCTTCAAAAAGTTCTCAATTGGGGTTTGAGTGTGTGCTTTCGTCCAATGAAATTGCACTACAGATGGGCCGCATAGATTTGGGCTGAAGTCACATTGATTTATTGATTCAAGTGATCCTTACTTTATTTGCTAATAGATGCATTGTTTTCCTTGCTACCTTAGTCAACAGCTCCTGTAGCGGAGAAACACATCTAAAAGTGGGGTAATATTTTTAATTGAATGAGGCATTATATTATTAAAAGTTAATATATTGTTATTTTTAAAAATGGAGGGACCACTTTAATTCCACTGTATGGGAGGACTTCAAAATAAATGGTGGTCCATTATTTCAGAATATTGGTCTATATGATTTTTTCTTTGGGAAATTGGGATTCCTAGGGAAAATAGTTGAGAATATGCTTATATTGGCCATTTTTTAAATGTTGTTTTCACATGGAAGTGAAGGCTCTCATGGCCATTTTATTGTATTATTGACACCCAAACATAAGAGTATTCATAGTCGTTGGAAAGGTTTTTTCATGACGGACACATTGGTGGTGTCCATTTAAATTTTTGAAGTTGTTTCATTTGTATTTTTTGGCCTCAAATATTATTATATTCTAGAGTGCATTTTTTGGTTAAACCCGACACTCTATATATATGATCTTTGTACCTAGTTACCTTCTCTAGAGCATCTTGTGGATGCAACGATTGGTTACCCATGCATTCTTGTAGGATGATATGGTAACAATAAGGACACCTAATCTAGGGACTACAGACCTAGACACCGTAGACTCTATCCGAAGACTTTTTCGGATCAACTTATGAAGACTACAGATGAAAAAACTTCAAAATATTCTATTATCTTCTTTCTTCTTCTCCTCCATATTTAGATTATATGGCTCATTTTTTATTGTATTTCATGTCTCGTATTTCTTTTGTATTAAGGTACATTTTTGACAGAGATCAACACCTTCTAGATTGAGTTCACCATGAGAGGAGATGATATTAATGGTGAATCTAGTCAATGACCTACGAGAGGCAACACACCTGGAGGATGACCTACAGAGACAATAGACCCGTGGAAGTGGCTGACCTTGAGGCACCTAGGGTGACCCTGAGGCACTTAGACAGTTGACCTAGAGGTAACAAATCCAAAGAAGTGGTTGGCCTTGAGGCAACAAACTGAGATGTATACACCTTTGATATAGCATTATTCACAATTGGAGAGCCAAGAAAAAATAGCACGAGCCAATACAAAATCATGTAATAAATGAGGATGATAGGGTTCTTTTAGAAAATTCAACATTAAGGGGGAATGTTATCTAATGTTGACTTATTTTTTCTATATTTAGAATAGTGCACATTAAGGGGGAGTGTTAGAATATTAATGTGCACTATGACTTATTTTCGTTTGACACTTGTCATATTTTTCATAGAGGCTTATGCTTGTATATTGTACTCTTTTGTATCAATAACATATCTCATATTTTTTCATTCTTAATAGGGACAATGCCTTTGTCACCAATGCACCGATGATGAACAATGCCATGAACAATAACATATAATTACTATACATACCGAAAATAGGAGATAATTTTAATGTGCTCGATTCTAGTTCTCCTTGTAGTCTCTATGCTCCTTTTAAAAAGTTGCAATAGTATCCCTTCTTTTGAGTCTGTAGTCTCTACCATCTGGGTCTTTGGAATCAGAATAAAGATAAAGTACAAACTCTTCAAAAAAAATAGTGCATTACACTCAAATTCCTATAATAAGAAAGGCATATAATCACGTATTACTAAAAATGCATTTTCAAATTTGGATACCTTATAATTATTTATGATATCAATAATGGTAGCATCTGTTAGGGAATGTTTTATGTAAATGTTTTATGTAAATTAATTTCTCTCTTAACAGGGGATTGTGCTATTCGGTTTTTGGTAGTGGGTTATATTGTGGAAATTTTTCATTTATTTATTTTTTCTCAACAATTTGAGATGCGTTAACTAGCTATAAACATGTTGTAAATTCAATTTATAATGTTCTTTTGTTCATCAATGCTATATCTATTCTAAAGCACAAACTTACATTATCAATCCTTTTGCCCAGTCAAGTCACTTCTCCTTTTGCCTGTATGAGGATGTAATTTGAAAAAAAAATTGTGCAACTGTGAGGTAGGTTGTTGACTCGTGAAAAGATTTGGGTGAATTTGAAGGCCTTTATGTTCTTTTTACTTTTAATATAGGATTTCATCATTACCAGATAGGTTAACTTACAAATATTGAAAATTATCGGAGAGCTAATTACACATGAATTACATTGCTTTAAGATTGATTTTATAATTTGTAGTTCAATCCAGGCTAGTGAGTGTATTAAGAGTTATGTCTTGGGGGCCACCTGTTTGCTATTCAACCAAATTATTAAATTGTGTTCAGACATACGCAAATGAGTAACACATATATGGCGGGTGTTGCACCGCCAAGTGGAATTTTGTTGAATTAAACAATATTTGATCCATCATCTTTAAAAGAAGTATGTGTAACACAACTTATTTAACAAATATTTACACAACAATTTTATAAAAAAAATTAAAGGAACAAGTTTGCTAGCAGGATAGCGAATACAATACTTCAAAAATCATATCACTATAAAATACCAACATAGAAGCCGATATGAGAGTTACAAGAAAGCACCCAAGCAGGAAACAAAACCTAAAGAGAGAACTGGTCCTGGTTTCTACTCCCCTATTCCTAGACCAAAACACTAACAACATTTTAAGGAACCCACACGTCCATTATTGTAAAAAAACTTATATATTTATTTTAATTAGGCAGTTAGCTTTAGTTGGAGGTAGACAATGCTTGCTTCCTCCTTCCACCTATGAGTTCAAGGGCCGTTTCTGCACTTGGCAGAATTTTCTTAACGCTCTGTCTTTGGGAAACCAACTGAGTCCAAGCACTAAGATGAGGACACCTATCAAAAGGAATTTTAAAATCCCCTAAAATTTCCACGACAGGCCACAGGAAGATAAAAGGGGCAAGTACAATATCAACATAGCCAAAAGCATCGCCACCAAAGAAGGGTTTTCCTCCTGAAGTTTTGTGTAATGCCTCTTCAAGCAAGCAAAACGAATCAACGAACTCCTTCTTAGCCTCTTCCTGGGCTTCTCCCTCCGTCATTGCCGTAATCCATCCAGCCTTCCAAAACTGCAATTAAAAAAAGGAAACAAATGTTAATCAAGAAATAATGAGAAGAAGGTGGGCATAAGGCATGCTTGTAATTTTTAATTCTGTGACCTTGTTGTCTACGAAGTCGGCCCAGAATCTGGCAATGGCTTTGTCGTATGGATCTTTGGGTAGAAGGGTTGTACCACCAGAAGGGGAAGACGACCAGGTGTCGTTTATGTACTCCAGAATTACTAGGGATTCCGACAATGGCTTCCCCTTGTGAACGATGGTGGGCACCTTCTTGTAAACGGGATTGGCCTCCAAAAACTCTGGACTCTTGTTTTTCATGTCCTCTTCGTGAGAATCGTATGGCACACCCATCTCTTCCAATGCAATCAACACGCGGTTAACGAATGGACTTATCCAAAATGTGAATACTTTTACTTTTTCTCCGTCGCTCGACATTCTACTCGTCTCTTATTTCCTTCTTGTTCAGGGACTGAATGAGTGGAGATAGATAGAGAGCTAATGCATATATATATAGTGAAGGAGTTGCCGTGGAAGTGAAGAAAGGTAATAGGTATGGCCTGGCTGAAGCAGCACTGACGTCAGCTCATACGTCTTATTGCAATATTCAAACCTATTGTACTCTGAACTCAGCCCGTTACATCTTTACCCACTCGGGTGCATCCTTTTTGGAAGGTGCGTCCTTGTTTAAAATTAATATTGGCCGTAATAAAAAAATGCAAAAACTTATTAAAGAATATTAAATTGTTACAATGCATTTTGGACCCAATTTCAAACATTCCCACTATAAAAATATAACATTATAATATAATGTTATAATATTTGTGTCTGGTATAGACCAACCAGGTAATAGACTGACCTAGCTAGTATTGAGTATATGTCAATTAAAAATCCAAAATTTCAATCCGAACCCCTCCGAGACAAATCACGTGTTGATTCTTCCTTTTCCACACTCAGTTAAATTTGCACAGCTGAACTTGTGTCTGCCGTAGAATCCACGGAACTCCCATTCAAAAAGCTTTTCAAATCCACCCGGTCTAGTACGAAATTAAAATGTTTTTTAATTAAAATCTTAGTTAGACGTGGTCAATGACTCTGTCCAATAACCACCACGATACAGAGTAGCAAATTTTCTATCAAGCTTATTTCCGCCACTTGATCCCCGGCTCACATTAAAAATTTATGATATATGACATATCACAATATCGACTCATTCAAATTTTATGATATACTATATACTACAATATCGTACAACTGAGTCCATTCGATCTAAGACAAGAACATCATATAATGAAGTTACACGGTAATGATTTAAATTTGTGGCAAATTTTCCATGAATAAAAGGACATCAAACACATTCCAGAGCGTCCAAATGACAGTTTTCATCATATGACAGACGTTGTCATCGAAGGAAACTTATCTGCCAAGCAAACTTGTTCGTTTAAATGTTTGACTTCAATGTCTATTGCCACAATAATATTGAGTAAATGCTTTTAGTATAATTTTTTTTAATGAATATATATCTACCTTTACATTCACTTATGCCAAATTTACAATTTTTTAATGCATAGTTTCTTTTATTCTTGTGAAAGTTTAATTTGAAGATCTAGAAGGTTTGTATCAAGATTTCTATGGTTTACGTTTGATGGATATTTGTGTTAGAAGAAATTTCATTGGTATCGCATTTTTAGTTATTTTTAATTATTATTTATTTTTTAGGAGTATTAAAGAAATGATCTCATTTAAATATTTTAAAGTGTTAAAAAGTTAAAATTTGAGATTATTAGGTTTTTTATTTTGAAAATTTGTTTTTATTTAGTGTCTTTTTAAGGATTACTATTTATGTAACCGTTGTTTATTCAATCACCTTCTAAAATTTAATTTTAGTAGAAAAATATTAACACCATGATCCGGTAAATTATTTCTCACTGGATTTCCTTATCTATGGATGACGAACATCAAAAATAATATTCCTTTATTCAATCCCTTTTATATCATTAATAATAATTTATAATATTCCTCACCTACCCCTTTTTTCTATATTTGAGGCATCTATAAACATTCTAAGACAAAGGAAATACTATGGTTCCATACATGAGTATGATATTAAGATTATTTTTAAAATATTTTATTATTTATTTTAAGCCATAAATTCTAACAAATAATGGTAGGCTTAATATTAAGCATAATACATAACATTTCAACTTTGAAATAATTAATCCAACATTTCAATAACTCTTTCAATATTGATTGAACTACATGATATACTCATAAACCTAAATGGTGTAAGCAATGGGATAGTGAAGAAGTAAATCGTTTGATATTTCTCAATCCTTCTCAAACAAGGAACATATGAAAGGTGCATGATACACTTTTCTTTGTAGAATCTTTCCTATAATAATCTTACTTTGAACCACCAACAAGGTAATATTGAGGGTTTTTTATTGCCTCAAACATATTAAGGAAGTGGAAAATTTAATTGCTCTAAATACTCATATCCAAATTTGATGAAGTATCCACCATATTTTGATAAATTCTAAACCAACTCATTCTCTCTTGTAAAAATAGGAAAATAAAAAACCAACTTTTGAATATCATCTATAATATTTTTTGAGTTTCTCTCATTCAATTAGGTTACTAATACAAATCCATGATGTAGAGTTTTTCTCATATTAATATAATATTCAAATTTTGGACCTTTACAAGCTAGATAAGCTTGTGCCAATGGTTACCATTATGAATTAGAAATATGAGGATAAGGCTTCAACCAAATATTAGACCAAAATTTTGGATAATTCCCCTCTTTGAATGACCATGACCGTATAATATGCTTATTTATCAATTCATTTAGTAATCATTTGGGTAAAATTATTTTCCTAAATAATTTCATTGCATTAAGAGAACCTACTTATTATTGAAATAGTATTTTTGTCTAAATATTTCCTTAATCTTTGACTAATCTCCATATTAGTATAAGCACATGTTCTTCATATATATAAACTGAGATAAGCATCAAGACATGGTATGCAAAAATTGATAAGTACTTTAAGGATGAAGGTTTTGTCCCTTTGACCCTAATATTTATGTAAAAATTTATGATGGTGGATTGTTGACTATAGTTCTCTATGTGGATGATTTGGTAATCCCATAAAACTATGCTTAGTTGATGGATTTTACAAAGATAATATTTAGAAATACATTTGAGATAACTGATTAGGATTATTACTTTATTTTTTGGATATCTAGGAATAGAAAGATGATGAAATTATATTTCTCTTATAAACAAAAAATGCACATGATCTATTAACAACATTTAGAATGGAAGAAATCAAAGCTATGCCTACACCAATTCAAATAATAATTAACTTATTTAAAACTGATAATTCAAAATAAGTGATGATCTATTGTTTAGGCAAATAGTATGTCTTATCTATCTAACAATATGTATTAAATTTAATTCCAATTTTCATGTCATATCCTAAAATATTCCATTAAAAACTAGTTTAAAGGATCTTGAGGAACATCAATGGCACTCTAAAGTCTAGGATAAAATACTTATCCAATTGTGATATGTACTTGAGAGTCTTTATATATATTGATTGGAAATTTTGCATTAATGATCATAAGCCTATTATAAAAATATATTTTTATAGTGGGTGTTATAGCATGGTGTAGTAAGAAGCAACACACAATTGCATTGTCATCAACATAGGTAGAATATTTAACAACTTGTGGAGTCACTTGTGAAGCACTTTGGCTAATAATAGTGTCTAGTGACATGAATTCTCCACATGATGAACATTTATTATTGAATTGTGATAACAAAAGTATAATTCAATTGGTAAAGAATCATGTCTACCATGTTAAAACTAAACATGTTGAAATCCATATCATTATATTATAGAGTTGATAAAAAACTATTATTAAACTTGAATATTATAACACTAATGAATAAGTTGAAGATATATTCATCAAAATACTATGTAAAAGGAAGTTTGTAAAATTTAGAAGTAAATTAAGAATCAAAGAAATAATGTATATGGACACCTAATAGGTTTTAATGTCCTTATGTCAATAAGCTAAAGAAAATAAAATTATAGGGATGATAAAATGCAAATTCAGTTTGAAATATCTATAAATCCCATAACGGGTGGGACAATGCCTTTGTCACCAATGCATCGATGATGAAAAATGCCATGAGAAATAACATATAATTACTATACATATGGGCAATACATACAATTTCAAGATATTGTACTAAATACAATACATCCTTTGATATTAACTTGGACAAAAGCAATTTTGAAATTCGTGAATGGAAGGTTCATGTACCACTTACATCAGTTTGTGTGTTAGGTTCAAAACACCTATGCTATTGTGCAGGATTAGAGAGTTTTAGTTCATCGTTGTTTGAGGACAAAGATACCTGAAAGTCTTATGGCATGCCAAGTCAAGATGCAAAGAATAGAATTGGTCTGAAACATAAGACTTCAACACAAAATAGTACCAATAATTTAGAATAGGCGAGGTGTAATTTGAGAGAGAAACTATTCCCCAAATATTTGCCAATTGTAGAGGTTGTTATTGGTGTAGTAGGAAAGGACCTTTTAACATCTCATTTAAGTGGTAGACCTCTGGTACAATTGACTACTTGAGGGCGTAATTTCGGCATAGAAATACCTAGTTAGGATGTTATGCTAAAGCAATACCTAAAAGCAGTTGGAGAAATTGGGAATCAAACATGGATAAGAATGTTAAGAGATTGATAAATTTTGTTGATGACATTTCAAAAGTTGTTGATCGTGTTCACCAATGTAATCACTCCTTAAATCAGGCCATTGGTGAATTGGCAATTTCCTTAAAAGTTGCATTTTCAATAATAAATGATCGAAATAAGGACAATATTCTAAGCTCAAATATTTTAAACACAAAATACATCAAAAATATAGGGCCCTCACCAAAGTGTAGTATCAAAGTCACTCCTCATTCTACACTGCTTACATCTTCAAAGGATCTAGCTTTTGAGGATTACACTAGTGGCTCAAAAATAGATTGCATGGAAAGGTTAACCCAGCAAGAAATTGGTGTCATCTACTAAGGTTCCTCTGTGTTGGAAGCATTCTATTTTTTAAATATCATGTCACATCATCGGATTATTTTTGTGGTCCCTACAAGTGCAAAAAATGCTACCACTATTTCTTGTGCTTCTCCTCAGCTATGTGGGACTCGTGTTTGTCTGCTACAAGCATATATCAGCCCTATTAATCAATTCTACACAAACTTCATTGAAATTTAACTTACTACAGAGGTTATGTGGATTTGAATCTAAATGTTTTATTCATCTGCATATCTATTGCCATGATACACTGCTTGTCCCCATAGCTCATTTTTTTTGAAGCGGATAAAAAATACAAGACACAATGATTTTAGATTTCTCTTCGACAAGTTCTTTGTTGAGAATGGCAAAGCATATGGTAATGCGTATGAATGCTCGCAGGCTATGGAAATTTGTTAAGTCCTCTATCTTGGGCGCAGCATGAGTTTCATTAGCAAATGGTGTGTACTGGAGATCGATTGGCCTGTCATCATCATCGATATCGGGTTACCAAGGGCCACTGTGTGGAGGATGGGATTCGATGTTTTTCGGGTGATATTTTAATTTTTGCAGGAAATATTACAATGGCTTGTCCATTGATAAAAGCTCACCTATGCCTGAGTACAAATATGGGGAGGCATGGCGATATTTTCTATGCAAGTAGTTAAAAACTAGGCATCATGGTGTTTCATCAAATTTGTTACAGGTTCCATCAAAGATTCATATGCGGAGGAAGAAAAAAATTTGTTGAGACCGACGTGGAATGGAAGGCAAGGAGTAGCGGACTGTATGTGCGAGCATCTTCTCCGCATAGACATGGTGAGCTTCAAAAAGTTCTCAATTGGGGTTTGAGTGTGTGCTTTCGTCCAATGAAATTGCACTACAGATGGGCCGCATAGATTTGGGCTGAAGTCACATTGATTTATTGATTCAAGTGATCCTTACTTTATTTGCTAATAGATGCATTGCTTTCCTTGCTACCTTAGTCAACAGCTCCTGTAGCGGAGAAACACATCTAAAAGTGGGGTAATATTTTTAATTGAATGAGGCATTATATTATTAAAAGTTAATATATTGTTATTTTTAAAAATGGAGGGACCACTTTAATTCCACTGTATGGGAGGACTTCAAAATAAATGGTGGTCCATTATTTCAGAATATTGGTCTATATGATTTTTTCTTTGGGAACTTGGGAGTCCTAGGGAAAATAGTTGAAAATATGCTTATATTGGCCATTTTTTAAATGTTGTTTTCACATGGAAGTGAAGGCTCTCATGGCCATTTTATTGTATTATTGACACCCAAACATAAGAGTATTCATAGTCGTTGGAAAGGTTTTTTCACGACGGACACATTGGTGGTGTCCATTTAAATTTTTGAAGTTGTTTCATTTGTATTTTTTGGCCTCAAATATTATTATATTCTAGAGTGCATTTTTTGGTTAAACCCGACACTCTATATATATGATCTTTGTACCTAGTTACCTTCTCTAGAGCATCTTGTGGATGCAACGATTGGTTACCCATGCATTCTGGTAGGATGATATGGTAACAATAAGGACACCTAATCTAGGGACTACAGACATAGACACCGTAGACTCTATTCGAAGACTTTTTTGGATCAACTTATGAAGACTACAGATGAAAAAACTTCAAAATATTCTATTATCTTCTTTCTTCTTCTCCTCCATATTTAGATTATATGGCTCATTTTTTATTGTATTTCATGTCTCGTATTTCTTTTGTATTAAGGTACATTTTTTACAGAGATCAACACCTTCTAGATTGAGTTCACCATGAGAGGAGATGATATTAATGGTGAATCTAGTCAGTGACCTATGAGAGGCAACACACCTGGAGGATGACCTTCAGAGACAATAGACCCATGGAAGTGGCTGACCTTGAGGCACCTAGGGTGACCTTGAGGCACTTAGACAGTTGACCTAGAGGTAACAAATCCAAAGAAGTGGCTGGCCTTGAGGCAACAGACTGAGATATATACACCTTTGATATAGCATTATTCACAATTGGAGAGCCAAGCACAAATAGCACGAGCCAAGACAAAATCATGTAATAAATGAGGATGATAGGGTTCTTTTAGAAAATTCAACATTAAGGGGGAATGTTATCTAATGTTGACTTATTTTTTTCTATATTTAGAATAGTGCACATTAAGGGGGAGTGTTAGAATATTAATGTGCACTATGACTTATTTTCGTTTGACACTTGTCATATTTTTCATATAGGCTTATGCTTGTATATTGTACTCTTTTGTATCAATAACATATCTCATATTTTCTCATTCTTAATAGGGACAATGCCTTTGTCACCAATGCACCGATGATGAACAATGCCATCAACAATAACATATAATTACTATACATACCGAAAGTAGGAGATAATTTTAATGTGCTCGATTCTAGTTCTCCTTATAGTCTCTATGCTCCTTTTAAAAAGTTGTAATAGTATCCCTTCTTTTGAGTCTGTAGCCTCTACCATCTGGGTCTTTGGAATCAGAATAAAGATAAAGTACAAACTCTTCAAAAAAATAGTGCATTACACTCAAATTCCTATAATAAGAAAGGCATATAATCACGTATTACTAAAAATGCATTTTCAAATTTGGATACCTTATAATTATTTATGATATCAATAATGGTAGCATCTGTTAGGGAATGTTTTATGTAAATGTTTTATGTAAATTAATTTCTCTCTTAACAGGGGATTGTGCTATTCGGTTTTTGGTAGTGGGTTATATTGTGGAAATTTTTCATTTATTTATTTTTTCTCAACAATTTGAGATGCGTTAACTATCTATAAACTGAAAGCACGAGATTCCGGTCAAAGGAAACACCAAGTGCAATTGCATTCAAAGTTAAGCACGCCTAAGTCCTAGGAATGTACATTACATGAAACGAAAAGAGACATGTTGTAAGAGACGCAATAAGATAAAGAAAAACAGCCCTTTCATTAATTGCTTTTGATCTCTATTACAATAATGCCTCCTCCATTTTCAGGGGGTAGGAGCGCAAATAGGGTTTGATTACAATCGCTGAATGGTTCCTCCTTCCGCGTGCCCACGATTACACTGGGCGGGCTAAGATGATGCCGCCGCTGATGTTGATGGGTTCTTCGCCTCTGTTGCTTCTCCTGCAAACAAAGAAATGATCAAGATGTTAGTAGCACCTGCTGCAAATGAAAAGCATTCTCTCTCTAAAACTAACAAAATATGCATACAAATATTTGCCTGAAACCGTGAAAACAGTAAATCCAAATTGCTTCAAAATCTGACAGAAGGTAAGAACAGTCACCGGAAGGCCCACTTGCCACCGAGGCAAGTGGCCAATCCACCTTAAACTAGAA